>CM068962.1:40996594-41012647 GCA_035128595.1 Eptatretus atami
AAGAGAGAGTGCTGTTGCGAATTTGTAGCGGTGTAAAGGTTGATGCTATTTTGGAGGTGTAAAGGTTGTTGCTATTTTGGCGTGTAAAGGTCTGTTGCGAATTATTAGCGTGTAAGGCTGTTGGCTATTTTGGGCGGTGTAAAAGGTTTGTTGCAATTTTTAAGCGGTGTAAAGGTTGTTTGCTATTTTGGGTATGTGTAAATGTTGTTGCTATTATTAGCGGTGTAAGGTTGTTGCTATTTTGGCGGTGTAAAGGTTGTTGCTGATTTATAGCGGTGTAAAGTGTTGTTGCTATTTTGGATGGTGTATAAGGTTGCTTGCTATTTTGGAGGTGGTAAAGGGTTTTTTGTTGTCTATTCTGGGGCGGTGTAAGGTTGTTGCTATTTTTGGCGGGTGTAAAGTTTGTTGCTATTTGGCGGTGTAGAAGGTTGTTCGCGATTTATGGCGGTGTAAAGTTTGTTTGCTATTTTAGCGTGTAAAGTTTTGTTGCTATTTTGGAGTGTAAAGGTTGTTTGCTATTTGGAGATGTAAAGGTTGATGCTATTTTTGGAGGTGTAAAGGCTGTTTGCTATTTTGGAGGTGTAAAGGTTGTTGCTATTTGGGGCGGTGTAAAGGTTGTTGCTATTTTAGCGGTGTAAAGGTTGTTGCTATTTTGGCAGTGTAAAGGTGTTGCTATTTGGCGGTGTAAGGTTGTTGCTATTTTTGGCCAGTGGTAAAGGTTGTTGCTATTTTTAGCGGTGGTAAAGGTTTGTTGCTATTTTTGGCGGTGTAAAGGTTGTTGGCTATTTTAGCGGTGTAACAAGGTTGTTGCTAAATTTTGGAGATTGTAAAGGTTGATGCTATTTTGGGGTGTAATAGGGGTTGTTTTGCTATTTTGGCCGGTGTAAAGGTTGTTGCTATTTAGCGGCAAAGTGTAAAGGTTGTTGCTATTTTGGCTAAGTGTATAAAGGTCTGTGTGCTATTTGGCGGTGGTAAAGGTTTGTTGCTTTTTTTGGCAGTGTAAAGGTGTTGCTATTATGCGGTGTATAAGGTTTGTTGTCTATTTTGGCGGTGTAAAGGTTGTTTGCTATTTTGGAGATTAAAGGTTGAATGCTATTTTGGAGGTGTAAAGGTTGTGCTAATTTTTGGCGTGTAAAAGGTTGTTGCTATTTAAGGGCAGTGAAACAGGTTTGTTGCCTATTTTGGCAGTGTAAAAGGTTGGTTGCTATTTTGCGGCATGTAAAGGTTGTTGCTATTTGGCAGTGGTAAAGTTGTTGCTATTTTAGCGGTGTAAAAAGGTTGTTTGGCTATTTTGGCGGTTAAAGGTTGTTTTGCTTATTTTAGCGTGTAAAGGTTGTTGCTATTTGGCGGTGTAAAGGTTGTTGCTATTTTGAGGTGTAAAGGTTGTTGCTATTCTTGGAGGTGTAAAGGTTTGTTGCTATTGTTGGCGTTGTAAAGGCTGTTGCGATTTTACGGTGGAAATAGCCTGGTTTGCGATTTTAGCGGTGTAATAAAGGTGATGCTTTTTGGAGGTGTAAAGGTTGTTTGCTATTTTGGCGTGTAAAGGCTGTATGCGAATTTTAGCGGTGTAAAAGGCTGTTGCTTATTTTGGCGGTGTAAAGGTTGTTGGCAATTTAGGGTGTAAAGGTCTGTTTGCTATTTGGCAGTGGTTAAAGGTGTTGTCTAATTTTAGCGGGTAAAGGTTGTCTATTTTGGGCGGTGTAAAGGTTGTTGCTATTTTAGCGGTGTAAAGGTTTGGTTGCTAATTTTGGAGGTGTAAAGGTTGTTGCTATTTTGGAGGTGTAAAGGTTGTTGCTGATTATGGCGGTGTAAAGGCTGTTGCGATTTTAGCGGTGGAATAGCTGTTGTCGATTTTTAAGCGTGTAAAGGTTGAATGCTATTTTGGAGGTGTAAAGGTTGTTTGCTATTGGCGGTGTAAAGGCTGTTGCGTATTTTAGCGGTGTACAAGGCTGTTCTATTTTGGCGTGTAAAGGTTGTTGCAATTTTAAGGCGGGGTAAAGGTTGTTGCTAATTTTGGCGGGGTAAAGGCTGTTGCGAATTTTAGCCGGTGCCAAAGGTTGGTTGCCTTATTTTTGGAGGTGTAAAGCTGTTGCTATTTTGGCAGTGTAAAGGTTTTGCAATTTCTAGCGTGTAAAGGTTGTTGCTATTTTGGCGGTGTAAAGGCTGTTGGCTATTTTAGCGGTGGTAAAAGGTTGTTTGATATTTTGGATGTGTAAAGGTTGTTGCATTTGGCGGTGTAAAGGTGTTGCTATTTGCGGTGTAAAAGTTTTGCATTTTTGGCGGTGTAAAAGTTGTTGCTATTTGGCGGTGTAAAAAGCTGTTCTATTTTGGCGGTGTAAAAGCTGTTGCTATTTGGCGGGTAAAAGTTGTTTGCTATTTTGGCGGTGTAAAAAGCTGTTGACTATTTTGGCGGTGTATAAAGCTGTTGCTATTTTCGGCGGTGTAAAAGGCTGTTGCAAAAATTTATGAGGCAGGGCTTTATAATTGTCTTTTTTTACGTGTTGTGCCTGCAACCTCAGGCGTGATTCTTAGTTTTTATTCCAAATAACGCTCTCAAGAAGTGAAAGTAAAGAAGATTTCATCGCAAGAGCAAATGTTTAACCGTTGAGTTCTCGCGAGCCAACCGGAAGTGGGGAATTCGTGTGCGGCCTGGGCGCTCTCTGATCTGAGCTTGACAGAATCCTCTTCTCGCTCACGCTTCCCGACTACATGTGCGTGCGCTCGGCCGCTGCGCTGGCTTCCGCGCTCACACCGCTCGCGCCTTCATCCGCTGCTTCCGGTCGCCGCTTGGCTGCACGAAGCGGCTCCGAGAGCCTCGGGTGCGCCGGAATGGCTCTGACCTTCGTCTTCTTCTTCCCAGCAGTTTGTGATGGGGCATATAGGCCTGTTGCGATCAGCGTATCTGGCCTATGTCATGATGATGATGATGATGATATGGTACACCTCTTTTGCTCATGTATAAACTCTGGGAAGTAGTTTCTCACATTTTACCTTTGGCCGTTCGTCTGGAAATTTATTTCTGGCTCGACCATCAACTGCCACCTGAATGTGCTTTGTGATTCTTGGAGCGTTTCTGTTTGTACTTGTATGAGGTGACTATCCTAGCACTTGTACAGACGCCACGGCGCAGATGTATATTAATAAAATTTTTTATACATGTATGTCGAGGCTGCATGGAAGAGCTAAATACATAGAACATATGAACAAGGCTGGAATACAGAGAGGGCGGGAGAGAGAGGGACAGGAATAGTTGGGAAACAAAGACAATAGGAAGGTAAGAGCGGGATGGGGTGGGATATCGTGCGGGAAACGAGATGGACTTACTATGGGATCTTTCAGGAAGGAAAACGGGAAAGTTGGAAGGAGGTGGGTATAACGGGGTAATTAAGAATGAAGTTTGATGGGGAAAGATATGAAGCTAGTTGGTAACAAGCCTGTTTGAAGAAGGAGGGTAGGAGTGGACTTGAAGAGTACGTGGGAGTTGTGTCCCAGAGGTGGAAAAATGTGAAGTTGAAGTGAAGGTGACGCAGGATGTCTTGATTTTGGCAGTATTAATCAGAAGAAATATAGGGGGACAACAAGCTACATGGGTGGGGGTGTGGGCAAGGTAAGACAAGAAATTGACCACTGATGTCTATGGTGGAGAGGAGCTACCAAAGACTTCGGCTTCATTGCTGGCGAGAGTACCAATGATCCTCAAGCCTTTGGTTTTCACAGGGTGAATGTCGAACTCGGGGTGTGAGGCGGGAGCACCAGCCCAGAGGGGACGAGCAGTCCTCCATCAGAGCTGCGGATGAAAGCTTTGTAAGTGGTTGGTAGAGCTCAGTGTGCAACGGATGGACCTTTGCACGACGTCGGACGCCCACCGTCGGCGACTGGCTTTGGAGACCGGGTTTGGAAACGCGATGGACAGTGTGTGCATGAACCTTATCCCGAGGCAACTGTATGAAGGCTGCCTTTCTTTCGTCTCGCATCCTGCGAGTTTGGAATACTGCAGAAGTATTCCCAAGCTGTGGCAGTGTTCATGGCTGTCTTGCTATTTGATCAGCTGGATTCCCCCATTTCCCCCACCTCCCCACTCCACTTCGGGTGGGGTTTGAACCGCCGAGTCTGAATACTCTATCCATACCTATATCAACATACTTCTAAAATGGTATTTGCTGCGGCCTTGCTGCCACTCAGCATTAAAAGGCCATTTTAAGCACGGTGCAAACAACCATAGGTTGGCAATACTGGAACAATGCTTGATGAGGTCTAATAGTTTAATCCTGATCTCCTGAGTTAAAGTCACTCCGAAGGAACTATATTTAGCTTATCTGGAATTGTAAGTCCCAAAAAGGTATTGTCATCTGTGTTCTGTCTGTCCTCTCTTATTCGAACTTCTCCGCGAAACCGCGAGCTGGCCGATCCGGCTGAAATTTGAGGCAACACATCGCTCATTGACATGGTAATGTGGATTACGAAGCTTGTTCTGGTCACGTGACTTTAAGTAACTCAAAATGGCAGACTTAGTAATTCCTTCAAAATCTTCTCCAAACCCGCAATGCTACGAAATTTTGTGTTACAACATTAGGCCAGGGCCTGATAAGCTATCACCGGTCCAGTGGTCCTATTTTTATATTAGGTGTAGCTAGCTGAAAGCCCGTATAACAATGTGCACTTTGCCAAGTACTGTTTCTTCTCAAACTTGCTCTTTTACCATGTTCTGTGATATTTACACTCGCAGACGCGAAGCGAAAACGCGGGTCAAGCAATTGTCTGTCCATCCGTCCAAAATGTAGGTTTGTGATCGAGGAACAACTTGATTTCAATTGAATGTATATTTTGAACACTAATCGGAAAACGAACCTGCAGCTGAACAGGATTTTGGCCCTGAATTCATCCCGATCGCTCATGCGTAGAGAGGAGTGAGATAATGTTTTTACTCTGTCTGCTGCTCTGGCAGTCAAACAAAATAGAAAATCATTTCAAACAGGAAACTTACTGTTATTAAGGACGTCCATAAAGGACAACAACAGGAACGAAGAACTAACGTAACGTGGTCAATAAGGTGGTGTAAAAAGAAGCTGCATCAATGGTGGGGAAAAAAGATTTTTTTCCCTACGACTTTAAACTTGATTTTAATTAATTGAATTATAAAACTTGACATCAGTACACTTTAAAAAGCTTTTCATTTAGCAGTAACTGATATATACGACATTTTACGGCGTCACGATCAAATCAAATTTTCCGCTTGTAGACCCCACCCATGTTCTTGTTTCTCAAGACAGCATGGGGTAATGTGTTCCTCTGAACTCTCTCATTGCATTATTTATTAACTTCAATTTAAATTATTTTGTGTGCAATATGTCTTTAACAATTGACACGAATGCTCGTTTTCATTTCATTCATCAAGGTGTTTTTTGAAGCTGCCGACGTAAAGCAGGTGGAATGTGCCGACTCTCACGGGCAGCTTTGGTGTATTGCCACATTCACGTCCCTACCCTTGCTGTGTTAAAACCTGGAGTTGTTCTGGTTCACATGCATGATGGTTCTGCTAACAAGTTCTTTGGTATGTCACTGCGATTTGCTATCTTCCTCTGGTTGTTTAAGCCATTGTTTGTTTTGTTTTTGTTTTCAAGCTACAGACCGGCACTCGTCGATTTGATATACCGTTTTGAGCAAATAAAACAAACTTGGGTTTGTGAAGCTGGCATCAAACTGCTCTCTCCATCCTTTCCTTCCTGCACAGTAAGCAGCGGTTCTCTCTCTGTTAATGCTGACTCTCTGTCCAGCTGCTTGCTGAAGAAGCTTTACCCATTGGAGTACTTTGACGTGAAGGTTGGTCTCGACTACCCTTGCTTTATTTTTATGGTATACAATGTTGAGGCTCATAGAGTAGTTCGAACAAAAGGAACAGTGCAGAGGAGGAGGGAGGAGGGGGGGTTGGGAACACACCAACAACAGGAATGAGGGACAAAATAAAGGGAGACTGAGAAATAATGAATGAGGGTGAGGGGAGGATACAGGGGGTGAACAAAATGGTTACATCTAGAAAAACCCAGGAAGGAAAAACTGGGAACTTGGAAAGTGGTGGCTTGATGAGGGTAATGGGGGTAATATATTAGATCATGATTGCAGATGGGGATGATCTGAGATGTGAAGGTGAAGCTTTTGGTGGGGAGTGAAAGGGAGGATTTTCCGAGTGAAGCCCCCTCCCCCACTCCCCTATATTACTGAATGGAAGTGGTCATGACAGGTGGAGAGAAATTTTTAAACTCTGCAACCTCACCATGGTCTCTGTTCAATGTTCACAGACAGCAAAGAGCTGCTTAGAGAAGGCACAGGCGGAGCTACAAGCTGCACAGCCTGGCCCGAACCAAGCGAGGCGCGGATAACGGTCGAAACCATGGAAGTGTTGATGAAAGCTCTTGAGTGATCTTTTCTTTCCTGAAATCCTATTGCCTTCAAGGCTTTTGCAACTCCTCATATTTTGAGGATATGTTCTTGTTTATTGTGTTAAATCAGTCATGTAGTAATAATAATAATAAATAAAAAAACACCATTGGTTCTTCATTCTAATTGGGCAGTTTGCTGACTGAGTAAAGGAGGAAAGTAATTCAAATGGCTATTCATGGAGTGTTTGGGGATAAATGAAGTCAACCGCTACTGTTTGGCAAATTACTTTCCTCAGTGTTGGACAGAAGTGTGAAATGCTTAGTTGTTTCATAGCTGCTCTGCAGTAGATCAGTCCCTTTGGAGCTCGGTCTTTATTTATTTAAATCTGCGAACAGAGTAAACTGGTTGGTAAACTCGTTTTTGCTTTGTTCACACCTCAATTGTAGAATATTGTAGCTTTGCTTTGGGCTTCCGTCTTGTTATTTAGCCAGGGAAAAAAGGATGGGAAAGGTTTTTTTCGGTTTGTGCTGAACTACAGCAGCAGACATGGTGATTCTGACTTGCTGCCACTTTTCTCAGCATGGCTGGAGGAGGTCATAAATCTCAAGCAAGAGGTCAATATCTATCTCCCATTCTTCAATATGTAGCACATGGATGTGAGTAGTATTGTTGACTCATGTAAGTAGTGTCATTGGCTTTGGGCACGGATGTGCCGCTGATACAACACCCTCTGAGGTTCAGGCAGGAATTTTGAATTTGTTCATGGTGCCCAGTGATAGCTTTGTGAAGGATACCATGGGATCTTTAATATCCAACTAAATGGTGGCAGATGGGATGCCCAGTTTAACGTCCATTGATGAATCGCCCTGCCTGAAATACTGCAATGACTGAATCCCAAACCCAACTATAGACAACGCCAGGTTCGATGGCTCAAATGAGTGTGCGTACCTCTCGCCATCCTCCCAACCACAATCTCCCTGGATATAATCACAAGCATTCACACAGTCTGACATGTTCTGCTCTCAAATCATTGCCAGCAATGGAATTCTCTCTCCCAGAGGTGGCTGGAGTGCCATGGCAGTCTTGTTCCTTATTATGATGCTCTGGACAATCATGAGAGCGATACTTTGAAATATCATCCCTTTTGCCGATTACTCCACACATATATTATCCCCATCACCCCATTAATCAAAAGCCTGGTGGGTTGGTTTAACGGTTAAGGTGGCTGGCTGAAGATCTGGTGTCTTAGTTTATTTGCCTGTGGCTTGACAGCTTGTCATCCTTCCGAGGTCAGCAAAATGAGTTCCAGCTTACTGTAACAGGGGCACTAACATCAGCGGCACAACCATGCTTCCAGAAATGATGCAACCAGCAGCCAACAGGCTGCACACAAAACAACATTAATAACTGCTGTATTGTTACGAATCTGGAACCCATTGCACACAACAGCCAGGGTCCCGAAAGAACAGTTTATATCGGTAAGTTGTGTGTTTATAGTTAGGGCCCCTACCTGTGTAACGGGAATTTACGTGTGTGCGTTGCGAGATTCGTTTACAACAACACGCCTTCACCTCGCTTCCTCACACCGACACGCCATTGTCTACGTGCATTCGATCACGTACGTGGCGGAGTTTCTCGGCCACCAGAGCTCCGACTCAGCCCAGTAGAGATGGAATGTTCCCCGCGACCAATGGGAGGCGAGACGTCTCAGACGCGACTTTTTCACGAACCCCAGACAATGAGAGGCGAGACACTCAGACCGACTTTCTCACGAACCCCCGGAACCAATGGGAGGCGAGACGTTTCAGACTGCATAACTTTCCCACAGCCTCTCGACCAATGGGAGGCGTGAGACGTCTCAGACAGACCGAGCGTTCCCACGAACCCCGGACGCATTGGAGGGCGAGACCGTTCAGACGGCAAAACTTTCCCACAGCCTCTCGACCAATGAGAGGCGAGACGTCTCAGACCGATCCTTCCCACGACACCCCACCCCGCTGGAAAATGCAATATAAGGAACGCCAGGGCCGTGGAAACAGCGTCAGGGTTGGGCGATCGGGTTCGAGGTGCCGGAAATTGACTCGTCTGGTCTGGTCGCTTGGCAGCGATCGGGTTCGAGGTGCCGGATATCGACTCGTCTGGTCTGGTCGGCTTGGCAGCGATCGCGTTCGAGGTGCCGGAGATTGACTCGTCTGGTCTGGTCGGCTTGGCAGCTGATCGGGTTTGAGGTGCCGGAGATCGACTCGTCTGGTTTGTTCGGCTTGGCAGTGCTCGGTTCGTCTCTCGTCTCGTCCACTCTGGCGTCCAATGCTTTTCCTCCGTCCCTGGTGCTTGGAGTGGCATCGGTGTTGCGGGTTCGATGTCCCGTCGAGCCGGATCGTTCAAAGACCAACACGAGGTGGACAGGTCCAAAGCTCTGGTCTCCAGCTCCCTTTTCTCGAGCTGGAAGACTTCAATAAGACCATTGGGTCCATTTCTGTGTGTGTGTGTCTGTGTGTGGGCCCGTCTGTAAGTAGCAACTGTTAAGTGCTTTTTGCTTGTACATTGACTGCATTTCTTATAGTCGATAACCCGCCCTTACATGTTTCCCCTCATTTTCCCTATTGTTTTAATAATGTCCCCATTTGTGAAATGTATCAGCTCGTTCGTGTCCTTTCCTCCATTGGCTTAGCGTGCTGCGTGTTGGAAAATTAGCATGGCCTTGTGCCGCAGTAAGGGAAACATTTGGGACCGCGGATCTCGGTGACCATCAGCTCAGGGTCACACACGGTTCGAGTTACACTAGCGCTCGTTCCGTACGGTTGCCTGTCGGGGGTGTGAAGACTCGGTAAATTTGCCTCGTGGATAGCTAGGTATTTTGAAAATTGGCAAATAACCCTGTACCACTTGGTAGAAATATTGATGCTTCACGTCCGATTAAGGGACCCGTACTCTTCGGAGTTTTCCGAAGAAGTACGATCTAAATTCCAGGTGATCGGCGGAGTCGACTCTTCGGCTCCATCTAGCAATCGTGCTCGTCGCCGACCGCCCGGCCCGCAACAAATTGGTGTCAGGAGTGGGATTCGAATCCTCCGGCTCCGTTGAAGAAATTTCGGGTCAGACCAGGGGTTAAGGAGCGAAAACCCCCCGTTCCCCAAATTACGAGCATATAAATTTTGTTCCCAACACGGCAACATGTCTAGCCAAGACGAGCTGAGGCAGGTGGGTTTAGAGGTAAATGTAGTGGTAGACGAACCCATGGTCCAGGACACACGCCCCTGCATGTTGACCATCCCCACAACCGGACCCAGAGGTTGTAATGGCGCAGTGGGAGCGGCGGCGGCAAGAGCACCCCCTCGATCAAATTTCTTCCCGGTCCCCCAGCGAAACCGCGACGATCGTGGCGGATCGCTTCGCAAGAGCCATCGGGCATCGAACAGTTAATACTGATGGTGCAACGAATGGATGCAAATATGCAGAATATGGAAAACCCGCATGGAGTGCAAATGGACGCAAATGCGCAACAAAATGCAAGTGATGGAAAACAAAATGGATGCGAGCGCACAGGCATTGAGGGGCGTATGCAAACACGCAGGGGTGAGATGCAGAGCATGGTTGAACCCCAGGCAGGGCAAAAGGCAATGAGGACAGGCATAAAAGGCATCATGGCGGCACCACGTGGCGGGGACACCGAACCGACACGGAGCGTGCAATGTATCCGGCCCGCAATGGAGACGGGTAAGGTCGGGACGAGAAATGCCGTCACGATAATTGGGGAGACTGAAATTAATGAACGCGAGGGACGACGGAAAAAATTCACGGAGACACCAAAGGAGTGTGACGGAGACTGAGCAATCAATAGAGGGGGAAGAATTAAAAAGTAATTGACCAACACACACAGGTAGCCGTTAGTGGGGGACAATGGGGTTGAGCTTGGGGAATGTGTCGTGACCCGGTGCGAGCCGCAGGATAGCCTCCTTAGGAAAAAGGGAGAACGCTATGCTCCCTTGAGGTGGGTCTGGTCGAGCCGAACGGAGGTGGAGCGGATGAGTGCTGCTAACGGTACAAACGCGGAGCTTGGGGGGTAAAGAGATCCCGGGGACCTTCCTTGGGGTACACGAATCCCCAGTGATTGTTCCGGTGTGTGGGTTAAATTGTACGAGTGTGCAGAATGTGAGTGTCATGGCGTGCATGCGAGGAGTTAAAACGCGGACGGATTCAGACGGGAGACTGGTGTGGGCGAGCCTTTTGCACCATATAAAGTTATTGTGGCACCGCGCCGGCTTCGCAGGACGTAGCGTACGGGGCCCGTTCGGCATTTAGCGAACGGCCCTCGCGCGCCGCTCTTCGTGCAGGGAATCCGGGCCAGAAAAACTTTCCACGTCGGACACAAGCCAGCCCGTGGATGGCTAAAATGGCGGCGAGTGTTGTTGGAATTTGGAACACTTGCGGGGTCCGACTTGGCGCGTGTGCGGGGCATCACGTGCTGCATGCGGCGTGTTTCTGTCCGCGGAACGCGCGGAGCGGGTTTCCGGGACGATGCGCGCGGTGCTGGCCTGCATGGGAAACCGCGCAGGCTCGGTGCGCGAGTGACATCATAGGCGGAATCCTGTGGCACGAATGTCGGGAAACAGCGCACCTCGTCCCGCGTGGGGAATCCCGTGAAAGCGAGCGCTTGTTACGATGTGCAGGGTGACGTCATGGCTGCACGGATCGGCCCTCGAAGGGGACGTCCGGTATCGCCCAAAGGGATGAAACAGGCAAGCCGTAAACCGCCACCATGGCGCTGCAGAGAAAGAAAAGAAAAGAAAAGCTCGCTTCCAGTACGCAGCCTGGATTGGGCAAAGGAAAGCACTAGTTAGTGGGATGGGTTAGCGTTAGATCCGGCTTTAATGGGGACATGGGTTGTTCCTCATGGAGCCCGTGGAATGGGTTAGTTAGAGGGATTTTAGGTCGGTTTAGAAATGGGAAATGGATTCCTGAAGACATGGACGGACATGGAATTGTAGTGGGGGAAGTAGCTTAGCTACGTGATTAAAAGGAACGCTGCATTAGGATAAGGCACGACGAGGGAGCACGAGTTAGTTTTGGGGATTTAGTTAGCAACATGGCAGTGTTGAGTGTGCATGAGTGGATTTTAAAGGAAAAACAAATGTGTGATGAGTGAGTATGGGTCAGTGGGCCAAGAGTGTGAGTGGAGCGAGTGTGGTATCATGGTGCGAATGAATGAGTGGGGGAGGAGTTGATTCCCACAAAGTGACCTCCGGGGTCAGTGTTAATGTTAGTTAGTGGGTTAGTTTAAATTAAACAAAAAGGAGGTCGTTTGATTGTTGGTGTTCAGTGAAGGCACGATACCCATTTGAAGGGGTGCAGGAGTAAATTGACCTGCGGGAGCGTGGCTTGGGAAGGTGAGTACTGAGAAGTGGGCACCCCCGGGCACCGAAAGTGGGTCGGCCAGAGTAGGCCAAGGGTTCAAGGGACCGGATAGTGTACTGGGCACGGGCGCCCGCGGATTGGGACCGGGGCACCAAAGATGCCACGTGGGCAGGAAGGGGGGCAATGCCAGGAAGGGCAACCCCCCTTGTTCATAGGGAGCAGGTAGGGCTCGAGACAGCCTCAGGGCCCGGGGGTGCCGTAGTTTTGGAGATTCGGCAGAAGGAGGAATCCCTGCCAAGTGAGCCACGCTGCCCAGCCATGAAATTGTGCAAGGGCTTTGCCAAATTTATAATGGACACCAACACAGGCGACGAGAATCAATGGTTTTTAGAACCGATAGTTTAAATGACAGGCGTTTTGGAAAGCCCCGGGGTAGTTTAAAGTTTAATAAAAAGTAGGATAGTTATGGAGATGTACCCCTTCGCAACCACCAGCTTCGCCTGTCGGCTCTGTGAGGCCGCTGGACCACCTTCTGGATTGCTGAAATCTGAGGAGGCCATTCTGAGGCTTCATTGGGCTCGAGACAGCACGCTAGCCCTCCCTTATTCCCTCCAGAAAGGATTTTTAGGGGTTGGGAGTAGGCTAGGTTGACAAGGAATAGATTAGCCGGACAAAAGGGGGTTATGGGAGAACGAGATTATAAAAGAAATAAATAAACGGGCTAATTTGTTTTGTGTTGCAATTAAGGGAGTGGGTATGGATCGAGACAGGCAAAGGCGATAGGTTGGGGGGAAGACAGTAGGGTAGGTCCGAGCCCGCCTTCAGAGCGGCGACACCTACCGACTCCCTCCACAAACCTGATGGAACCAGACGAGAGGCGGCCAGCTTCACCTGCCGCCTGTGTGCTGTACTTTGCTGTTCTGCATTTTTGCCCATGCCTTGTTCTCCTGCCTTTGCCATAACCCCATGCCTGCTACCTTTTTTTGCATTTGCCCCGCGTGCCAACCATCACCATGCGCCAGGACCATCTTCAGTGTTTGCAAGGACTGCCCTGTAGGCAGCCTCACGATGGGACTGCATTGCGCAGCCGTGCATTCGTTTGCATCCAGTCCATTTGTGTTTTGCATCCATTTCCATGTCCATGGCCAGAGACTGCTTGAGCAGCCTGACCACTTTCTTTCATAAAGGGCCTTAAATGGCCTGTGGGACGGCGCATGGCCTGCCGTGTTAGGGTGGTTGCCTCCAGCAGCTGAGACTGAAAAAAAAAAGAGAAGGTTCAGTGACAAAAAGAGAGACCTTTTGAGCAGGCCGAAGACGTCTGACCTTCAGCTGCGGAGCACTCACCCACACACAAACTGTTGAATTGTGGTGCCTTCTCTCCACAGATCACCGGTCCCTGGCCATGGTTAGTGTAAATAATAGGTTAAGGTAAAAAATTGTTAATAAGTTTAACCCTACCTGCATGTTTGTTGTAGCGCCGGCAATTTTATTTAAGTTGTCCGATTGAGTCTGATAGTTTAGCTACGCAGCGCACTAGTATTTATTTTTGGGACATGTATGAAAAAATTCGCACTCAGGGATCGTAGGTAAATCGTACTAGGGGAGTAACTTACACATGCTGGTCACACGCAAATTTGACGATCGGGACGAGTCTGAAAAAGGGGAGGGGGTAGTGTTACGAATCTGGAACCCATCGCACACAACAGCAGGGTCCTCTATAGAACAGTTATATCGGTAAGTGTGTTGTTTATAGTTAGGGCCCTACCTGTGTTTAAAGGGAATTACGTGTGTGCGCTGCGGAGATTCGTTTACCAACAACACGCCTTCACCTCGCTTCCCTCACACCGACGCCATTGTCTACGTGCGTTCGACCACGTATGTGGGCGGAGTTTCCTCGGCCACCAGAGCTCCAACTCCGCCCAGAGAGATGGAATGTTCCCCGCGACCAAGGAAGGCGAGACGTCTGCAGACATAGACTTTCTCACGAACCCCGACCAATGCGAGGCGTGAGACGTCTCGGACAATCGACTTTCTCACGTCAAACCCCAGACCAATGGGAGGCGAGACGTCTCAGACTGCAAACTTTCCCACAGCCTCTCCGACCTCAATGGGAGCGTGTAGACGTCTCAGACACCGACGTTCCCACGAACCCCGACCAATGGGAGGCGAGACGTCTCAAGACGGCGATCTTCCCACAACACCCAGCCGCAGGAGAAATGCATATAAAGAATGCCAGGGGCTTGGAAAAACAGCGTCAGGGTTGGGAGATCGGGTTTGAGGTGCCGGAGATCGACTCGTCTGGTCTGGTCGGCTTGGCAGCGATCGGGTTCAAGGTGCCGGAGATCGACTCATCTGGTCTGGTTGGCTTGGCAGCGATCGGGTTCGAGGTGCCGGAGATCGACTCGTCTGGTCTGGTCGCTTTGGCAGCGATCGGGGTCCGAGGTGCCGGAGATACTCGTCTCGTCTGTCGGCTTGGCATCGATCGGTTTGAGGTGCCGGAGATCGACTCGTTGGTCTGGTCGGCTTGGCAGCGATCGGGTTCGAGGTGCCGGAGATTCGACTCGTCTGGTCGGTTGGCAGTTGCTCGGGTCGTCTCTCGTCTCGTCCACCTGGCGTCCGATGCTTTTTCCTCCGTCCCTGGGCTTGGAGTGGCATCGTGTTGCAGGTTCGAGTCTCGTCGAGCCGGATTGCCGAAGACCACATGAGGTGGACAGGTCCAAGCGCAGGCTCTGGTCTCCAGCTCCCTTTCCTCGAGCTGGAAGACTTCAATAAAGACCATTGGGTGTCCGTGTGTGTGTGTGTGTGTGTGGTGTGTGTGTGTGTGTGTGGTGTGTGTGTGTGTGTGGGTCGTCTATAAGTAGCAACTGTTAAGTGCTTTTTGCTTGTACATTGACTGCATTTTCTAATGGTCGGCTAACCCTGCCCTTAACGTGCTCCCTCATTTCCTATTTGTTTAATAAATATCCCCATTTGTGAAATGTATCAAGCTCGTTCGTGTCCTTCCTCCATTGGCTTAGCGTGCTGCGTGTTGGAAAATTAGCAAGGCCGTTGTGCCGCCGTAAGGGGACATTTTGGAACCGACAGATCTCGGTGACCATCCGCTCGGGTCACACACGGTTCGAGTACGCTAGCGGCTCATTCCGTACGAGTGCCGTCGAGAGTGTGGAGACTCGTAAATCACCACGTGGATATCTAGGTATTTGAAAATTGGCAATAACCCTGTATCCAATGTGGTAGAAATATTGTCACTTCACGGCCGATAAGGGACCCGTACTCCGGAGTTTTTCCTAAGAAGTACGATCTAAATTCGGTGATTGGCGGAGTCGACTCTTCGGCTCCATCTAGCGGTCGTGCTCGTCGCCGACGCCCGCCCGCAACGGTATCAACTGCTGGTGGGAGTTGTTTGGATCCTGTCAAATAAATGGAACAGGTGTCCTTCAATCTCAGCAAATCTGTTGCTTTTATCCGTTTATGGAACTGCTTTGAGGTGGTTCAAGTGTATTTCCCGTCCGGGCACCAAGCTGCCAATGCATACCATCTTACAGTGCTACACCTCTCCTGTTTTCCCTCAATCCTCATTGCAGGTGATGGTCTTTGCTTTCCAATTTTCCTGCTTGTTTTTTTTACCACAGTCAATGTTATTTTTGTTGTCTCAACTTTGTACATGGCTGTGAATATACAATGATATCAGAATTGCAGTAGTGGCATTTCATAGTGAAGGAAAAATAGGAGGCAAAAAAATGGAGGAGAGAAGTGTTGAGAAAGATGAAAGAAGGGCTGAGGTCAAAAGCCCCACCATTTTGGCTATATAAAGATGGTCTCTTCTCCAATTTACATCCCTTACCTTCGCTCTCTCACCGGGCGTATGGCGTGCGCCTGTAATCCGGCTACTCGGAGGCTTGGGTTGGAGATCGTTGAGGACGGGTGCTCTTGTGTGGCCGCGCTATGAGAGGGTGTAGGGCAGCCCGGAATCATGGCGAAACCCAATCCTTATTCCCTGTGTCGTAAGAGGCGACCAGGTGCGTCAGGAAGGGCAATCCGGCGTAAAACCTGTGCCAAATCAATTATGCGGATCATAACGGATGATCCGCTGTGGCGACCCCTAACGGGAGCAGCCGAAAGAAGAAGAACAACAACACCTTCTGCTACTCTCACCCATTCCATAAATATTTGGTAACCTACAATCCAATGGGGTGTGGATCATGGGGTGTGGCGCTGCCAGTACCTGTGCGAGAGGACGAAAGTCCGAATCTTCAGGTCCTTGGTGCTTCCAGTCTTGCTCTCTGGATGCGAGACTTGGACTCTGACCAAGGATCTGAG
>CM068962.1:41013819-41024966 GCA_035128595.1 Eptatretus atami
GTTTAATCACCCGTGAAATAAACATTGCAGATAATCTGCCATCTTGCCTGCTCATTTGTGCATGTGTCACATGGTACATCGGTTCGGGGTCCGCGCAAACGTTATAACTTTATTTTAAAACGTCCATTTTTCACCAGATTTGTTTTGATCTCCTGTGGAGCACCTCATGAAACCTCCAAAAATAGACACAGTTCTGGATAAGCAGTCTCTCTGGGGGACAGGGCTTGTGGTCTCACAGTGAATGCATTAAATCAGGAAGCTGCTTAATTTTTTGTTCACTCAATATTCTCCAAACAGAAGAAAAAGTTTAATGCTTTGGAAATTTCACATTTTCTTGTGTATGTATTAATTATATTTGTGGATGGATGATGTACATGTTTCTGTGTTTGAGCCAAGGAAGTAACTGCTGAATTCTATCTGTCCAGGTTCTTTCTGACATCTTTGTTTTCTCTTTTTTTTTTCATCATTCTCTTTATTCATTCTAATTCTGGCTTTTTCTTCTCTTTCATCTCTTTTACTCTGTATTCCTCTCTTTTGTTACCTATCTCTCCAAAGAGAAGTGAACTTTTGCAGAAAAATTTCTGTAAGGCTCACTTGGCTGCACCTGTATGGGTTTGAGGGTTGGAGTAGTGGCTGAAACCCGAATCCTATCCAGATTCCCCCTCATGACTCGATCTTTGCTCTTTACTTCTTTGGGTTCCTTCTTGGTCTTCCGTTTGATATGGAGGAGAAGGGACCACAGCCTTGCTTGCTTAAAGTAAATAGGTATACAAGCTTAGTTATGACTTTTTATTTTTTTTTAATTATCAGATTTCACTCCAGATTGACACTTATTTAGTCCGGACAATATCAGATCCTCAAAGCCGAAATAATATTTTGATGACATACTTTAGTGCATGAGAGTAGATCGTGGAACATCGTATCATATAATGAATGAAATCGCTCCAAGCTCCTAATTTGAAAACTATAGCACTTACAAAAGCAATGTTTACAGCAATTCATAGCTATGATGAACAGGCATTCAATACGAGTAAGGAAAGAGAAAAAAAACCCACTTCATCGTTAAGAAATCGTTGCGGCCTGTTCCAAATAATGGCATGGTTGAGCAGGCCAGAAAACATGGCGGCTTCAGACCCCAGCGAGGTTACCTCAGATGGGCCTTAAGACTCCATCGAGAGCGGTGACCGAGGATGCACCTAATAAAGGATATAATTCATTAAGGCCGTTAATTATCTTACAAAAGGTTTGTTTTAATTAACCCAAACATCCAATTTTCCGTTCTGCACTTCCTTGGAGTTTTCTTTGTATGCTTACAAAAGTTTCATGATTTTGGAGTTGTGGAGGAGATGTTGACATACACACACTTATTTGTATAGATAGATTTATGGTCGCTTTCCAATGGTTGTGATTTTTTGTTTTTTTTGAGTTCTGGGCTTCGATGTGTGCCAGCACACACAATTTCAGATTTCTTTGTCACCGGAAAGGTACTGAACATTAATACCAGTTAGCCTGTCAATGAGTAGTTAGAATGAATGAGCTTTATATATTAGATGCAAAGATGAACTGATTAGATTTCAGCATGAAGAGGTCCAAGGTCAGAGGTCACATGTAAGGTAAACATATTGTTACGGCTGTGGAAATTTGCAGAACACCATAAAGGTCCTTGGTTCAGTTAGATCGATAAGTCTGTGTTCAGTTCGATTTCCCCACCGTTGTTTAATGGGAATTATTCGTGCCACAGGGCTGTGATCATTGAGATAGCCGTTTTTCTTTCACTATCGTTATTTTGGACCACCACCACCAACATCGCTCTCAAACAACCGCTTCAGACCCACCGTCCGTCCACCACCACAACCACACACGCCTCTCAACAAACCATGCCATCTGATCACCTTAACCACAACCCTCATAACCACACCACCGCGTTTCCACCTCGGCACACGGTGCTGAGCTGGCCTTGTCGAGGAGGGCAGGCGGCTCCCGTTTCACCCTCCCGGGAGGGTTTCACGGTTGATTCCCCAGCGTGTGAAAGAGAATACCACGCGGCGAGGGGCGCCCCGATTTTGGCGGGAAAACGCTTCTTCGGGAAGGTTCCCGAATGTTTCTGGAGATTTTTCCGCTGTTCTGGAAGAGAGGGGGGCGAAGTTAAAAAGCCGCATGGGCTCGTTTCCTCTTCTCCGGGGTTGCTGAGATCTTCTTCGGAGCGTTTGTTTATCTCTCGGTGGTTGTCTGAGTTGTCGCGCGCTGGGGACGCCGTGGAAGGACTGGCTGCTTTTGCTGGGCTTGGTTTTGAAAGATTGTGCGTTGTTCGAGTGGGGAGCTGGGAGCAGCCAGTCGGCGGAGGTCCGGGCGTTGCGAAAGAGACGCGAGCTGGAGGACCAGCCTTACCTGCTGTGTCGCGCAAACCACGCGCTCGTGTGGAGAGAGCCGGAGAGAGCTCGCCGGCCGCTGAGCAGGGCCTGAGCTCAACCGCAGCTACGCTAGCCGCCGTGGGGAAGGAGCATCGTGGGTCGCCCAAGCCAGTGACCAGGAGGGTGCAGGTAACCTGCAACGGTCTCGTGGGACTCGTTCAGTCTGCCAAGCCCACCATACAGACGCCAAGAGGTCCAGGTCTGACCCCATTGCCTTTGATGGGGTCTTTCTGCTTTTCTTTTGAACGAATGTTGTGGCGCCGTGTTGCGAAGTAAAACTGGTGTATAGGACTGTACATTGATAATTGCTTATAGTCGGTTGTAGTGTTTTTACCTGCTCGTGTCTTGCCCTTCCCATTGACTGCACGATTGTTTGTATATGTGCATCTGTGTGTAAATTAATGTGCTTGTGTGGAATGTTAACCCGTTCGTCACGTCATTTTTCCCATTGAAATGCATCTTGTATTGCGAATATTAGTTGGTTTTTAAATAACCGATAAATAGAATCGGGTCCGGCGAGGTCTGGCGATAATCACCGCTTGGTTATCCCAGAACGGCGGAACGGCGCTTAAGCGGTTCCAAGTCCAGCGGCCTTCGCCGAGGTATGTCCCTCGGTAGGTTACCCGCGCGCGGTTACTTAGGTATATCGATATTCGGCGATTGACCCTATTTCGCGCGGGTAGAATACGGACTGGGCCGTGGTGGGATTAAAAACCCACCCGTGACTGGTTTCTGGCGTTGTTCCAGAAAGTCACGACTGAATTGCTCGTTCGGTGGGCGAAACCGGCCGCTATTAGTTAACGCGGTCGTTCGCACGCCGGGCGGGCGGAAATTCGTAACAATATGATACTTGAACAGCTGAAGGGATTTAAACCAAACTTTGTACAAGTACTGTATATGTAAAGATGAACCGATTAGATTTTTTAGGTCAAAGGTCAGGTAAAAATGTTATCAAGTTAAGAATTTGAACTAAAGTAAGTGCATGTACCATGATACATATGTGCAGATTAGATATTGAGGTCAAATGATTGAGATTTTAGGTCAAAGTTAGAGTAAGCAAAGCCTTAATGTGGGTGGAGGCATGTCGTGACGTCAAATTATGACGTCAAAGTTTAAATGATTCTTCACCATTGAGTGATAGGGCTAAAAACAATATGTAGCACGTTTCAAAAAGTTGTGGATGAATGATGGCAAAACTTGATTAGTTGGGTAGGTCACGAGAACAAGCCGATTCGATTTTGGTTCAAGTCCGGAGGCAGATCCGACCAATCAGTGGGATATAAAACGTAAACTGTTGAGTCTGGCAGAGGTATGCGCTCTACCAAGTGCCGTTCTAGTTGCAGATACATTCAGAGTGGAAGGAGGGACAAAGAAGAGCATGGTGGTTGGTGGCAGAGAAGAAACTGACTTGTGTACATTTAAACATGGCCTACCATGTAATGCATGAAAAATCTTCACCAATCCCATTACATCATGACCTACTTCTGCTGATCATTTCTGGGCCTACATTCCCCCCTTTATCAACCTACGGGTAGCTCACTTTTGCCAGTTTCATTTGGGCCATCCATATATTATGTAGACACACACACATGATGAGGGGGTGGACCAGTGATCACTACATTACATAATCTGTTAAATACTGGGCATTTCCTCTTTTTTTTCGAGTTTTATGAAACCAAGGCGAAGAGTTTGGCTTCATTTCTTTTATTCCAGTTCTGCAGCTCACCGCTTTAATTTTTCCTTCCAAGTTTGATTGTTCGAAAAACATTCATGGTGAATATTCACAAACTAATATATGTACATTACATAATATATGGACGGCCCCATATAATTGCATTAACGTTTCAATATTGTTCAGCTTGTTCCTTGAGCTCAACTCTTGCAAAAAACCCCCAAAATAAAACACATTAATTTCCACCATCAAGGGCCAAAAGCAAGTTACTTGTGGAAAAATGCAATTATAACTAGAACTGCCACTTTATAACTGCTGGCAGTGATGACCGGGTACCCGTACACGATGCCTTTGATAAAGAGAGAAGATCTAATAAGGAAATAAACATAGAAGAAAACAATAGGGTTCCTGTCAGAATGACAGGACCTAATATAAATAAAGGAAATAAACAGAAGAAAACAATAGGGTTCCCTGTCAGAATGACAGGGTACCCTAATAATAAATAATAATGAAATAAACAGAAGAAAAACAATAGGGTTCCCTGTCAGAATGACAGGGTACCTAATAACTCTAACGAATTCAATGGGCTTCAGCCATGCTTGAAGCCCTAATTAGCTTCCCATCGGGACCTAACAAGTGTGTGAAGTTTCGTGTAAATCGGATAAGGTCTATTTTTCTATCCAAGAGGCCGCCAAACCTTGTGACTTGTGACTCACATATTTTTACTATGAATGCAGACGTCATGGAGGATGATAGTGGCAAATTTTCGTTTCCATAGGTTATGTGATTCCAGAGAAAACATTATTTAATATTTTTTTTGAATCCAACATGGCTGCCAAACCATGTGACCTATCAATTAGAAATTAACAAACTTATATTCCCTACTCGTGGGCAATAGGTTTTGAAGTTTCCCCTTGATCTGACGAGCCGTTCTGGAGAAGAAGTGTTTGAAGGTTTTAGGGTAATTTGACGTGGCCGCCAAACCGTGTGACCTATCGATTAGAAATTAACAAACTTGTGAAAGGATGTCTTGGGAAGTGTGCGTGAATTTTTGCCTCAATCTGTCCAGCTGTTCTGGAGAAGAAGATTTAAAAATGTATTAATTTTAATCCAAGATGGCTGACGAACCATGTGACCTATGACATCACAAATTTATATTCTGCTTCAAACCGTGTATTGGAACATGTCTGTCAAGTTTAGTGTTAATCAGCAAAGGTGTGTTTTTCTATCCAAGATGGCTGCCACACAATGTGACTTGTGATGTCATAATTTTTAGCATGTCTTATTTTAGCACTTCATTATTTACTCTTCTTCTTCATTTTTTACTCTTATTCTTCATTTTTTACTCTTCTTCTTCATTTTCACTATTCTTCTTCTTCTTCTTTCAGTATTTACTCTTCTTCTTCATTTTTTACTCTTTCTTCTCATTCATTTTTACTCTTATTCTTTTCATTATTTACTCTTCTTCATTATTACTCTTCTTCTTCATTATTTACTCTCTTCTTCATTTTTTACTCTTGTTTCTTAATTTTTACTCTTCTTCAATTTTACTCTTCTTTCATTTTCTCTTCTTCATTTTTTTACTCTTCTTCTTCAGTTTTCCTCTTCTTCTCTTATTTACTCTTCTTCTTCATTTTACTCTTCTTCATTTTTACTTCCTTCTTCTTCTTCATTTTTTACTCTTCTTCTCTTCTTCATTTTTTACTCTTCTTCTTCATTTTTACTCTTCTTCTTCACTATTTACTCTTCTTCTTCATTTTTTACTCTTCTTCTTCTCATTCATTTTTTACTCTTCTTCTTCATTTACTCTTCTTCATTTTTTACTCCTTCTTCTTCTTCATTTTTACTCTTCTTCTTTCTTCATTTTTTACTCTTCTTCTTCATTTTTACTCTTCTTCTTCATTATTACTCTTCTTCATTTTTTACTCTTCTTCTTCATTATTTACTCTTCTTCATTTTTCTCTTCTTCATTTTACTCTTCTTCATTTTTTTTCTCTTTTTCTTCATTTTTTTACTCTTCTTCTTCAGTTTTCCTCTTCTTCTTCATTTTTACTCTTCTTCTTCATTTTTACTCTTGTTCTTCTTTTTACTCTTCTTCTTCTTCTTCTTCATTTTTTACTCTTCTTCTTCGTTATTTACTTCTTCTTCATTATTTACTCTTCTTCATTTTTTACTCCTCTTCTCATTTTTGTCTTCTTCAATTTTTACTCGTCTCTTCATTTTTACTCTTCTTCTTCATTTTTTACTCTTTCATTTTTACTCTTCTTCTTCTTCTTCTTCACTATTTTTCTTCTTCTTCTTCATTTTTTACTCTTCTTCTTCTTCATTTTTTACTCTTCTTCTTCATTTTTCTCTTCTTCTTCAATTTTACTCTTCATTTTTTCTCTTCTTCTTCATTTTTACTCTTCTTCTTCATTTATTACTCTTCTTCTTCATTTTATTACTCTGCTTCTCCATTTTATTTCTCTTCTTCTTCTTTTTTAATTACTCTTCTTCTTCTTTTTATTACTCTTCTTCTTCCTCATTTTTATTACTCTTCTTCTTCTTTGTATTACTCTTCTTCTTCATTTTATTACTCTCTTCATTTTGTTACTCTTCTTCTTCATTTTATTACTCTTCATTTTGTTACACTTCTTCATTATTTACTCTTCTAAATTAAAATTAAGAGAGCTGGCATTGTTCTTCTTCTTCTTCTTCTCTTCTTCTGGTGAAGACAGATCCTTTAGGACTCGACTCGTTCATATACAGGATCCGGATCTCCTTAAATACTAAACACTTGTACACATCCTCGCATTGAGGGTGCTTTTGAGAGCGTCTATCTGAACTTTTAAATATATTCGGACATTTGCTTTAAAGTTTCGAAAAGTTCACGTTACTATTTAAAGATTATTCCATTTAATGTATTGTAATTTCGTAAATACACTATTTTCTTGTCATGAACGACGATCGTCCATGACGGGTCTCGTCATTGGCTCCGTCAAGGCATGTGACGAAATATCGGAAGTTGTTTTTTTTTCTTCTTCTTCTCTTCTTAAGTTCTTGTTCTTCTTCTTCTGGTGAAGACAAAACCTTAATGACGCGGCTCTTGGACACATTTGTCCTTGTTAACAATAGTGGCAGGCATGGGGCTAGATTATAGTAGCCAAGTCTTGCTTCGATAGGTTATGTGTTCCAAGAAAACATTATTTAATATAATTCTTGAATCCAACATGGCCGCCAAACCATGTGACCTATCAATTAGAAATTAACAAAGTTATATTCACTACTCGTGTGCACTACCCAGACCTCGGCCTTTGATAACATGAGATACATGAGATGACAAAAAAAATTATATTCTTCTTTCAACTATGTAGTGGAACATGTCTGTGAAGTTTCGTGTTAATCGAAAAGGTGCGTTTTTCTATCAAGATGGTCGCCAAACGATGTGACTTGTGATGTCATAATTTCTACCATGTATGCAGACACCATGGGGGATGACAGTTGCAAATTTTCGCTTCGATAGGTTAAGCCGTTCCAGAGAAAACATTATTTAATATTTTTCTAAATCCACATGGCCGCCAAACCATGTGCCTTGTGACGTAATAATTTTTACCATCTATGCAGAATTGATGGCCGATGGCATTTGCAAATTTTCTCTTCGATAGGTTAAGCGGTTCCAGAGAAAACATTATTTAATATTTTTTTTGAATCCAAAATGGCTGCCAAACCATTTGACCTATCAATTAGAAATTAACAAACTTATATTCCCTACTCGTGGGCAATAGGTTTGTGAAGTTTCCCCTTGATCTGACGAGCCGTTCTGGAGAAGAAATGCTTGAAGGTTTTAGGGTAAATTCGACGTGGCCGCCAAACCGTGTGACTATCGATTAGAAATTAACAAACTTGTGAAAGGATGTCTTGGGGAAAGTGTGCGTGAATTTTTGCCTCAATCTGTCCAGCTGTTCTGGAAAGAAGATTTAAAAAATTTATTAATTTTCAATCCAAGATGGCTGACGAACCATGTGACCTATGACATCACAAATTTATATTCTGCTTCAAACCGTGTATTGGAACACGTCTGTCAAGTTTAGTGTTAATCGGAAAAGGTGTGTTTTTCTATCCAAGATGGCTGCCACACAATGTGACTTGTGATGTCATAATTTTTAGCATGTCTTATTTTAGCACTTCATTATTTACTCTTCTTCTTCATTTTTTACTCTTCTTCATTTTTTACTCTTCTTCTTCATTTTTACTTTCTTCTTCTTCAGTATTTACTCTTCTTCTTCATTTTTACTCTTCTTCTCTCATTCATTTTTTACTCTTATTCTTCATTATTTACTCTTTTCTTCATTTTTACTCTTCTTCTTCTTCACTATTTACTCTTCTTCATTTTTTACTCTTCTTCTTCTCATTCATTTTTTACTCTTCTCTTCTTCATTATTACTCTTCTTCTTCATTATTTACTCTTCTTCATTTTTACTCTTCTTCTTCATTATTTACTCTTCTTCTTCATTTTTACTCTTCTTCTTCTTCTTCTTCTTCATTTTTACTCTTCTTCTTCGTTATTTACTCTTCTTCTTCATTTTTTACTCTTCTTCTTCATTATTTACTCTTCTTCATTTTTGTCTTCTTCAATTTTTACTCTTCTTCTTCATTTTGTTACTCTTCTTCTTCATTTATTACTCCATTTTGTTACACTTCTTCTTCATTATTACTCTTCTAAATTAAAATTAAGAGAGCTTGGCATTGTTCTTCTTCTTCTTCTTCTGGTGAAGACAGATCCTTTAGGACTCGACTCGTTCATATACAGGATACGGATCTCCTTAAATACTAAACACTTGTACACATCCTCGCATTGAGGGTCCTTTTGAGAGCGTCTATCATGAACTTTTAAATATATTCGGACATTTGCTTTAAAGTTTCGAAAAGTTCACGTTACTATTTAAAGATTATTCCATTTAATGTATTGTAATTTCGTAAATACACTATTTTCTTGTCATGAACGACGATCGTCCATGAGGGTCTCGCTATTGGCTCCGTCAAGGCATGTGACGAAATATCGGAAGTTGTTTTTTTTTTTCTTCTTCTTCTTAAGTTCTTGTTCTTCTTCTTCTGGTGAAGACAAAACCTTAATGACGCGGCTCTTGGACACATTCGTCCTTGTTAAAATATGTGCAGGCATGGGGCTAGATTATAGTAGCCAAGTCTTGCTTCGATAGGTTATGTGGTTCCAGAGAAAACATTATTTAATATAATTCTTGAATCCAACATGGCCGCCAAACCATGTGACCTATCAATTAGAAATTAACAAAGTTATATTCACTACTCGTGTGCACTACCCAGACCTCGCCTTTGATACAACATGAGTACATGAGATGACAAAAAAAATTATATTCTTCTTTCAACTATGTAGTGGAACATGTCTGTGAAGTTTCGTGTTAATCGGAAAAGGTGCGTTTTTCTATCCAAGATGGTCGCCAAACGATGTGACTTGTGATGTCATAATTTCTACCATGTATGCAGACACCATGGGGATGACAGTTGCAAATTTTCGCTTCGATAGGTTAAGCCGTTCCAGAGAAAACATTATTTAATATTTTTCTTAAATCCAACATGGCCGCCAAACCATGTGCCTTGTGACGTAATAATTTTTACCATCTATGCAGAATTGATGGCCGATGGCATTTGCAAATTTTCTCTTGATAGGTTAAGCGGTTCCAGAGAAAACATTATTTAATATTTTTCTTAAATCCAACATGGCTGCCAAACGATGTGACCTATCAATTAGAAATTAACAAACTTGTATTCCCTACTCATGTGCAATAGGGATGTGAAGTTTCCCTTGATCAGATCAGCCGTTCTGGAGAAGAAGATGTTTGAAGGTTTTAGGGTAAATTCAACATGGCCGCCAAACCGTATGACCGATCAATAAGAAATTAACAAATTTGATAAAGGAACTCATGGGGAATGTGTGTGTAAAGTTTCGCCTCAATCTGTTTAGCCGTTCTGGAGAAGAAGATTTTTAAAATTTATTAATTTTCAATCCAAGATGGCTGACGAACCATATGACTTATGAATCATAAGTTTACGTCCTGCCTCCTATCCCGTAGTGGAATACGTGTGTGAAGTTTCGTGTTAATCGGAAAATGCGTTTTTCCTCCAAGATGGCCGCCAAACCCTGTGACTTGTGACGTCATAATTTTTACTATGAATGCAGACATCATGGAGGATGATAGTTGCAAATTTTCGCTTCGACAGGTTATGTGATTCCAGAGAAAACATTATTTAATATTTTCATGAATCCAACATGGCTGTCAAACCATGTGACCTATCAATTAGAAATTAACAAACTTGTATTCCCTACTCGTGGGCAATAGGTTTGTGAAGTTTCCCCTTGATCTTACAAGCCGTTCTGGAAGATGTTTGAAGGTTTTGGGTAAATTCAAGATGGCCGCCAAACCGTATGACCGATCAATAAGAAATTAACAAACTTGATAAAGGACATCATGGGGAATTTGTGTGTAAAGTTTCGCCTCAATCTGTTTAGCCGTTCTGGAGAAGAAGATTTAAAAAAAAAAAATTCCCAAAACAAGATGGCTGCCGAACCAAGTGACCTATGACGTCATAATATATTTTTTCTACGGTCAATTGTTGTGCAGATGAGGCTCAAGAAATTTCAGATTTTTCCGATGCAGCGTTGTACCTAACGAATTTTGACCGGCACACCTCTTGACCGATGACCTCACGAAAAATCACCCTGTTCCCTTGAGGAGCTTATTCAAATGTATGAAGCGAAAAAATTTTCCATCGCACCGTTTCAGAGATACAGAGGTCCAAAGTTTTTCGGTTTTTTTCAAGATGGCGCCCGTACCACGTGACCTATGACGTCACAATTACAATTAAGTTTGCTATCAAAAAAGATACATACTATGGTGAAAATTTCGTGTCGATCGGACTTACCGTTCCTGAGAAAATGATTTTTAAAGCGAAAGAACCGCGCAAATTGCCGGCGAAAAAGAATAAATAATAAATAATAATGAATAAACAGAAGAAAAACAATAGGGTTCCCTTGTCAGAATGAACAC
>CM068962.1:41073022-41086522 GCA_035128595.1 Eptatretus atami
AGTCCATTTGACTGGGTACCCTAATAATAATAAAATTCCATTAAAAAAAATAAAAGTGTACATGAAAGTGTGCACGAGGGGTGACAGCTGGTAATGGAAGGTACAGAAAAGGCGAATTGTTAAGGGCTCATCATGCAACAGGAAAGCGTTTGACAAGTGGCCAGCCACACACAGTCACGGTGCAGGGATCAAAATAGGCGAAACATACTTCAGAGCCAAATGATAAACATAGACTAGGCTAGATGAATAATATTGTTACTGGCCGGGGATCGGCCGCCAACCGACCGCTCTGAACGGAGCCGCAAGTCGAGTCGGCTGCCACGTCGCCCGGAATAAGATCGCCGCCCGGATAACTCCGAGCGACAGGTCCTTGTACAAGAACCGAAATACCCAATCGGCAGATCACATGGGTAGGGTCGATTGCCAATCTTCAATGTACCTAATACCACGTGATCCAACTACGGGTATTCCACCCTCGACGGATCTCGTACGGAACAAACCGCAGAGGCGAGCTTGTCCGTGCGCGATTCCGAGCGGCGTAATCACCAAGAACCGTCGGTCCAAATGGCCCCTATTACGGCAAACCAACGGCTTTTAACTCCCAACACACGAAATGTTCATCAATGAGGGAATGGACGAAACGAGCAGGTTTACATTACACAAGGACATTTATTATAATGAAACACGTATGCAATTAATAAGGAAAACACGTATGCATATACAAGTAACAAAGAACTACAACGTCTATAAGCAATTATTAATGTACAGTCCACTTACGGGAACTCGGCGCCACAAACATTCATTCGAAAGAAAAGCAGGAAAAAGACCCCATCAAGGCATGGGGTCAGACTGGACCTCTTGGGTCTTTATGGCGTGGGACTTGGCAGACCGAACAAGTCCCACGAGACCGTTGCAGGTTACCTGCACCTCGTGGTGTCTGGCTTGGCGACCCACGATGCTCTTCCCCACGGCAGCTAGCGTAGCGGGTCGAGCTGGGCTTCGTGTGGCAGGCGAGCTCTCTCCGCTCTCTCCACAGAACACGCTTGGGCGACCCGCGATGCTCCTTCCACGGCAGCTAGCGTAGCCGCGGTCGAGCTCGGCTTTCCGTGTGGCAGGCGAGTCTCTCGGCTCTCTCCAACGAACGCGCTTGGGCGACCCGCGATGCTCCTTCCCACGGCAGCTAGCGTAGCCGCGGTCGAGCTCGGGCCTTCCGTGTGCAGGCGAGCTCTCTCCGGCTCTCTCCACACGAACGCGCGGTTTGCGCAACACAGCAGGCAAGGCTGCGCCTCCAGCTCGCGTCTCCTTCGCGAACGCCCGGACTTCACGCAGCTCCTTGCCTTCTGGTTCCTCCGACTCCCCCAACTGCCGAAGCAAAAAGCTTACTCTCCCACGGGACTCAGCACACGAACTCTGCCACGGGACTCCCACGAACTCAGCCTTACCACGGGACTCCCACGGGACTCATTTGGGATTCTTTTACGAACTCAGCCCACGAATTCCCACGAACTCTTTTCACGGGACTTTCACCGAGAACTCTTTCAGAACTCTACGAACTCTTTTGGGACTCTTTTTGAACAAGAAAAGATGTCCTCTTTATCTTTGCACCCTCCCCGCATCCCGGGCGTGACTCATGCCTCGTGATCCACCCCCCCCCCCCCCGCTCAACCACGGGTGGAGGGAGTTGTTGACGTCACCGCAGGGTTTTTCTTTCCTCTTTCGCAGAAGAGGGGAGGAACGTCTCCATTGTTTGCTCCTAACTAATTAAATCGATCCGCAGCGCATCTAATCGATTTCAAAACATTTAAACAATGGAAGGTGAGCTATCTAGGGACATGGCACTTATCGACATAGCTGACTAAGGGAACCTGTATGTTGTGTGCGATTGAATTCCAAATTCGTAACAATATAATCACATCCAATGAAGCAATAGTCATTCTCAACTCCGTCCTTACATTTGGCATAAAAATAGTGCATCGTAAAAGTGCTATGGATGTTTTGTGATACAAGAAATCCCTTCAATAATTCAATTTTGTTTGAACAACAGCAAAGTTGCATCGAGTCAAAGTATAAAGGTTTCGAATAACGCATGGCAACAACAAAAGAAAATGTTCAGCGCTGTGTTGCAGAGCAAGTGGCCCGATGACGAAGGCACTGGAACCGATACCTCAGAGGTCGTGGAATTGGCTGAAGGCAGCAGTACGATGAAGCTTCTAGAAGCTCGGCAGGTATCGGGAGAATTATCATGTCACTAATGGACCGTCAATAAAAAGCTCACTCGTGATCTTCAACGAGGGGGTCTATCTGCTTGCAATGCTGAGTCTGATCTAAAAGGGTCGTCTCAAAGAGTTTTACAGCCCCAGATGCAACTTTTTTTCAAAGTAGTTTTGGTGAATGCAAGTTACCTATATCCAGTCTCGATGCTTATTCATATGTCTGTTAAATGTAAATGATTTCTCACACCATTCGTTTTGAAATTGTTTCTGGAATTAAAAATATGACCCTTGTACGTGTGGTGTGAATCCACACTTTGTGGTTGACTCCCAAATGGCAGAGGGAAACTCAGGATTGACATTCTGCTAACAAAAGGCTATATGTATATGTATGTTGCCCACACCCCCTCAATTCCATGACAATAAGATGAGCAAGGTTGATGCACTTTCAAATTTTTCAATTTTTTTTTTAAACCTTTGTCTAAGGTTTGTGGAAGAGCTGCAACACACACAACACAAACACACAACTTGACTTGAAACACAGACACCAAGGTTTGCGGAAGTGAAGTCACAGAGTACCATGGGTACCGGTAACACCATCTATACGACCTAGCTTCTCTCTGCATTCAGCAGGGCAATCAAGGAGACATGTCCTCCTCCTTATGTATTCCAACACACAAAGTTTGTCCAAGCTCCATCCATTAGATGCTTAATGTCGAGCAAGGAAGCAGCACATACCATTTTTAAAGTCTTTGTGGTAAGACTCGACCATGATGACAATGAAGCGTGTATTACATTATGAAACTAAAAACGACACTCGGGAGAGTGCATACCTCCACCAGGCTGAACAGTTTACGTTTTTGTAATCTACTGATAGACCAAATCTGCATCTGGACCCTAACTAAAATCTAATCAGCTTATTATTACTTTCCGACTCATCCACCAAGTTTCGTCCGAATCTGTCCACAACCTTTTGAAATATCGTGCTATGTATCGGTTTAGCCCTTTCAATGGTGAAGAATCACTTTAAAAAATTTAAAATTTATTGTATCCAGATCTTCCCCAACATCAAATCAATTCGTCCAGCTCACACACCCAACCTGTCCACCAAGTTTCATTCAAATCAGTCCACAGCTTTTGAGCTATCCCGTTCACAGAGAGACCAGGAGAGAGCCAGACGGGTGAAAGCATAACCTCCGCCCACCTTCGGTGGTGGAGGTAATGAAGAAAACTAGTCGGAACAACACAAATGACTGGAGCCAATAACAGAGGTAGAACAGGGATAGCTGGGTGGAAAAAAGAAAGGGGGACAGGTGTGGGTCAAGTGTAATATGGTGTCGACTGCTGGAACGACGCAGCCGTTGGCAGAGGCTGGATTGGTTCTTGCATGTGGTTGCTGGTGGTATGTGATTGACCGTTGCTGTCTCACTGCTCGGTCTGAGTTCCCATAGTGTTGTTGACCCACCAACAGTGAAGATTTTCACAAGCGTTAACCTTCTCACTGATGAACTGCTCAAAATCTCGACAGCTCCACTACTTCCTCCCCCACTTTACAGTTGACGGCCGAAACACAAACGTTTCTGTGCTGAGTGTAGTGCTCTGTGCCTTGGGGCATACCTGAACTGCCCCCAGGGAACGTTGTGTGCGGGGGAGGGAATAATAAAAAGGATAGGAAGGTACGGCAGAGGTGAAGAAGAACCCGTGGAACCACATGGCCTCCAAGCTGACTAAATAATCACGTCATTTACAAAATACATGCAAACACAGGGCAGTATGTACATTAATCATGAATAAAAAAGGGGGGAGGGTGAGGTACCACTTCTTACCATGAACACTTCACTAATAAATAGATGGACCTATACGTAATTATCTTCATGGCTAAAGAGTAACGAATGCACGAATGTTTTGTGATCATAAAATTTTGGAGTCACCTATCAAAAATAGCCAAGTTGTTTTGGCAGTTGGTACAACAATACAAGATAAGTTTAACTATGGTTAAAATGCATGAAGTTGCTTGGTTGTGAGGGTTACTTGGCAGGGGGGGGGAGTGGGGGGAGGGAGGAGGAGAGAGAAGAGTAGAAGGAAAAGGGGGAAAAAAATGGTTTATATTTGCTCAGCGAACCGAGCCTCGGCAGACAAACTACAAGCAAAAGACTTTGCAGCCATTGGCACCTCGTGTACCCGCACCAAACAGCAGCATTCCACTTGTGCTGCCCCGAGCTGCAATGTGACCACAATGCTCTGCTCCGCATTTGCAGGCATGTGCAATCGCAGCAGCTCAGTACAGCCTCAAAAGGCATCAAAAACCCGAGAACAGAATGGTTAAATTTATCTGCCACAAAAGATTACAGAGAGCTGACGTTTCAGGCCTTACACTTCATCGAAGCAAAAATAGAGAGATGGGAATGGGGCGAGGGTTGACATATGGTGAATGACGTTACCAGTGACCTCACAGCTGATGTGCTACACGTGAGCAATGCCTATTGAACAGAGGTGTGAACAGGAGTAATGTATTGGGAGGGGTTTAAACGTCATGAGTAACATCCTTGAATGATTCATGATGCATTTGTTGGAGGAAATAATTCCTGACGTTTAAACCCCGACCAATACTTTTCATGATGTTCACACCTCTGTCCAATAGGCACTGCTCACCTGCAGCAGATCAGTCATCAGGTCATTGGTGATGCCACCCACCCTATACCTACCCTCGTCCCATTCTAGTCTCTTTTTCTTACTTCGATGAAGGGTAAAGGCCTGAAACGCCAGTTCTCTGTAATTGCTTATGGCGGATAAATTTAACCATTCTGTTCTGGCGTTTAGATTCTCTTGTGCCACCAACACAGACCACGAGTTCTTTGCTGGAATTAGTCACTACTCAAGGCATTGCATGCTTCATGGTTCATGAGCAACAGGCAACCTTGGTATTCTTAAAAGCCAAACAAGTTTAAAAAAAAATTTTTTTTTTCAATACAATGTCCATTAGACTTGGGACTTGCTTCTGCATTTAATGGGAATAAAAGTTAAATCAGGCACAATCCAAGAAATCCTGTTAAGAAATTGTAAATTTGTAGGGAAAAAAATAAACAAATAAAGAGCTTCAACTTTGCTTAATATATTTACCCACCTGCGTGTCCGTCAAATTGTCCAGCGCCTGCATAACAGAGTGCTCTGGCCGAGCATTCTGTGACTGCAAACAACAGTTCATCGTTAAGTCTTTCTTAAACAAACACATTTTAAATCACTCCAACAAAGCTGCAAAATGCACGAATCGTTAATAGCTTCGCCATAAAAGAAAAAAACAAAATCTTCGAAGCTCACTCTTTAAGACACGTTGACTGCACGAAGCTCACATTGATGAGGCCTGTGTTTACTATGCACAATTTATGATCTCACGTCTAAGATAACCACCAGAAACCTTCATCAATCAAACGAGCACCCTTGATGCAATAATAAGCTAAATGTTTGTCGAGTTACCCAATAATTGTAGTGCACAAACTGGAGTGAGACTAGTTTATCTCATGCAGCAAAGCAACTCACCACGAGCCCGGATTCCACAGCGGGCAGAAGTGTTAGCTTGCTGCCATGTGTAACTGTGTAATCACTCAGTCTGCCCGACTTCAGATGGCTGGGGAAGGGGGGAAGAAAGAGGAGAAACCTTGAAAAAAAAAATCCAACAAAGTATCCACGAGGATTCTCCATTCACTACTGTCTGTTTGCATTATGCAGCAACATCATCAAAATCGGTACATTTAAAATAAATAAATAAAAAACACGGCTCTACTGGATACAAGCGGTCAGCTACGCAGGGCATGCAGAGCACCTCGTAATTTCGTCTTTTTCATTGGTGCAGTGTGGCAAGTGTTGATTTTGCAATTACTTTGTGGGTAATGTATGCGCTAATCACTCATTAGCCAGAATATCTCCATTTCTCCCTCTCAAAAATAAAGTATGTCGAACGACAATGCACAAACACCTTCGTTGTAGGGAAAAAGACCGGCAAAGGAGTGCAGTCACGTGCAATAGTCAACAATGACATTTAAACCAATGAAAAAGTGCGACAGCAGTACAAGGCTTCCGTAACTGGTATAGTTGGTCATACCAAATAGTAGTAGAATGAATGTAGTAATGGAATACTGCATGACGAGGGGAGATAAAAATTTATGGCTTGTAAAGAATACTCCATGCAAAAATGCAGGCTTCAATAAGAGCCGTATGCAAGAGTGAACTTGAGCATCTCAGAGTTTGTTCCCGACATGAGAGATGAAGTGTACAAATATTGATCAGACATTGGGTTCATTCCATCTTGACTGGATCAAAAACTTGGCAAAGCGTCAGACTGCACGGCCAAATAGTTTGAGATACCAGTCACCAAAGTGAGACCTGACCGGGCCTACAAGACGTTTTTCAAAATCTCAAAACTCTCCGAATCACGCTACACATATACAATTTAAATGCGACTTTGAAGTTCTTGAAGAAACAAAAGTAATGAATGGTTTCCTCTTTGTGACCGTGGAAGTGACTTCCACAAAAAAGTATGTCAGTTTTTATTTCCACCCCACCTCCCCAACGTCCCAACCCCAACAACTTCACTGTGTAATATCCTCTGAAAAATTCACACTCGTCACTCAGAGATCCACAGATACCCTCAACCATGTACGTCACTTCAGCCACTCAGGTCAATCAGAAAAATGCCTGGAACTTAGTTTTGGGTGATTTTATATCTGAAAATAAGCCCCATCAACATATAAGATGTCTGAAATCTGATTCCACATCAGTTAGATCTTTGTATGTTGATCCCTCACCATTTGCTCATACTGGCACAACAGCAGTCACACTTCACTCATATGCACTAGAATGCCAGGCCACAGAGGATATTAAAAAATAAATAAAAGGGACCAAGTTGGATGAAATGCAGTTGAACTTCTCGATTCTGGGGTTCGACATTCATCACATGCCTGCCACGAATAGTCGATGTAGCTGGTCGTCACAAACCGATAACCCCTGAAGCTCGAGATGCTACTCAAGTCACCAATCCAGGCCTTGGAAGAAGGGATGGAGAATGACATGAGATTGTGGTTCGTGCACTACCATCTCATGCCATCTCCCATTCCTACCTGAAATCATTTCTACGCCCATTAACCCTACATCACTCAACCCTCTTAATTACAGGTTCGGGTTTCATTCCCTCCCCTATTTCGTCAACTCATTCACTTGCTTGTTGCGTCAAACTGTGGCCCCAATGTCACGATGTAGGTTACCATTTCACAATGTCAAGTTCTTCTTCCATGAGCCTCGATTTTTGGACAACAAAAATCATCTAGATTGCTTCAAGGAGAACCAATAACAGTGGACTGCAGAAATGCATCTTTTGAGTACCGGGGATCGTTTTTGCTTTTGGCCAGTTGTGGCCCAAGGACAGTCATGCGGGGTGGTAAAGTCAAAGAGAACACAAGGAACATTTTTGGATGCAAAAAAAAGATATACAATGTCTTCAGAAAGTATTCACACCCCTCGACTTTTATCACATTTTATTGTGTCACTGCCCGAATTTAAAATGGATTAAATTAAAAAACTTTTGTCACTGCTCCACACATAATACCCCAAAATGACAATGTGAAAATGTGTTTTGAGAAATTTTTGCAAATCGATTAAAAATGAAAAGTTTAAATGTTTTGCATCAATAAATATTCAACCCCCTGATTCAATACTTTGTCGAAGCACCTTTGTCAGTGATTACAGCTTCGAGTCTTCTTGGGTATGTCTGCATCAGCTTTGCAAATCTGGATTTGGGGATTTTCTCCCATTCTTCCTTGCAGATTTGCACAAGCTCTGTCAAGTTGGATTGGGAGCGTCGGTGAACAGCAATCTTCAAGTCTTTCTGCAGATTCTCAATGGGATTAAAGTCTGAGATTTGGCTGGGCCACTCGAAGACTTTCATGTTCCTGTTATGAAGCCATTCCAGGGCTTAATGCTTGGGGTCGTTGTCCTCTTGGAATCGAAATATTTGCCACAGTCGAAGGTCTTTTGTACTCTGAAGCAGGTTCTCCTATAGGATTTGCCTGTATTTGGCTCCAATCATTGTTCCCTCTCTATCCTTGGGTGATGAGCTGTGCTCTGTTTCCCCCAGACATTTTTCATGTGCCTTTTCTGCAAACTCCAGGTGTGTTGTCATGTGCCTTTTTCTCAGGAGTGGCTTCCATCTGGCCACTCTCCCATAAAGCCGATATATGTGAAGTGCTGCAGAGACTGTTGTCCTTCTGGCAGGTTCTCCCAACTCAGCCAAGGAACTCTGTAGTTCTGTCAGAGTGGTCATTGGGTTCTTGGTCACCTCCCTGACCAAGGTTCTTCTTGCCCAGTTTGGTTGGACGGCCAGCATTAGGAAGAGTCCGAGTGGTTCCATATTCTTTCAATTTCCTAATGATGGAGCCCACTGTGTTTTTGGGAATGTTCAACACTACAGAAATTGTTTTACAATTTACGTCAGAGCGCGCGGAGACCACGTGCGGTGCGAAGGGAGCAAGAGTACGACGCCTCCATTTCGCCATGCGGCGCGCTCGAATCCGTGGACATCCGCCTGTTGCGAGCGACATTCGTGCTTTTGACACTGTCCTCTCGTCCATGAGACATCACCAAGTACTCTGTCTTGTCTTGCATGCATGCTGTCTGTCTATCTGTCTTTGTCTGCACGTTGTTTAAGGCATATTTCAGTAGCGACCCCTTCGAATCGAAACCTGTAGGCCGTGGTTCCCTAGTTAAGAACGGGTTGAGGATTGTTAATAAAAACATTGTCGTGAATTTTGCTTGTGTTGTGATCCCGATGTTCCCAATAATCTGGTTAATTCGTATGAAGTTGCCGCTATGGATTAATTCGTGTCGCGTCGAGGAAGGATCCGTTCGATGGCATATAAAACCAAAATGGTTACAGACTGGCAGAAAATGCTCGGCATCTGACAAAACCAGTCTGGAACCAGGGGTCTATTTCCCAACTGGCAAGGTACAAGGATTACGTTGGTATCCGGATTGAAGGCGCGTGACGAGGCCTGTGCTGAGCGGCCGGCGTTATAGATCCCGGAGATGGCCGGAGTGGGTTGAGATCCCTCCGTCGCTGAATCTTAACAATATATATTTTTTTATTATTATTTATTTATTTTAAAAAAAAAAAAATCATTTTTAAATTCAGGCTGTAACACAACAAAATGTGAAAAAGTCAATGGGTGTGAATACTTTCTGAAGGCACTGCACATATCAGCTCGGTTATTTGTTCATTACAACTGACTTTGGTAGCCAATGGATTAACTATTCCACCAATACCATCGCAAGGTCTTTTTCTGTGTCACCTTATGAAAAAGTGCCTTTCACGCTCAATTCCAAAATATTCTGGATGTCCAGAAAGTTCTTGGGGTTTTTGAACTAGCCTGCACAGCAGTTGGATGAGTACATTATCTATCTATAATTCCAGAAATGTGTGTGTGTGTCTGACCGCTGTTTCTCGACAACCACTGGTCCGATCTAATTGAAACTTGGCAGGTATACTCCTTTTTTTTTTTTTTGTTGTTTTGTCGTAATCATTGGATTTTTCACCTTTATATCACTCTGTAGGCACAATTCTCATCGGAAACTCTTGGGGTACACATATCGTAGTATTATTACAATACCCTTCAGCACACATAAAGGTCAAGGTCACTTTGCGTGTAAATCATGGAGGTCGCCGAAACCTTATTTTTGAGTATTTTAATCGAATCATCTCCCAAACTTTATGGAATGTAGTATATGGTCTGGCGCTCAGCTGATTAGTTTTTGGTGGCGATTGGCCTTGACCTTCATGGTTAGCGCCTAAGTCGAAATATTTGACCCAAGGTCAAATTTTGAAATCTTAGGTACCATATCTGTAGTACCTCAAATTGAACACCTCGATGAGTGCTTTCTAGATATGTCAAGCTTGTGACATTATGACGTCATTTTGACGTTATGAGGCAAACGCATATTTTTCATGGTTACTCTGTAGAACGATTCTCATCAGAATCTCTCGTAGCAGATATTCCTCAAGGAGTCTCTCCTGGTGGATAGCAGCTCTGTTCACCTCAGTGTGACCTTAAAGAAGTCACACGTGGTCAACTTTGGCAAGATACGGGTTTATTTGTTGTTTGTTTGTGAACAGTATTACGGAAAAACTCCTTGACGATTTCGACGAAACTTGGTGGGTGGGGTTAGGTATATGGTCCAAGGATCATGCCATTAGATTTGGACTTGGTCCCCCCCCCCCCCCCCCCAAAAAAAGTTAGAGAATTGTTGTTTTTTTTTTTGCATTTCTCATGTTTTAGGTGATTCCAACCCCCCCCCCCCCCCCCAAAAAAAAAAATTTTTGCAACTTTTCTTCAACAAAATTTCGATTTCGTTTTTTTTCATTACTACATGTTTTAAGTGATTTCCAACCCCCCCCCCCCCAAAAAAAAATGTTTGGAGAAAAGAACTATAACTGTCAGCACTGTTGACATCAATTTAATGAATAAGATTTGGTTCACTTGAGTGACCCAGCAGTATTGGCGGCGGAGGTTTTGCACCTCTCCGAGTGCTCCCCCTCTAGTTCAAAAAATGTATTGGGCCGACATGTTGTGGATCAGGCATTACATGGTGGAGCATGCACTCCACCGAGGCCCTTCTAGTTTTTTACGTGATTCTTCACCATTGAGATATGGGCCAAAAATGATATTTCGCATGATATTAAAAAAAAAAAAAAATTGGCCCAATATGTTCTACTGGCTCAGGTGTTGCGAGGCGGAGGTATGTGCTCTACCGCGTGGCGTACTTTCTTTTTCTATCATCGTATTTTACCATGAGCTGCTATTCCTGATTAGTTCTACAGCATTGCTAAACTTCTATGCCATTATTTATTCAGAATGCAGTAATACGGAATATTTCAGAGGCCCATGCAATTCCTGTTTGTTTGGGACGTCATTGAGAATTATTCACTATTGTTGCAGGATTAAGTGCAATCCTTTTATTTGAACAACATGCAGAAACCTTTCACGCATTTATGTGCTGCTATCCTGAAAGAGGAAAGGAAGGGATCCCATTTGAACTACATCTTTGTTTTGTTTTATTTTTTATTAACCTCCGCCATCGAAGATGGATGGATGTACTGTTTTCACCCCTTTCTGTTGTTACCTTCGCAAACTTTGTTGTGAAGGTTATGGTTTGATCGCTGTGTATTATTTATTTGTGAATATGTGTGTTTGTTTGTTGTGTTTTCGCATTAACTCCAAAAGTATTGAACTGAATCGCAGCAAATTTGGTGGGATGATGGTTATATCCGAGGACCATTTGATTAGATTTTGGCGGACGATCGGGTCAAAGGTCAAGTCAAGGTCATGAAAAGGTCAAAATCGTCTTTTTACCATACGCGCGTCAATTTGTATCCAATTTGCATGCAACTAATGCCAAAATATTCAGAATTCAATGCCCCATCTTGTGATATGTGACATGACACAATGACGTAATAACCCTTATTAGCGGTTGGGAGTCAAAGGTCAGGGGGGCCACGACATTGCAAAATGTGCGGTTTTAGTCATAACACGGTCAATTCTTATCGATTTGCATGAAAACCAACACCAAAATATTGACTGTTCTGTTCCCCACACTGTAATACCAATTACAAAATTAAGAGTACAAAGGTCAAGATCGAGGTCATGAAAAGGTCAAAATCGTCATTTTGCTATAGTGCGGTCGATTTTTATCCAATTTGCATGCAACCAATGCCAAAAATGTTGTGAATTCAATGCCCAATCTTGTGATATACGATATGACACAATGACGTCATACCTTTGTTAGCGGGTTGGTCAAAGGTCAGGGGGGTCAACGACCTTTATTATCATAACGCTTCAATTCTTATACAATTTGCATGTAAGTAGATTCAAAATGTTTAGAATTCAATTCCCTATCTTGTGATGTTAATATTTGATTTCTTATAATGTGACCATTGTCATCAGATTGACTTTTCACCGACACCCAAAAAGGTCAGGGAGTTCATACAGAAATTGTACAATGTACGTGAATCAGTGTCAAACAGCAGGAAATTTAATGTTTTTAAGCCATCTAACACTATATGAGATGGCAGATGTGGTATGGATTAAATACCCTCACAATCAACGGTTTCTGGGGGAGGGGGGCAAAATGTAGCGTTGGCGAAGGTATGCGCTCTACTGAGTGCCCGTTCTAGTTTGTTTGTTTGTTTGTGAACAGTATTACGGAAAAAACTCCTGGACGGATTTCGACGAAACTTGGTGGGGGATTAGGTATGTCCAAGGATCATGCCATTAGATTTTGGACTTGGTCCAAAAAAAAAAATTAGAAAATTTTGCAACTTTTTTCAAAAAAATTTCGATTTTATTGAAAAATATTTGAATTTTTTTTTTTGCATTTCTACATGTTTTAAGTGATTTCCAACCCCAAAAAATTGTTAGAAAAAAAAAATTTTGCAACTTTTTTTTCAAAAAAAATTCGATTTTTTTTTTTGGCATTTCTACATGCGCGTCGACTAGTTTAGCTATTCAATCGTGGTTCAGTAGAGTCTGATCCGTTATTGACCTACAATGAATAGGATATCAGGTTCACTTAAGTGACCCAGCAGTATTGCGGCGGAGGTTGCACTCTACCGAGTGCTCCCCCTCTAGTTTTGAACTGTAACACCCATTGAAGTACACCTAATCAAGAAGTGCCTCATCAAATTCCTTTATGAACAGTTCAGTGAATTGAAAAGACTAGTACGTGCCTGTACGTACGTGGCCGTACGTGCAAAAAAAAATAAAATAAACTTTCAAACCGCGTGCAGAAACAACAACCACACAGGCCATTCCTTCGCTCTCGCGTGGCCGTACATGCGTGGCCATACGTACATGCCGCACGTGCAAACCAAAAAAAAAAACCTAAAAAAAAAAACTTTCAAAAAACTACACAGGCCGTTCCTTCGCTCTCGTAAACGACGACTGGATTGGGCATTATGTTTTCTATAAATGCGCATAAGAAATCGAGAAATTATTAGAATACAGTAAGTCATCACTATCCGGAAGTCCGTACGTTGTAACCCGTAATGGGAACGCCGGCTGAGGATCTCTTCCCCAACGGCCACGCCTACGCAGCAACGTGTCCTGTGATTGGTAACTAAATGGCGCATCGGCCACGCCTACGCAGCAACGTGTCCTGTTATTGGTTGGTAAATAAATGGCCATAACTTGGGAAGCACTTGTCCGATTAATATCAAACCTTGAAAAGGCACATACTCAGGTCCCAGCAA
>CM068962.1:41094849-41163375 GCA_035128595.1 Eptatretus atami
CAGAGAGAGATTGAGCTCTGACACATACAAAGCTTTCGTCGCACAACATGATGCGCAGACTGCTCTCACTCATGGGCTGGTGCTCCTGCCTCCCACCTCTCTCGGCTCATGCTGTGGAAACCAAGCCTCGGCACATCGCACTCCCGCGATCGACGATCTTCTCGGGCCTCTCACTCTCTACCAGCCAGGCAGGTCGGTGTCTTTGTTCTTCCACAGTCTCTCTCCGGTCTAGCCTCTGTCTGCGATTTGTCCCCACCAATTCGCAGGGCTCAACGGTGCCCAAACAACCCTTCTGGTCAAAACTACCAAATCACGAATCACTGCTCACCTTCACTCTCCCTATTCCTCTTTTTTCCCCACCTTGGAAAATAAACTCCCACAACTCTGTCAATCCATCTCTCGCTTCAAAAAGCTGTTCACCACCCCTCATCACCCCATCCAAGTCCTCCATTTTCTACCGCCCGTTAATTCCACCTCTTCAAATTCCTCTCTTTCCTTCCTGAAAAGTCCTTAATGTCCATCTTGTATAGCCCCGGTGTTCTTCCTCCTATCTCCTCTCCTTCCACAGATCTCCTAACGTCACTGTTTTTATCCTCCCTTCTCCCACCTCCTCGTCTCATGCCACCCTCTGCTGTGCGTTGTGTGTTAGCTCTCCACTACACCTCGACAATGCTAACAAAAAAAAAAAGAGAAATGTAGTCAATGAGTTGCCTTACAAACGGCAAAACAAAAGCTTTCATTCAGGACCATTTTAATGGCAAACTTTCAAAACGCCACAATGCACATTGAAAGCTAAACCTGCATTTTTTCACAAACGACAACACAAGACAAGACAAGACAAGCCAAACGTTTAAATGATGAATAAATAAAAACCCACCTTGTGTATGCTTACAACATAGCAGGTTCCTGTTATCAAGTATAACATTTGGAGTGTGATTAATAGATACACAAGCAGCAACAATCTCAACAGCCTCCAACGGAGAAGCTTTCTTCATGTGGTCAGGATGCGAGAACAGCAGAAGCCAGACAAAGATACAAGAAGACACAAATGGAATAAATACAATTATCAGCAAAAGAAAGACATGGCAGAACCTCCAATTGGGAGCAGGCAGAGTGAACTCGTATTTGAGAAAATGGAATATTAAAAAAAACCCAAATTATTAACCAAATAGAAATAATAAATAAATACAAATAATAATAATAACTAGAACTGCCACTTTATAACTGCTGGAGTGATGACCGGCGACCCAGACGTCCGCCTTTGATACAACGTGAGACTTTCTGGAGAATGACAGTCGCAAAGTTCGCTCGATAGGATAAGTGGTTCCCAGAGAAATCATTAATTTAATAGTGATACAAATAAGCCCTGCTTCGATACAGCGCGGACTGACGAGTTACGAACCGGCAGCACAAAGCTTCAATTGTTATTACGTATGCAGTTGCCCTTTTTCCTCGGGGACATTGTCGGTATTAAATTGGAATGCTGTCCTGTCCTCAAACACATTCAGGTCAGCCAAGTGAGTCTTCTGGAAAAAACAAAAATCTAAAAGTTCTCAGATCAAATAAATTAAATAAATTCTGGCTGCCAACGCGCATGACCGAATCAGGTTTGAAATATTTAAACTATGCTTTCACATGTGGCCTAGATTAATAATTTTCAGGTTTCGCATATATTGACACAGCGTTCCCGTGTAAGATATTACTAATTGTTTCCCTTCAATCAAACATGGCTGCCAAACCCCTGGCCCGAATCCAGTTGAAATTTCAAACCATTCCACATGACTGTTGCACTGCATAACTCTGATGTTGTCAACATTATTGAATACAGTATTCCAGAGTAAAACATTAATTAAATATTTTCCTTCAATCCACTATGGCTGCCAAAAGGATGTGTCGACATAAAAAGGGGGTGAGAAACTTTTATTCGTAATGGAAGAGGCGTCATACTGTGCAGTTCGCCCTCGATCTGTTCAGCCGTTTTCAGAAGAGCTTTTATAAGTTATAATTTCAATCAAGATGGCTGACGAACCATGATGACCTATGAACATCACAAAATTTCACATTTCTGCTCCACTGTGTATGGAACAACCCTGGACATTTCGTGTTAATGCGTTTGAAAAGGTGCGTTTTTCTCTATCCAGATGGCCACCAAACAATGTGACTTGTGAACGTCATAATTTTTACTATGAATGCAGACATCATGAGGATGATAGTTGCAAATTTTCGCTTCGATAGGTTATGTGATCTAGAGAAAACATTATTTAATATTTTTCTGAATCCAACATGGATCTATCATGAACTTTTCATCATGGAGCGTCTATCATGATTATCATTAGAGACTTTTATCATCATTATCATAGAGCGTCTATCATGGACTTTTAAATATATTCCAACATAAATTTATATCTGCTTCCAATCGTGTAGTGGACCACGTTTGGTGAAGTTCGTGTTTATCGGACAAGGTGCGTTTTTCTAATCCAGACACGGCCCCAAAGCATGCAACATGTGACGTCGTAATTTTTAGCCGCGTCTCGCGTAGCGAACGCTGGCTCTAAGAGAGCTCCGCGTTGTTCTTGTTCTTGTTCTCTTCTGATGAAGACAAAATCTTTAGGACGCGGCACGCGGCTCTTTTATATACAGGATCGGATCTCCTTAAATACTAAACACCTGTACACATCCTAGCATTGAGGGTCCTTTTGAGAGCGTCTATCATGAAACTTTAAATATATTCGGACATTTGCTTTACTGTTTCGAAAAGTTCACGTTACTATTTAAAGATTATTCCATTAAATGTATTGTAATTTCGTAAATACACTATTTTCTCAATCATGCTTCCATCAAGCACGTGAGAAATATCGGAAGTTGTTGTTGTTATTGTTGTTGTGATAAAAATGCGGATGTTTCGACTTTCTGTAATGAATCTTTCATCCAAAACAAGATCCTTCAAAATCGTCCTTCGAACAACTTATATTCTTCTTCTGTGTAAGACAAAACCTTTAGGACGCGGCTTGGACACATTTGTCCTTGTTAACATATGTGCAGGCATTGAGCTAGATATCTAGCCAAGTCTTGCTTCGAGAGGTTATGTGGTTCCAGAGAAAACATTATTTAATATATATTCTTGAATCCAACAAGGCGCCAAACCATGTGACCTATCAATCAAAAATTAACAAACTTGTGAAAGGATATCTTGCGAAAAGTGTGTGTGAATTTTTTTGCCTCAATTGTCTGGCCGTTGTGGAGAAGAAAATTTTTAAAATTTATCAATTTTCAATCCAAGATGGCAGACGAACCATGTGATCTATGACATCATAAATTTAAATCTTGCTGCAATCGTGTAGTGGAACACGTTGTGAAGTTCGTCTTTATCGGACAAGGTGCGTTATTCTATCCAAGACGACCGCCAAAACCATGTGACATGTGACGTCATAATTTTTAATGTACATGCAGCATGGGGGTAGATTATATGGCCAGTTCGCTTCGATAGTTTATGTGTTTCCAGAGAAAACATTATCTATCTATAATTCCAGCAATCTGGTGTGTGTGTGTGTGTGTGTGTGTGTGTGTGTGTGTGTGTGTGTGTGTGTGTGTGACCACTTTTCCTCGACAACCGCTGCTCCGATCTAATTAAAACTTGCAGGAGGTATAATTGCTGGGGCCCTGAGGATGTGCCTTTTCAAGGTTTGATATTAATCGGACAAGTGCTTCCCAAGTTATGGCCATTTATTTACCAAACCAATGACAAGACACGTTGTTGCGTGGGCGTGGCCGATGGGAAGGGAAGCTCAGCCGCGTTCCCCATTAACGGGTTACAACGTACGCGACTTCCGGAGAGTGATGACTTGCGTGTATTCTAATAATTCTCGATTTCTTATGCGCATTTATAGATAAACACATGCCGCAAGTTATGATCGTTTTCATACGCAAGTTATGATCGTTTTCAATGAGACGGTGCATAAATTTCGGTAACATCAGAGTGCTGGTATGCTCCGAACCAGGAAGTAATTTTTTTTTCTCTCTTCTCTTCTCTTTTTGTTTCCTTGCGATGAACATTGCGAAAAGGCCAAAATACTTGGCGCTAATTGAATAATTGGCCATTAAAACCTAAATTGCGAATCATCGTAACTGTGATATGCGAACTTCCGCGCTCCACGCACGTACGGGCACGCAAGAAGCGAAGAAACGGCCTGTGTGGTTGTTGTTTGTTGCTCGCGGTTTGAATATTATTTTTATTTTTTTTTTTTTACGGGCACGTACTAGTTTAAATAATTCTTGAATCCAACTGGCTGTCAAACCATGTGACCTATCAAATTAGAAATAAACAAACTTATTCACTACTCGTGTGAAATACGTATGTGAAGTTTCCCCTTGATCTGATCAGCCGTTCTGGAGAAGATGTTAAAAGTTTTAGGGTAAATTCAACATGGCCGCCAAACCATGTGACCTATCCAATTATAAATTAACAAACTTGTGAAAGGATTGTCTTGGGGAGTGTATGTGAATTTTGCCTCAATCTGTCTGGCCGTTCTGGAGAAGAAGATTTTAAAATTATTAATTTTCAATCCAAGATGGCGACGAACCATATGACTTATGACCAATAAATGTACATCCTGCCTCCAATCCCGTAGCGAATAGGTGTGTGAAGTTCCGTGTTAAATCGGATAAGGTGCATTTTTTATCCAAATGGCCACCAAATCCTGCGACTTGTGACGTCATAATTTTTACTATGAATGCAGACATCATGAAAGGATGATAGTTGCAAATTTTCGCTCGATAGTTATGTGATTCCAGAGAAAACATTATTTAATATTTTCTTGAATCCAACATGGCTGCCAACCATGTGATCTATCAATTAGAAATTAACAAACTTATATTCCCCTACTCGTTCGCAATTCGTTTGTGAAGTTTCCCCTTGATCTGACAAGCTGTTCTGGATGATGTTGAAGGTTTAGGGTAAATTCAAGATGGCCGCCAACACTCGTGACCGATCAAATAAGAAATTAACAAACTTGTAAGGAGCGTCATGGGGAATTGTGTGTGTAAAGTTTGGCCTCAATTGTTTAGCCGTTTGGAGAAGAAGATTTAAAAAAAAAAAAATTCAAAACAAGATGGCTGCCGAACCAAGTGACTATGACGTCATAATATTTTTCTGCGGTGAGTTGTTGGTCAGATGAGGCTCAAGAAATTTTCGGATTTTTCCTATGCAGCGTTGTACTACCGAATTTTGACCGGCACACCTTTTGACCGATGACGTCACGAAAAAATCCCCGTGTTCCCCAGAGGAGCTTATTCAAATGTATGAAGCACAAAAAATTCCATTGCAACGTTTCAGAGATACAGAGGTCCAAAGTTTAATCGTTTTTTCAAGATGCGCCCGTACCACGTGACCCATGACGTCACAATTACCAATTCAGTTTGCTATCAAAAAAGAACATACTATGGTGAAAATTTCGTGTCGAATCGGACTTACCGTTGCTGAAAAATGATTTTTAAAGCGAAATAGCCCGCAAATTGCCGGCGGAAGAAAAATAAGAAATAAACAGAACAATAACAATAGGTTACCCAGTCCATTGACTGGGTACCCTAATAACTAGAACTGCCACTTTATAACTGCTGGCAGTGAGACCGGGTACCCAGACGTCCGCCTTTGATACAACGTGAGACTTAAATGATAGTAGCAAAGTTTCCTCTCGATAGGATAAGTGGTGCAGAGAAAACATTATTTAGATCGTGATACAAATGCAGCCTTGCTTCGATACAGCCGCGGGACTGACAGATTATGAAACCGGGTAGCACAAAGTTTTAAATCTAGCTCTTATGTGGCAGTTAGCCCTTTTTCCTGGGGACATTGTTGGTAATCAATTGAGTTGCTAATCCTGTCCCCTCAAACGCATTCCAGGTGCAGCTAAGTGAGCCTTCTGGAAAAAAAAACAACAAATCTAAAAGTTTCTCAGATTCAAATAATTAAATAATTCTGGCTGCCAAACCGCGTGCTGATCTGGTTGAAATTTAACAACCCCACGTTTCAGCATGTCGGCTAAATTATAATTGTGAAGTTTCGCATATATAGAAGCAGCGGTTCCAGATAAACATTAATTAATATTATCCTTCAATCCATGGCTGCCAAACCATGTGACCTATCAATTAGAATTAACAAACTTATATTCAACTGTTCATGTGCAATATGTTTGTGAAGTTTCCCCTTGATCTGTCTAGCCGTTCTGGAGAAGATGTTTGCAGGTTTTAGGAAATTCAATATGGCCACCAAACCATGTGACCTACAATTAGAAATTAACAAACTTGTGAAAGGATGTCTTGCGGAAAGTGTGTAAAAGTTTCGCCTCAATCTGTCCAGCTGTTCTGGAGAAGAAGATTTTAGAAATTTATTAATTTTCAATCCAAGATGGCTGACGAACCCATGTACCTATGACATCTAATTAAATTCTGCTTCCAATCGTGACTGAAACAAGTGTGTGGGTGTTCGTGTAAATCGGAGAAGGTGCGTTTTTCTATCCAAGATGGCGCCAAACCATGTACTTGTGACGTCTTCATTTTTCCCATGTATGCAGACGTGATGGAAGATGGCAGTTGCAAATTTTCGCTTCGATAGATAAAGCAGTTCCAGAGAAAACATTATTTAATATTTTTCTTAAATCCAACATGGCTGCCAAACCATGTGACCTATCAATTATTCATTAACAAACTATATTCCCTATGTGTGCAGAATAGACCTGTGAAGTTCCCCTTGATCTACCAGCCGTTCTGGAGAAGATGTTGAAGGTTTTAGGTAAATTCAAGATCGCCACCAAACCATGTGACCCATCAATAAGAATTAACAAACTTGTAAAAGGAGGTCATGGGGAATGTGTGTAAAGTTTTGCTCAATCTGTCCAGCCGTTCTGGAGATTAAAAAAAAAAAATTTCAAAACAAGATGGCTGCCGAACCACGTCACAATAAATTTTTCTACGGTGAATTGAGTGTAGATGACGCTCAATAAATTTCAGATTTTTCCTATGCAGCGTTCTACTTGACGAATTTTCACTGCATACCGCTTCACCGATGACGTCACGAAAAATCACCTGGGTTCCCCATCTGGGAGCTTAGTAAAATGTATCAAGCGAAAACAATTTCCATTGCACCGTTTCAGAGATACAGAGGTCCAAAGTTTATCGGTTTTTTCAAGATGGCGCCCGTACCACGTGACCTATGACGTCATAATTATGAATTAAGTATGCTACCAAAAAAGATACACACTGGTGAAAATTTCATGTCGATCGGATTGGCGTTCCTGAGAAAATGATTTTTAAAACGAAAGAACCCGCAAATTGCCGGCGGAAGAAAAATAAATAAATAATAATAAATAAACAGAAGAAAAACAATAGGTTACCCAGTCATTTGACTGGGTACCCTAATAATAATAAATTCCATTAAAAAAATAAAAGTGTACATGAAAGTGTGCACGAGGGGTGACAGCTGGTAATGGAAGTACAGAAAAGGCGAATTGTTAAGGGCTCATCATGCAACAGGAAAGCGTTTGACAAGTGGCCAGCCACACACAGTCACGTGCAGGGATCAAAATAGGCGAAACATACTTCAGAGCCAAATGATAAACATAGACTAGGCTAGATGATTAAATTTACTGGCCGGGATCGCCGCCAACCGACCGCCTGAACGGAGCCGCAAGTCGAGTCGGCCCGACCGATCGCCCGGAATACAAGATCGCCGCCCGGATACACTCCGAGCGACAGGTCCTTGTACAAGAACCGAAATAACCCAATCGGCAGATCACATGGGTAGGGTCGATTGCCAATCTTCAATGTTACTAATACCCACGTGATCCAACTACCGGGGTATTCCACCCTCGACGGATCTCTACGGAACAAACCGCAGGAGCGAGCTTGTCCGTGCGCGATCCGAGCGCGTAATCACCAAGAACCGTCGGTCCAAATGCGCCCCTATTACGGCAAACCAACGGCTTTCTAACTCCCAACACACGAAATGTTCAGTCAATGAGGGAATGGACGAAACGTAGCAGGTTTCATAATATTTACACAAAGCATATACAGAACATTTATTATAATGAAACACTATGCAATTAAATAAGGCAAAACACGTATGCAATTACAAGTAACAAAAGAACTACAACCGTCTATAAGCAATTATTAATGTACAGTCACTTACGGGCTCGGCGCCACAAACATTCATTCAGAAAGAAAAGCAGGAAAAAGACCCATCAAGGCAATGGGTCAGACTGGACCTCTTGGGTCTTTATGGCGTGGGACTTGGCAGACCGAACAAGTCCCACGAGACGTTGCAGGTTACCTCACCCTCGTGGTGTCTGGCTTGGGCGACCCACGATGCTCCTTCCCCACGGCAGTAGCGTAGCCGCGGTCCGAGCTCGGGCCTTCCCGTGTGGCAGGCGAGCTCTCTCCGGCTCTCTCCACACGAACACAGCTTGGGCGACCCGCGATGCTCCTTCCCACGGCAGCTAGCGTAGCCGCGGTCGAGCTCGGCCTTCCGTGTGGCAGGCGAGCTCTCTCCGGCTCTCTCCACACGAACGCGTTGGGCGACCCGCGATGCTCCTTCCCCACGGCAGCTAGCGTAGCCGCGGTCGAGCTCGGGCCTTCCGTGTGGCAGGCGAGCTCTCTCCGGCTCTCTCCACACGAACGGCGCGTTTGCGCAACACAGCAGCGAAGGCTGCGCCTCCAGCTGGCGTCTCCTTCGCGACGCCCGGACTTCCACGCAGCTCCTTGCCTTCTGGTTCCTCCCAGTCCACTGCCGAAGCAAAAAGCTTACTCCTCCACGGGAACTCAGCACACGAACTCTGCCACGGGATCCCACGAACTCAGCCCTACCACGGGACTCCCACGGGACTCTTTTGGGATTCTTTTACGAACTCAGCCCACGAATTCCCACGAACTCTTTTCACGGGACTTTCACCGAGAACTCTTTCACGAACTCTTACGAACTCTTTTGGGACTCTTTTTGAACAAAGAAAAATGTCCTCTTTATCCTTTGCACACCTCCCCCGCACCGGCGTGACTCATGCCCTCGTGATCCACCCCCCCCCCCCCCCCGCTCAACCACGGGTGGGAGGGAGTTGTTGAGTCACCGCAGGGTTCTTCTTCCTCTTCGCAGAAGAGGGGAAGGGACGTCTCCATTGTTGCTCCCTAACTATTAAATCGATCCGCAGCGCATCTAATCGATTTCAAAACATTTAAACAATGGAAAGGTGAGCTATCTAGGGAACATGCACTTATCGACATAGCTGACTAAGGGAACCTGTATGTTGTGTGCGATTGAATTCCAAATTCGTAACAATATAATCACATCCAATGAAGCAATAGTCATTCCTCAACTCCGTCCTTACATTTGGCATAAAAATAGTGCATCGTAAAAGTGCTATGATGTTTTGTGATACAAGAAATCCCTTCAATAATTCAATTTTGTTTGAACAACAGCAAAGTTGCATCGAGTCAAAGTATAAAGGTTTCGAATAACGCATGGCAACAACAAAGAAAATGTTCAGCGCCTGTGTTGCAGAGCAAGTGGCCCGATGACGAAGGCACTGGAACCGATACCTCAGAGGTCGTGGAATTGGCTGAAGGCAGCAGTACGCATGAGCTTCTAGAAGCTCGGCAGGTATCGGGAGAATTATCATGTCACTAATGGACCGTCAATAAAAAGCTCACTCGTGATCTTCAACGAGGGGGTCTATCTGCTTGCAATGCTGAGTCTGATCTAAAAGGGTCGTTTCAAAGAGTTTACAGCCCCAGATGCAACTTTTTTTCAAAGTAGTTTTGGTGAATGCAAGTTACCTATATCCAGTCTCGATGCTATTCATATGTCTGTTAAATGTAAATGATTTCTCACACCATTCGTTTTGAAATTGTTTCTGGAATTAAAAATATGACCCTTGTACGTGTGGTGTGAATCCACACTTTGTGGTTGACTCCCAAATGGCAGAGGGAACTCAGGATTGACATTCTGCTAACAAAAGGCTATATGTATATGTATGTTGCCCACACCCCCTCAATTCCATGACAATAAGATGAGCAAGGTTGATGCACTTTCAAATTTTTCAATTTTTTTTTAAACCTTTGTCTAAGGTTTGTGGAAGAGCTGCAACACACACACAACACAAAACACACAAACTTGACTTGAAACACAGACACCAAGGTTTGCGGAAGTGAAGTCACAGAGTACCATGGGTACCGTAACACCATCTATATACGACCTAGCTTCTCTTGCATTCAGCAGGGCAATCAAGGAGACATGTCCTCCTCCTTATGTATTCCAACACACAAAGTTGTCAAGCTCCATCCATTAGATGCTTAATGTCGAGCAAGGAAGCAGCACATACCATTTTTAAAGTCTTTGTGGTAAGACTCGACCATGATGACAATGAAGCGTGTATTACATTATGAAACTAAAAACGACACTCGGGAGAGTGCATACCTCCACCAGGCTGAACAGTTTACGTTTTGTAATCTACTGATAGACCAAATCTGCATCTGGACCCTAACTAAAATCTAATCAGCTTATTATTACTTTCCGACTCATCACCAAGTTTCGTCCGAATCTGTCCACAACCTTTTGAAATATCGTGCTATGTATCGGTTTAGCCCCCTTCAATGGTGAAAAAAAGAAAATCACTTTAAAAAATTTAAAATTATTGTATCCAGATCTTCCCCAACATCAAAATCAATTCGTCCAGCTCACACACCCAACCTGTCCACCAAGTTTCATCAAATCAGTTCCACAGCTTTTGAGCTATCCCCGTTCACAGAGAGACCAGGAGAGAGCCAGACGGGTGAAAGCATAACTCCCGCCACCTTCGGTGGTGGAGGTAATGAAGAAAACTAGTCGAACAACACAAATGACTGGAGCCAATAACAGAGGTAGAACAGGATAGCTGGGTGAAAAAAGAAAGGGGGAACAGGTGTGTGGTCAAGTTAATATGGTGTCGACTGCTGGAACGACGCAGCGTTGGCAGAGGCTGGATTGGTTCTTGCATGTGGTTGCTGGTGGTATGTGATTGACCGTGCTGTCTCACTGCTCGGTCTGAGTTCCCATAGTGTTGTTGACCCACCAACAGTGAAGAATTTCACAAAGCGTAACCTTCTCACTGATGAACTGCTCAAAAATCTCGACAGCTCCACTACTTTCTCCCCACTTTACAGTTGACGGCCGAAACACAAACGTTTCTGTGCTGAGTGTAGTGCTCTGTGCCTTGGGGCATACCTGAACTGCCCCAGGGAACGTTGTTGTGGCGGGGGAGGGAATAATAAAAAGGATAGGAAGGTACGGCAGAGGGTGAAGAAGACCCGTGGAACACCATGGCCTCCAAGCTGACTAAATAATCACGTCATTTACAAAATACATGCAAACACAGGGCAGTATGTACATTAATCATGAATAAAAAAGGGGGAGGGTGAGGTACCACTTCTTACCATGAACACTTCACTAATAATATAGATGGACCTATACGTAATTATCTTCATGGCTAAAGAGTAAGAATGCACGAATGTTTTGATCAAAATTTTGGAGTCACCTATCAAAAATAGCCAAGTTGTTTTGGCAGTTGGTACAACAATACAAGATAAGTTTAACTATGGTTAAAATGCATGAAGTTGCTTGGTTGTGAGGGTTACTTGGCAGTGGGGGGGGAGTGGGGGAGGGAGAGAGAGAGAAGAGAGTGAGAAGGAAAGGGGGAAAAAATGGTTTATATTTGCTCAGCGAACCGAGCCTCGGCAGACAAACTACAAGCAAAAGACTTTGCAGCAATTGGCAACTCGTGTACCCGCACCAAACAGCAGCATTCCACTTGTGCTGCCCGAGCTGCAATGTGACCACAATGCTCTGCTCCGCATTTGCAGGCATGTGCAATCGCAGCAGCTCAGTACAGCCTCAAAAGGCATCAAAAAACCCGAGAACAGAATGGTTAAATTTATCTGCCACAAAAGATTACAGAGAGCTGACGTTTCAGGCCTTCACTTCATCGAAGCAAAAATAGAAGAGATGGGAATGGGGCGAGGGTTGACATATGGTGAATGACGTTACCAGTGACCTCACAGCTGATGTGCTACACGTGAGCAATGCCTATTGACAGAGTGTGAACAGGAGTAATGTATTGGGAGGGGTTTAAACGTCATGAGTAACATCCTTGAATGATTCATGATGCATTTGTTGGAGGAAATAATTCCTGACGTTTAAACCCCGACCAATACTTTTCATGATGTTCACACCTCTGTCCAATAGGCACTGCTCACCTGCAGCAGATCAGTCATAGGTCATTGGTGATGCCACCCACCCAATACCTACCCTCGTCCCATTTCTAGTCTCTTTTTTACTTCGATGAAGGGTAAAGGCCTGAAACGCCAGTTCTCTGTAATTGCTTATGGCGGATAAATTTAACCATTCTGTTCTGGCGTTTAGATTCTCTTGTGCCAACCAACACAGACCACGAGTTCTTGCTGGAATTAGTCACTACTCAAGGCATTGCATGCTTCATTGGTTCATGAGCAACAGCCAACCTTGGTATTCTTAAAAGCCAAACAAGTTTAAAAAAAATTTTTTTTTCAATACAATGTCCATTAGACTTGGACTTGCTTCTGCATTTAATGGGAATAAAGTTAAATCAGGCACAATCCAAAATCCTGTTAAGAAATTGTAAATTTGTAGGAAAAAAAAAAAACAAATAAAGAGCTTCAACTTTGCTTAATATATTTACCCACCTGCGTGTCCGTCAAATTGTCCAGCGCCTGCATAACAGAGTGCTTCTGGCCGAGCATTCTGTGACTGCAAACAACAGTTCATCGTTAAGTCTTTCTTAAACAAACACATTTTAAATCACTCCAACAAAGCTGCAAAATGCACGAATCGTTAATAGCTTCGCCATAAAAGAAAAAAACAAACCTTCGAAGCTCACTCTTTAAGACACGTTGACTGCACGAAGCTCACATTGATGAGGCCTGTGTTTACTATGCACATTTTATGATCTCACGTCTAAGATAACCACCAGAAACTTCATCAATCAAAACGAGCACCCTTGATGCAATAATAAGCTAAATGTTTGTCGAGTTACCCAATAATTGTAGTGCACAAACTGGAGTGAGACTAGTTTATCTCATGCAGCAAAGCAACTCACCACGAGCCCGGATTCCAACAGCGGCAGAAGTGTTAGCTTGCTGCATGTGTAACTGTGTAATCATCAGTCTGCCCAACTTACAGTGGCTGGGGAGGGGGAAGAAAGAGGAGAAACCTTGAAAAAAAATCCAACAAAGTATCCACGAGGATCTCCATTCATAGTCTGTTTGCATTATGCAGCAACATCATCAAAATCGGTACATTTAAAATAAATAAAAATAAAAAACACGGCTCTACTGGATACAAGCGGTCAGCTACGCAGGGCATGCAGAGCACCTCGTAATTTCGTCTTTTCATTGGTGCAGTGTGGCAAGTGTTGATTTTGCAATTTACTTTGTGGGTAATGTATGCGCTAATCACTCATTAGCCAGAATATCTCCATTTCTCCCTCTCAAAAATAAAGTATGTCGAACGACAATGCACAAACACCTTCGTTGTAGGGAAAAGACCGGCAAAGGAGTGCAGTCACGTGCAATAGTCAACAATGACATTAAAACCAATGAAAGTGCGACAGAATACAAGGCTTCCGTAACTGGTATAGTTGGTCATACCAAATAGTAGTAGAAATGAATGTAGTAATGGAATACTGCATGACGAGGGGAGATAAAAATTTATGGCTTGTAAGAATACCTCCATGCAAAAATGCAGGCTTCAATAAGAGCCGTATGCAAGAGTGAACTTGAGCATCTCAGAGTTTGTTCCCGACATGAGAGATGAAGTGTACAAATATTGATCAGACATTGGGTTCATTCCATCTTGACTGGATCAAAAAACTTGCAAAGCGTCAGACTGCACGGCCAAATAGTTTGAGATACCAGTCACCAAAGTGAGACCTGACCGGGCCTACAAGACGTTTTTCAAACTCAAAACTCTCCGAATCACGCTACACATATACAATTTAAATGCGACTTTGAAGTTCTTGAAGAAACAAAAGTAATGAATGGTTTCCTCTTTGTGACCGTGGAAGTGACTTCCACAAAAAGTATGTCAGTTTTATTTCCACCCACCTCGCCCAACGTCCCAACCCCAACAACTTCACTGTGTAATATCCTCTGAAAAATTCACACTCGTCACTCAGAGATCCACAGATACCCTCAACCATGTACGTCACTTCAGCCACTCAGGTCAATCAGAAAATGCCTGGAACTTAGTTTTGGTGATTTTATATCTGAAAATAAGCCCCATCAACATATAAGATGTCTGAAATCTGATTCCACATCAGTTAGATCTTTGTATGTTGATCCCTCACCATTTGCTCATACTGGCACAACAGCAGTCACACTTCACTCATATGCACTAGAATGCCAGGCCACAGAGGATATTAAAAAATAAATAAAAGGGACCAAGTTGGATGAAATGCAGTTGAACTTCTCGATTCTGGGGTTCGACATCTCATCACATGCCTGCCACGAATAGTCGATGTAGCTGGTCGTCACAAACCGATAACCCCTGAAGCTCGAGATGCTACTCAAGTCACCAATCCAGGCCTTGGAAGAAGGGATGGAGAATGACATGAGATTGTTGGTTCGTGCACTACATCTCATGCAATCTCCCATTCCTACCTGAAATCATTTCTACGCCATTAACCCTACATCACTCAACCCTCTTAATTACAGGTTCGGTTTCATTCCCTCCCCTATTTCGTCAACTCATTCACTTGCTTGTTGCGTCAAACTGTGGCCCCAATGTCACGATGTAGGTTACCATTTCACAATGTCAAGTTCTTCTTCCATGAGCCTCGATTTTTGGACACAAAAATCATCTAGATTGCTTCAAAGGAACCAATAACAGTGGACTGCAGAAATGCATTCTTTGAGTACCGGGGATCGTTTTGCTTTTGGCCAGTTGTGGCCCAAGGACAGTCATGCGGGGTGGTAAAGTCAAAGAGAACACAAGGAACATTTTTGGATGCAAAAAAAAGATATACAATGTCTTCGAAAGTATTCACACCCTCTGACTGTTTATACATTTTATTGTGTCCATGCCCGAATTTAAATGGATTAAATTAAAAAACTTTTGTCACTGCTCCACACATAATACCCCAAAATGACAATGTGAAAATGTGTTTTTGAGAAATTTTTGCAAATCGATTAAAATGAAAAGTTTAAATGTTTGCATCAATAAATATTCAACCCCCTGATTCAATACTTTGTCGAAGCACCTTTGTCAGTGATTACGCTTCGAGTCTTCTTGGGTATGTCTGCATCAGCTTTGCAAATCTGGATTTGGGATTTTCTCCCATTCTTCCTTGCAGATTTGCACAAGCTCTGTCAAGTTGGATTGGGACGTCGGTGAACAGCAATCTTCAATCTTTCTGCAGATTCTCAATGGGATTAAAGTCTGAGATTTGGCTGGGACTCGAAGACTTTCATGTTCCTGTTATGAAGCCATTCCAGGCTTAATGCTTGGGGTCGTTGTCCTCTTGGAATCGAAATATTTGCCACAGTCGAAGGTCTTTTGTACTCTGAAGCAGGTTCTCCTATAGGATTTGCCTGTATTTGGCTCCAATCATTGTTCCTCTCTATCCTTGGGTGATGAGCTGTGCTCTGTTTCCCCCAGACATTTTTCATGTCCTTTTCTGCAAACCCAGGTGTGTTGTCATGTGCCTTTTTCTCAGGAGTGGCTTCCATCTGGCCACTCTCCCATAAAGCCGATATATGTGAAGTGCTGCAGAGACTGTTGTCCTTCTGGCAGGTTTCCAACTCAGCCAAGGAACTCTGTAGTTCTGTCAGAGTGGTCATTGGGTTTCTTGGTCACCTCCCTGACCAAGGTTCTTCTTGCCCATTTGGTTGGAACGGCCAGCATTAGGAAGAGTCCGAGTGGTTCCATATTCTTTCAATTTCCTAATGATGGAGCCCACTGTGTTTTGGGAATGTTCAACACTACAGAAATTGTTTTACAATTTACGTCAGAGCGCGCGGAGACCACGTGCGGTGCGAAGGGAGCAAGAGTACGACGCCTATTTCGCCATGCGGCGCGCTCGAATCCGTGGACATCCGCCTGTTGCGAGCGACATTCGTGCTTTTGACACTGTCCTCTCGTCCATGAGACATCACCAAGTACTCTGTCTTGTCTTGCATGCATGCTGTCTGTCTATCTGTCTTTGTCTGCACGTTGTTTAAGGCATATTTCAGTAGCGACCCTCTGAATCGAAACCTAAGGCCGTGGTTCCCTAGTTAAGAACGGGTTGAGGATGTTTAATAAAAACATTGTCGTGAATTTTGCTTGTGTTGTGATCCCCGATGTTCCCCAATAAATCTGGTTAATTCGTATGAATGCCTATGGATTAATTCGTGTCGCGTCGAGGAAGATCCGTTCGATTGGCATATAAAACCAAAATGGTTACAGACTGGCAAAAATGCTCGGCATCTGACAAAACCAGTCTGGAACCAGGGGGTTCTATTTCCCCAACTGGCAAGGTTACAAGGATTACGTTGGTATGCGATTGAAGGCGCGTGACCCGAGCCTGTGCTGAGCCGGCCGGCGTTAAGATCCGGAGATGGCCGGAGTGGTTGAGAATCCCTCCGTCGCTGAATCCTTAACAATATTATTTTTTTTATTATTATTTATTATTTAATCATTTTTAATTCAGGCTGTAACACAACAAAATGTGAAAAAGTCAATGGGTGTGAATACTTTCTGAAGGCACTGCACATATCAGCTCGGTTATTTGTTCATTACAACTGACTTTGGTAGCCAATGGATTAACTATTCCACCATACCATCGCAAGGTCTTTTTCTGTGTCACCTTATGAAAAAGTGCCTTTCACGCTCAATTCCAAAATATTCTGGATGTCAGAAAGTTCTTGGGGTTTTTGAACTAGCCGCACAGCAGTTGGATGAGTACATTATCTACTATAATTCCAGAAATGTGTGTGTGTGTCTGACCGCTGTTTCTCGACAACCACTGGTCCGATCTAATTGAAACTGGCAGGTAATTGCTGGGACCTGAGTATGTGCCTTTTCAAGGTTTGATATTAATCGGACAAGTGCTTCCCAAGTTATGGCCATTTATTTACCACCAATAACAGACACGTTGCTGCGTAGGCGTGGCCGATGCGCCATTTAGTTAACCATCACAGGACACGTTGCTGCGTAGGCGTGGCCGTTGGGGAAGAGATCCTCAGCCCGCGTTCCCCATTACGGGTTACAACGTACGGACTTCCGGATAGTGATGACTTACTGTATTCTAATAATTTCTCGATTCTTATGCGCATTTATAGATAACATAATGCCCCAATCCAGTCGTCGTTTACGAGAGCGAAGGAACGGCCTGTGTAGTTGTTTGAAAGTTTTTTTTTTTAGGTTTTTTTTTTTGTTTGCACGTGCGGCCATGTACGTATGGCCACAGCATGTACGGCCACGCGAGAGCGAAGGAATGGCCTGTGTGGTTGTTGTTTCTGGCACGCGGTTTGAAAGTTTATTTTATTTTTTTTTGCACGTACGGCCACGTACGTACAGGCACGTACTAGTCCTTTCAATTCACTGAACTGTCATAAAGGAATTTGATGAGGCACTTCTTGATTAGGTGTACTTCAATGGGTGTTCAGTTCAAAACTAGAGGGGGAGCACTCGGTAGAGTGCAAACCTCCGCCGCCAATACTGCTGGGTCACTTAAGTGAACCTGATATCCTATTCATTGTAGTCAAAACGGATCAGACTCTACTGAACCACGATTGAATAAGTAAACTAGATCGACGCGCATGTAGAAATGCCAAAAAAAAAAAATCGAATTTTTTTGAAAAAAAAGTTGCAAAATTTTTTTTCTCTAACAATTTTTTGGGGTTGGAAATCACTTTAAAACATGTAGAAATGCAAAAAAAAATAAATTCAAATATTTTCAAATAAATCGAAATTTTTTGAAAAAAGTTGCAAAATTTATCAGTTTTTTTTTTTTGGACCAAGTCCAAAATCTAATGGCATGATCCTTGGACCATACCCTAATCCCCCCACAAGTTTCGTCGAAATCCGTCCAGGAGTTTTTCCGTAATACTGTTCACAAACAAACAAACAAAACTAGAACGGGCACTCAGTAGAGCGCATACCTTCGCCAACGCTACATTTTGCCCCCCCCCCAGAACCGGTTGATTGTGAGGTATTTTAATCCCATACCACATCTGCCATCTCATATGTGTTATGATGGCTTAAAACATTAAATTTCCTGCTGTTTGACACTGATTCAACGTACATTGTACAATTTTCTGTATGAACTCCCTGACCTTTTGGGTGTCGTGAAAAAGTCAATCTGATGACAACTGGTCACATTATAAGAAATCAAATATTACACATCACAAGATAGGGAATTGAATTCTAAACATTTTTGAATCTACTTACATGCAAATTGTATAAGAATTGACAGGTTATGTAATAAAGGTCGTTGACCCCCTGACCTTTGACCCAAACCGCTAACAAAGGTAATGACGTCATTGTGTCATATCGTATATCACAAGGTTGGGCATTGAATTCACAAACATTTTGGCATTGGTTGCATGCAAATTGGATAAAAATCGACCGCACTTAGCAAAAATGACGATTTTGACCTTTTCATGACCTCGATCTTGACCTTTGTACTCTTAATTTTGTAATTGGTATTACAGTGTGGGGAACAGAACATAATATTTTGGTGTTGGTTTCATGCAAATCGATAAGAATTGACCGTGTTATGACTAAAACCGCACATTTTGCAAATGTCGTGGCCCCCCCCTGAACCTTTGACTCCCAACCGCTAATAAGGGTTATTACGTCATTGTGTCATGTCACATATCACAAGATGGGGATTGAATTCTGAATATTTTGGCATTAGTTGCATGCAAATTGGATACAAATTGACCGCGCTATGGTAAAAAGACGATTTTGACCTTTTCATGACCTTGACCTTGACTTTGACCCGATCGCTCCCAAAATCTAATCAAATGGTCCTCTGGATAATAACCAATCATCCCACCAAATTTGCTGCGATTCAGTTCAATACTTTGGAGTTATGCGAATAACAAACAAACAAACAAACACACATATTCACAAATAAATAAATACACAGCGATCAAAACATAACCTCACAAACAAAGTTTGCGAAGGTAACAAACAGAAAGGGGTGAAAACAGTAACCTCCATCCATCTTCGATGGCGGAGGTTAATAAAAAATACAAACAAACAAAGATGTAGTTCAAATGGGATCCCTTCCTTTCCTCTTTCAGGATAGCAGCACATAAATGCGTGAAAGGTTTCCTGCATGTTGTTCAAATAAAAGGATTGCACTTAATCCTGCAACAATAGTGAATAATTCTCAATGACGTCCCAAACAAACAGGAATTGCATGGGCCTCTGAAATATTCCGTATTACTGCATTCTGAATAAATAATGGCATAGAAGTTTAGCAATGCTGTAGAACTAATCAGGAATAGCAGCTCATGGTAAAAATACGATGATAGAAAAAGAAAGTACGCCACGCGGTAGAGCACATACCTCCGCCTCGCAACACCTGAGCCAGTAGAAACATATTGGGCCCAATTTTTTTTTTTTTTAATATAATGCGAAATATCATTTTTGGCCCCATATCTCAATGGTGAAGAATCACGTAAAAAACTAGAAGGGCCCGTGTGGAGTGCAGCCTCCACCATGTAATGCCTGATCCACAACATGTCGGGCCCAATACATTTTTGAACTAGAGGGGAGCACTCGGGAGAGTGCAAAACCTCCGCCGCCAATACTGCTGGGTCACTCAAGTGAACCAAATCTTATCATTAAATATGATGTCAACAGTGCTGACAGTTATAGTTCTTTTCTCCAACATTTTTTTTTGGGGGGGGGGTTGGAAATCACTTAAAACATGTAGTAATGAAAAAAAACGAAATCGAAATTTTGTTGAAGAAAAAGTTGCAAAAATTTTTTTTTTTTGGGGGGGGGGGGGGGTTGGAAATCACCTAAAACATGTAGAAATGCAAAAAAAAAAAAAAATTCTCTAACTTTTTTTGGGGGGGGGGGACCAAGCCAAAATCTAATGGCATGATCCTTGGACCATACCTAACCCCCCACCAAGTTTCGTCGAAATCCGTCAAGGAGTTTTTCCTAATACTGTTCACAAACAAACAAACAAATAAACCCGTATCTTGCCAAAAGGTGACCACGTGTGACTTCTTTAAGGTCACACTGAGGTGAACAGAGCTGCTATCCACCAGGAGAGACTCCTTGAGGAATATCTGCCTACGAGAGATTCTGATGAGAATCGTTCTACAGAGTAACCATGAAAAATATGCGTTTGCCTCATAACGTCACCAAATGACGTCATAATGTCACAAGCTTGACATATCTAGAAAGCACTCATCGAGGTGTTCAATTTGAGGTACTACACGATATGGTACCTAAGATTTCAAAATTTGACCTTGGGGTCAAAATATTTCGACCTTAGGCGCTAACCATGAAGGTCAAGGCCAATCGCCACCAAAAACTAATCAGCTGAGCCCAGACCATATACTACATTCCCATAAAGTTTGGAGATGATTCGATTAAAATTACTCAAAAAATAAGGGTTTCGGCGACCTCCATGATTTACCGCAAAGTGACCTTGACCTTTATGTGTGCTGAAGGGTATTGTAATAATACTACGATATGTGTACCCACAAGAGTTTCCGATGAGAATTGTGCTCTACAGAGTGATATAAAGGTGAAAAATCCAATGATTACAGACAAACAACAAAAAAAAAAACTTACCAAGTAACAGATCTTGCAAAACGAAATTTTTGCAAGATAACAAACAAACAAACAAACAGAAAGGGGTGAAAACAGTAACCTCCGATCTTCGATGGCGGAGGTTAAATATCATGGTGTACAGTAGGATATCCTTTTTGGTTCTATCTATCAATGGTGAGGAATCACTTTAAAAATTAAATAATTCTCGTATCTGGATCCGGATCTTCACCAAAATCAAATCAATTCTTCCTTGTCACACACTCAATGTGTCCACCAAGTTTCGTCTGAATCCGTCCACAACTTTTTGAGACATCGTGCTATATATTGTTTTTGGCTCTGTCTCTCAATGGTAAAGAATCACTAGAAATTTTTTTCTAGTGGCTGAATCCGGATCTTCACCAAAATCTAATCAGCTTGTCCTTGTCCTGCACACAAACAGACCTTCAGTATCGGGAGGGGGGGCGGGGGGGGGCGGGAAGGAAGCCTTTTATTTCTGCACTGGTTGAAAGTTAAAAAATGGGAGGTTCAATGAGGAATGTCTTGAGTTGTATGCACCTGGCACTTAAAATGAGAGTAAAGTGAGATCAATTTAGTGATCGATTCAAAAAAATTTGATTGGGTAAACTTAGCATGGAATATATGAAGATAATTTTCGGCTTTCGAACGACGTGCTACATGCTGTCCACAAAGTCTTGTTCCGGTTTTAAAATTTTATTACAATCCAACCAAGAGATACAATGATGTGTATCATTGTACAATTTTTGTACAATACAATATCATTGTACAATGTATGTGTACAATTTTGGGGTTTTTTTTGCATTTTGTCACATAATTCATCAAGTTTCTTGAGTCTTTCAGTACACCTCAACATGTGCACCCTTCATAGCACGTAGCACATCCAAGTGATAATCCACTTCAGTCCACATGTTGGCCAACATATCCCTCATCACACTGCTGATGCAATTGGTTATCCTTGCACAAAGTGTTTCAATGTCAGCAATAGAGCTTTGGAAAACGATCCTTGACGTATCCCCACAAGAACAAGTTTAAGGGCATCGCATCACGAGACTGTAGGCCAGAGGAACTGCCGCACCACATCCAATCCATCGACTGAGGAAGTTCTTGGTTCAAAAAGTTGCACTATCTGTACTTTATATGTGTGAAGATGCAATCTCTTGTGGACAACATTGTTTTTTATACAGTACTAGTATTATAATTTTCCTGCAGGTTTGGATTAATTTGAAACAATGTCTACTTAACTTTTTCTCTCCGAGGAGCGTTTCCGTGTTTCAGGGTGGGACAGACAGACGGCATCAACCTATTATACGTACTAGCAAGCTGCCTGTGCTCGTACAGGATTCTAAACGGGGTTGGGAAAGAGGTGGCAAAAATGCAAATGGCATCTTCTGTCAATGAGCCAGCAAGCTGGGAAAAACAATTCACATTTATTGCCACATCTGATGCAATTTTAATGCTCTAATGGCAGTGAGCTGCTCCATTTGAAACAGTTTTTTCGATATACGTTGCTTTTTGATGGGCCTTGGGTCCATAATAAAAATTTGTAGTGTCGTCAAAGCCAATGACCAATTGCAAATTAATAGTAGGATCATCAATGACATTGCTGGGCCCTGGGCTTTGGAGAGCAGGAGTTTGAAGAAGATATTGATTCAATTCTTTCCACAGAAAGACCAGAAAGTGATTTGAGCGCTTTTCTCAACATTGTCTGCCAGCATACGATTTGTGATCAAACCAAAGAGTAAGTTCTTGATATACTTGTCACACGTTCTGGGCCTTTTTGCTGGGTTAGCCTTTTCAAGGTCCTGTACACTTTCTACATGTCATACGTTCTGGGCCTTCGAAGGGTCTTACATACTTTCTACCCAGGTTCAAGTGACGAAGGCTATGGGAAGTTATTCTGAGATTTAAGTCGATGTTCAATAAAGATAAAAGACAAAACGTTGTTACATCCATCCTTTGTTGGCCGTCTTCACTTTTCCAGCTTCAATTGTTCAGCCCAGTGGGACTGCAGATAGATGGGAGTGTGGTCCACTTGGTTAAGCTTTCCATAACATACACAAAGACCAATGACTACTCTTAAACAAAAACACAACAAAGACCAACAACTACGAGAAACAATAAAATTTTAAGAGATCATCCAAATAACACATTACCGTTCACAAAAAGGTTATTTTGCACTTATTTGGTGCTTCAGACCAATAGGCCATTCATCATTTACATTTTACATGAACGTTAAAGTGAGTATAACTCTGTTCTTTGGATTCCAGCTAATTGGCACGACTTGAAGGTAGCAGGTCATTCAGAAGAACAGGTGGGTTTAATCCCAGGCACCTGACGCTCAATATATTTAACTTCATCAAGTGAGGAACGTCAGTCAAATCGTTTGAACATGGATGCAGTCAGCACATGGATTGAAAGTCAGAACATGGATTGAATGAATGGATGCAGTCAGGCATTTTGGGTCACCATGGAGACACAAAGTAGGCATGCCTCCAGAAAGAAGCACAAGAGTGCCTCGGATGCAAATTTCAGGGATGTTTCACCACAAGCAGGTTGTTATTTGCCACGTTTTTGAAATAAGATAAATGCAGGATGATTCGGCGTTAGAGAGGGAACTTTATTATTCACTTTAGTGTTTTACACACACAAAAAATCAATCATTCCTTCCAGAGAATTAAGTTTTTAGCTTTATTACTTCTGCCACAGAAGGTGGCCGGAGGTGGTTACGTTTTCAGCTGTTTGTCTGTCTATGAGCAGGATATCTCAAAAAGTTATGGACAAATTTGAAAGAAACTTGGTGAACTGGTGTGACGGGGACAAATTGATTGGATTTTGGTGAAGACCTGGATACTATAATATTTAAAGTGATTGGACCAAAAATGATTTACATAGAACGATATCTCAAAAAGTTGTGGACGGATTATGACACAACTTGTTGGACGAGTCGAGTAGGTGACACGAACACGCTAAATATATTTTCGTTCAGGTATGGATGCAAATCTGGCCTATCAGTGGGATACAAAACGTAAACAGTTCAGCCTGGCGGAGGTATGCGCTCCACCGAATGCCATTCTAGTTAGGAATGTGTCCATGAGATTTAAGGAGGGGTATGCTCAGACATATAAATTTCAGTGAACCACATTTTTAAAGCCATTGACCTAGCAGCACAAAATTTGGGATCCAAATGAAATTCTAAGCACTCACCAAGTGTACCAAATGTCGTTGGAAAAAAAAAATATCGGAGTACAGCACAGAGTTGGCAGTGTTTTTAGTGAGATTTGACATGGGATAAACCCCACTTGCTGTGCTGGAAATACAGGTGCAACTCACCTCAAGAACAGCAAGATACAACAAGAAGAAAGTTGCATTCTTGGAAGCGTAAATGCTTGAAAGCAAAAGCTGGAGAGCAATAACCAAACAAAAAGTTTGAGGGGATAACAAAAGAAACAGTGGGATCCGCAAAGCTGGAAATATGTGCTCTTCGGGTTAATTGAACTTCGAAGTGTCCAGGGGACAATCCACAGCTTGCTCGTCGGAAGAAAGAATACCAGTCAATGCATAAAATAGAGCAAAGTACTGCAAGTATGGAATAGGATCAGTACTAGATCGAGGATGAATCTGAGCAAACACCATGGGTGACAAACAAAATTAATGGCATGCTGACTGCTGACAAGTACGAGCATATTCTGATCCACCATGCCATTCGCTCAGGAACAACCCTCTTGGGCAGGGATCCACATTCCAGCAAGATAATGACCCCCCCCACAACCCCCTGTAAGCAAACAGCAAATCTAGGAGAGCAATATTAATACAACTCACAATACATCGATTGCAAAGAGTAATATGGTATATTCGGTACAACCCTCATTTACATCAAACTTGTGGTAACATGTAAATAAGGTGTTAAAATGCTGTGAAGAGTGAACGTCTCCAATAAAGCTCCGGTGGATTATATCAAACTTACTTGCTCTTCTTTTGTATGAAAAAAAAATCTATTACAAGTATATATGTATATGTATATATAGATGTATATCATCCATTTCAAAATTGGTCATTCCCAACTGTAATTCAATGGTTTCCATAATTTCTAAAACAATACGTACGAGGATAATCATGGCGAGGCCACATCCCATTCATTTTTGTGAACTGAATTTGCAGCGTCACACTTGGTGGGGTTTTCTTTTTTTCATTTTTTTGTTGTTGTTTTTTTAAAATGTATTTATTTAGTTTTGTTTGCCTGATGAAATGTCTCACATTCTTTCTCCTGGATCCAGAGATTCCACAGACTCAGCAACAGCAGAAGGGTGGGGAACGTCAGCCCAGCAGCTACGATCCAGACCATGCACGTCACGCGACGCACACACTTTTGTTCAAAAATAAATTAATAAAACAACACACTCGATGCTCAACACGAGTTGAAGATCATGACTGCAGTCTTCTTACCACGTCCATCGTGGCAAATATATTTTGCATCATTATTAAAATCAACGCACCCCCCCCTCCCCCTCTCAGAATCATCATGCAGACACTGGACTCCACAAAATGCTTTTCACACGACTACCTTCAAAAGAAAGCCGAAGACTAACGGTTGTGAAGTCGAGTCAGAAGGAAGAAGCTCAGTCTTCGTGTCGAGTCCTTCGGCTTTGACAGCAGGGAAGATCCAAGTACTCCCCGGATGAGCGTGCAATGAGCGCCTGCTCCGTGGATGGTACCGGACCACGTAACCACAGTTCAACCTTTGTTTGCTCTCGACATTCTTTGACACACAACCACAAAGTGCCTCTTTTGACCGAAGCATTTGCAATGGTATTTTCAAACCGAGTAATAATTATAAGAAGAAATTTTATACCAGGGAGGGAAACATCTCATCGGAGGTCTTCACAAGCGCCTCCCCCCCTTTGCAGCCCCCAATCCGTCAACACCCCAGCTCCCCCACGCATATGGAACATTACTCGAGTCATGCACACCATGACGAGCAGTAACACAAACCAGTCTCCACTACCAGGACTCGTATTTATTACCCTCTGTCTGGCACAAATAAACCACAACCATCTTATATCATCATGCATATTTGTGGACGAGCTACATTTGCTCCACATGAGGCAGGAGGCTCGGATAGCTTTGGGACAAATGGTGTTTGGATGGGAATCGACATGAACGGCTGAGACGTGGATTGGGGCGGGGGGGGCGTCATGGAGTGAAATAAAACAGCGACAAACGAGCGGAGACAAAGGCATCACGGAAGGGCCCAGCACACCGAAGGCCTCGAACAGAGCGGCGCACACGGATCACGTCGACACACGAGTGTGCTTCCCCATCATCAGAGGTTAGGGCGCCATGTTCGGTTAAAATAAAATAAAATAAAATAGAGTGTGAGGGGAGAGATTAAAAATGAGGGAACCGGAGGAAGGAAAATAGAAACAAAGAAGAGCGAAAACCCTCTCGGTGTTACCGCACACGGACTCCTCTAACTCGGACTCTAACTCCGACAGCTCCACCACCACCCTCGTCCCTCCTCCACACACAACCCCATGGCGCCTCTTACGTCTCTTTGTGCAGCAGGGTAAGTCTCTCCCGGGGAAGGCGCAAACGTCGGGCCAATGTCAGCTTCAGGCCGTCCACGGTCTCCTCCACAGGCACCAACACCTCGAACTCCGTCCCCGTGGTCGTTCGAACCGCCACTGTCATTTGCGCCGGTGTTCGCGGCTCGCTGGGCCTGGGCTCGGGAGGCTGCGGCTCCATTTTGGTGCGTGGGCGGCGGAGGGAGGGAGAATGAGATGAGGGGAGAGAGAGCGAGATCTAGAGAGAGAGGGAGAGTGAAACGTCGCTTCCAGTTAATCAAATCGCAAGTTCGGGAGGGGGAGAGGAGAGGGGGGGTCGCCTTTCCTTCTGAAACCTTACAATTGATAAAAGGTTAAAAGTACATTTCACAAAAAAGGTGAAGAAATATACAAATATAAAAACTCCTTTGTTAACGCGGCCGCAAACGCGGCCGCTTTGTAAGGCTGCGCCTCACTCCATGGGCTTGGGCCACACAAGCCCCGCCCTTTAAGATCTGAGCCCAATCAGAGCGACTCATCGGCGTCACAGCCAATAGAAGCAACATAAACCACGCCTTTCAATAATATGTCCAATCAGAACGACTCATCGGCGTCACAGCAATAGAAGCAACATAAACCACGCCTTTCAATAATATAGTCCAATCAGAAACGACTCATGCGCGTCACAGCCAATAGAAGCAACATTAACCACGCCTTTCAATAATATAGTCCAATCAGACGACTCATCGGCGTCACAGCCAATAGAAGCAACATAAACCACGCCTTTCAATAATATAGTCCATCAGAACGACTCATCGGCGTCACAGCCAATAGAAGCAATATAAACCACGCCTTTCAATAATATAGTCCAATCAGAACGACTCATCGGCGTCACAGCCAATAGAACCAACATAAAACCACGCCTTTCAATAATATAGTCCAATCAGAACGACTCATCCGGCGTCATAGCCAATTGAAAACGAGCGCTCTTCGGTCGTGCCCCGCCACAACGACCCGGGGACCGAATCGCCTTACGCCGTAGCCAATGAGCGGCATCCGCATACCGAGCCTTGTAAGGACGACAACCGCAGGACGCCAAAAACGGGTGACGTGCGGTTCGAGTACATTTGGTTACCGATCGCGGGTTCGCTCACCGGAGGAACATTCATAAAACTGCTGCAGTGGGTGTTTGACCGTCGGGTTCAACAAATATCGCCGAAGAGAGAGAGAATTAGAAGTGCCCTCCGTTTCTACTAAAGATCGATTGTGGATGTGTGACATCACTTGATCGAAGTGTCAAATAACGTAAAAAAAAAAATAAAAAAAAATATATATATATATATATAAAATGGTTCCCTCACAATGTACAAGGAATTTGAACAGCCCGTTGACCATTCGGTCCATCAAGCCCGTGAAAATGGTTGCCAACCTACGGTTTGTCCATGCCGAGTGTCAAGCATGGAAGTAACACGAACCATTTGCCTTCACGATGACTCGGTCAGGTATGAATTGTTACATTGAAGGTTTTGCATAGATTACCTTTGTAAGTAATCCTGGTGTTGGCCTGATGGTTAAGGTGGCTGGCTTAAGATCTTTAGGGAGCTTCGTGAGTGGAGGAGACCAATGTGCCGACCACGTGCCTCGTGGTTGTAGCAGGTTGATCGGCATCTCAAGGAGATGTGGATGGGCCAGGTATCTGCCTGGGGGATGGCCAGACGGAGGCCCCTGGAGTACCGGCGGAAAGTGGACGCAGCGACCCGCTGCTCCGGCGCATGCTCCCATACCTGACCTGAACTTAAGATCTTAGGGTCTTGACTTCGAACCCGTGTCAGCCGTCGAAATAACACCAAGTGGCTTGATTCAGCCTGTCATCTTTCTGAAGTTGTTGAAATGAGTACCAGTGCACTGGGAATAGAGGGCACTCCATTACAGTGGCACAGCTGTGCCACCGGAAAAGGATGCAACCAACAGCCACAGGCTGCACGTGATAGCTAAACGTTTGAAAGTGTGCAGTGCTTCAGTATATGGAGATCTACAACATGTTTTTTTTTTTCCTATATAGTTTACCCAGGTTCGACTAATCAAAGGGACAAGATGACAGTCAAGCTCTACCTCCTCTTCTGAGCGTGAAGGAGTGCCTTGGATTCATCTCCGGAGGTTCGATGAAGGTTGTTCACCAGAGTGGCCTCAAACACATGGGCTTCCTAGTTTTTGAAGCTCTGCATGCATCCAACAAACTTAAATGGCACAGAAAACCACATAGGGCACTGGTAGGATGACCGAGAGGTATGTACACTCGCTTCTGAGCTGTTTCTCATGGGTTTGAATCCTGACCCAACTACAAACTATCACCCTGGTGTTTTGCATGCAGGACGATTCATCAATGTATGTGCCGTCCCACGGACATGCTGGGTGGTCCACCTACTGGCATTGGTGGACATTAAACATCCCACGGTGTCTTTCATGAAAAATAGGCGAGCTATCGCCAGCAGCCTGAACAAATTCCTAGTTTCTGCTCTAACCTACAAGGGGCACTGCATCAACAGCATAGCGATGCTCCCAGCAATGATCAAACCAGCAGCCATAAGCTGCATATGAAATGAAAAGCAAGTATGGGGAGCAGGTCAACAGGAAGGGTATTAATGAGGGAGGAGGTATTCGGACCATTGCATACGCCGTGCAGGGGGATTGCTTGGTACCTACAAAGGAGAGAGAGCTTCCCCGTGGCTGTGTCTGGATTAATCCCGATTGTCGATTGACATTCACATTCTTTGTATTTTCCGAGCATCTGTCCCAGAATAAAAAACAACAACTGAATTTCCATTAAAATTTATTATTATTATTACCAGCAAATGCAACCTGTCACTTTATTGACGGTGATATTAAGGGGGAGAGAGAGGGAGGGGAGAAAGAGAGAGGGAGGGGAGAAAGAGAGAGGGAGGGGAAAGAGAGAGAGGAGGGAGGGGAGAGAGAGGAGGCAGGGGAGGGAGAGAGGAGGCATGGGAGGGAGAGAGGAGGCAGGGGAGGGAGAGAAGAGGCAGGGGATGGATAGAAGAGGCAGGGGTTGGGAGGAAGAGAGAGTGGAGGTGCTGTTCCCCAACTCTAACCACTGTTCTCCCTAGTGCAGGGTCTTTGGAGCCATCTGTGTAGACGTGTAAGGATTGACTCCAAACCGTGTAGATATATTCCACAGCCTGGTTACGAGTCACAACGACATTGTCCCTAACATTTTCCCCCAAAGATCCAAGTGAATACTTACTTGAAAGGGGGCCGAATTGCCACTTTCTTTGACGGATTTGTCGGTAAAGAATCCAAACTCATCTCCTTGGCTGACCTCACACACCGAAGTCCAAAAGGAGGTGAGATGGAGAGTCTGCTAAGAGCTTGGTACTCCCAACATTCTGAGAACAGTGCTTTACCAGGATGGTTGTCCCCAGCAGAAATGTACTTAGCCCAATACCTCAAGTTGGACATTTCCCAATGGAGAGACAAGGGCATCTCCCCAGCCTCCACAAGGAGGGGCACAGACCAGAGTGCTTTTGAAGGCACCCAGACACAACTGTAGCGCTTTGGTTTGAATGGTTTCTAGCTTCTGGAAGTTGGTTCTGCACATGTCCCAAAAGGCCTGACTGCCATAATAACAATGAAAGCGGATGAGGGTTTTGCAGGGGTTTCCTTATTTTTTGGAGTAGGAGGCTACCATTAAAAAGTAGCAGGTTACCATCACCGCGAGCGAAGGAGCGCAGCTCTATGGCCGGGGTCCAGGGCCCTAGGCGGGCCCTGGAAGCCGGAGGATCCTAGATGGCTGGAGATGCATTCTACATGATTTCTGACATTAAATAGTTCTCATATTATCATGCTGTTGGGGTGGAAAACTCCACAAAAACAGGTGGTTAGGCCTATACTGGATGTAGTTGCATTAACATACTGACTAACTGACTGGTTGACTGGTTGACTGAAATTCAGCGATACTGTATCGTTAGTTCAAGCAGCTTTTAAACAGGGTTCATTAATTTCAGGCCATGGTTTAGGGCACACCAAGGTGTCTGGAAGATGGAGTATCTAAGCACTTTAAAAGAGGCATTTTAGCAACATTTGGGCCATACCTTCGTTCTTAATAGGGAGAGGATACTGCACATGGTGGAGTACAGTGAGCAATCTGAAATAAGTGTGTTACATAATAATAGTGTAGATGAACTAGCATTCATTAAGGAAACCATATTCCATTTCTCGGATTTCAAAACAGGGGGTGTAGAGATTTCGTGGTGACAAAAAAAAAAATAACGAAAAATCGGCGCTGAAGTAAGGAGGCGGCGACCTTTGACATTTTTTCTCTGAGTAGACGGCTGCGGGTCGCCGGTAACCGGCTTCTAAGGAAACCCCTGGTTTTGTACAGGAGGATTTTCTTGATAAGCTCCCCAAGATGTACCGCCTAGACTTTGTAGGAGGTTAAGGCCTTTTGCACATTTGGCAGCAAGTTCTTTTTAATATGAGGGGGTCCAGGTTAGCCTCCTGTCAAAGGTAATTCCTAGAAAGGACACCTCCAGGGCAGCTTTGATGGAAGTACCATCGATATGTCCTTGACCTTCTTGCGGGTGAAAATTATGAATTCGGACTTGGGTTCGGCAATCGTGAAACCCCATTTTTAGGTCAATTGCTTGATCCTGCAGACATCTGCCTGGAGTTTTTTTGGCCGTGAAGTGAGTTTTTCTGCTCCGGGTCCACATGGCAATATCGTCCGCAAATAGAGCTATCCTGCAATGGAACTCTGAAGGGGAGGCAGCATCGTCGATCATGATGTTAAAAACGGTGGGACGAAGGCAACTGCCCTGGGGAATACCATTAACTATGGGGAACACAGACAGGGCTTGGCCTCCTCTTACTTGAAAGGATCTGTTGGATAAGAAGTCACAGATTCCCCAGAGGATCCTGCCATTGATGCCCAATCTGTATGTCTTGAAAGGGAGGCCTTCTTTCCTGATTGAGTCGTAGGCCTATGAATCTTCTCCCTTCTCACCTTTCCTTTTTATTAGCACTCACAAAGTTTTCGCCCATGGAAATTATGTAGAGCCATTGAATGAGGGGGGAGGCTGATGAGGAAGGTCTTTTGAACAGAAGAATAAAATAAAATTGAAAGAAAAGAAATAAAGGGAGATATTCTGGTCCCCCGGTCGACCCGACATTTCACATGAGATACACCTTAACCATCACACCTCCCATCGTCACCATGCGATGAGCCCCTCGAGCGTAACAGAGTACATGACATACTGTATATTGTTGTGGGCCGGGGGTCGGTGGCGAGAACGACCACTAGGTGGGGCAGGTTTGCGTCGTCTCCCAGAAAACTCCCCGGAATTGTAGGCCGTCGCTCGGATAACTCCGCGAGCCGGTGGGTCGTCTAACCGACCGTGGACGCCAATATCTCAACCGCGTAGCGTAGGGTCTATTTGTCTATAACCAATTTACCTAATTAACTACGCAATTTCGACTACCTGGGAAACCACGCCCTCGGCACGTCTTGCTCGAACCGGGTCACTCTACCGACTGCAGTAGAGTTCCGACTACCAACTCCGGTTCGGGTGCAGCCGAGCGGAAACTGCCAAAGCCGTGCCGGCTGGAATGAACGGATTATCGGGGATAAAACCCCGCCTAAACTCAGATCCGAACCATGCTGGACCAATTCAAGAAGGGACAGAAACGAACTGGGGGCATTTCTAACAAGTTTTATTTACAGTAAATGAAGACACAAAGCAAGACTTGACTTGAATATGCAGGAAGTATTTACAATGATCCAAAAACACTTATTCAGTTCTACTTAAAGACGGGCCCACACGCAGACACACACACAAATGAAAAGAAGCCCAGAGTTCTTTATTGGACCCTCGCAGCCGTGGAGAGACAAGCCAGGGGCCAGAGTTCGGTGGTGTACCTGACCGTCGGAGGAAGGGCGTTCTCCGCGATGCGGCACTGCCAAATGGTCGCTGGTTTGGTCCCCAGTCACACGTGTGGGACTCGAGGTTCGTGGTGGAGCTCGGGTGGTGAATGGCTGGGGTCCACAGAGGGGGGTCAGGGTCTCTTTCCTTCCTCGTAGAGGGCCAGGAGACACGTTCCGCCTCGACGCCCACCAAAAACTCTTCAAAATAACTTTTAAAAGACTCTCCAAGACCTCAAAAAGACTCCAAGACCTCAAAAAGACCACCTGCCTCAGAGAGTGCTCGGGAATTTATTGACCTCCCTCAACGGGGATGGGCCTTGGTGAACACACCTCGCTGTCCGCCTCTGATTGGACAGATCCTACGGCCAACCTATCCGGGGCGGGGCCTTGGCCCTGCCGGGAAACCCCAGCCACTCCTCCACGCGGGCCCACACTCGACGAGTAACAGTATGAACGTTGCAATGGCCCCTGCCGGGAAACCCCAGCCAGTCTTCCACGTGGGTTCATATTTGACGAGTAAACAGTATTATGTTGCACAGGCCGTCGTGCAAGAGTTACAACGTTTGTGGAAGAACATTGTGATGAGTGCAAGGAACGGCTGCAAGACCCTGCCTTGGCAAGTCAGAGTGCTTGTAGACAGCGGGTGGGTAGTGGATCGTGATGGGGAATGGAATGGTTGTTGGTTGTTCGTTGGAAGGTTCGTTGGATGTAAAGATTTAATAACCTAACAAAAAGAAATCGCAACGCACGCCTTTGATTCTCCCACTAGACAAAAGGAAAGGGATCTGACTACACACATACTTAACGACATAACTGACTTTTGGACATCTGTATGTTGAATGCAAATGGTTTCCAGATCCGTAACAATATATTGTTGCGAATTCGCGCCCGCCGGCGTGCGAACGGCCACGCAACTCGAATCGCGGCACGTCGCCCACTGGACGGACAATTCAGTCGTGACCCTCTCGGACCAACGCCGGGAGCTAGTCACGGGTGGGGGTTTAACCTCACCACGATCGTGCCAATTGCCCACCCGCGCAGGATAGGGTTGCTCGCCAAATTCGATCTACCTAAGTACCTGCGCGAATGGTCGACCGGGCGATCGTACCACGCCACAGGCCGACTTCGGATACGAACCGCTTAAGCGTCGTTCCGTGCTACAGTGATAACCGAGCGTTTATCGTCGGCCTCGACGGTTCCGATTACTTACCGGGATGTTGCACCCACTACGAACCCCTTACGTGAAGCAGGATGGAGATTCAATTAGAGAAAAGACGAAGCGAAACGGGAAAACAGTTCACACAATGCACATTTATTTTCCGGCACACGGAAAGCACGTATATACAGCCATACAGTCAAAATGCACATAAAGCAACCAAAACAATAAAAGCAACAACGACGCAGAGTTAATACCGACTACGCGCACACACGGCAAAACTTATACAGTTCTACTTCACAGACGGCGCCAACACACGTTTACACAAAAGCAAAAGAAAGAAGCCACCCTCACAGCAAGGAGCAGACAGGCCCGTAGGCCAAATGTGCGTGGGACTAGAGGAGCGGCCAGGTCCGCGAGACCGGGTGGGTCTTACCCGCGTCCTCGTGACGCGTTGGCGGGCAAGCCGCAAATGTGGCCGCGCGGCTGTCCCCGACTCCGTGCTCCTTGGCGGGTTTCGTTGGCACATTGTGTGGGTGGGGGGGGAACGGGGCCCCCTTTTGCACTATCTCAGCACGGGGGAAGGGAGATTGTTGATGCCCTGGGGAGGGGAGTGGCTGGCTTGGGTCCCGCGACGAGACGAGCGATCCCACACCGCAACCTCGTCGCCGACGCCGTCCTTCTTGCCTCGGACCCGAGCTCCCTTGCCTGCAGTTCCACGCGCGCACCGCCTCAACTTCACAACGCAACGCAACGCGTCCCCAACAGCCACTTCTCGACGACCCTCTCCAGGCAACTCCAGAACTCAACTCTTCCTGCAACTCTTCTCAGTTCCGCACTCTCCTCACCCGACCGACCCGACTCTCAATTCGCCTTGCGCTCGCCTTTTTATAGGCGGGCAGGAGCAGCGTATATGCAAATATTCGGTCAGAATGACCTCGGGGCGGAGCCACGCTCGCCATTGGTCGGAGGAAACGGGGCGTGAACCTCCCCTGATCCTAGAATTTGCATATATCGACTTCACACACGCGCCTGGAGGCGGGCCAAGCCGCCCCGCGCTCGCTAATTGGACGGAGGAGAAGTGGGCGTGAAGCGTTTCTGATCCGAGTTTTCCCCTCGGAAAGGCCGCCATCTGCGCTCGCGGCTCGGTGCGTTCGCACCAATGCTGAACGGGCCCGAGACAGCCGACGTTCAGTGTTCACAGGTGGCGGGAATGCCCTAGAAGAGAGAGAGTGAAGGTGTGGAGGGTTTCGGTGGTGAGGGTTGATGGTTATGGTGCCGTTGGAATGGCGGTGATGCGATGTTTGCGGGATTGAGTTGTGAAGGTAAAGGTCGTGGCTGTTGGCGTTGTTGTTGTTGTCTGAGGGTTGGAGCGTGGTTGTACTTGGTGACGATGGCTGGCGTGCTGGTTAAGGTGTTGTTTGTGTGATGGCGGTTGAGACGTGGTTGGTTCAAAATAAAGATAGAACAGAAAAAATGGCTAACTCAAAGCGTCGCAGCCCGGATGAATCACATAAATTCCCTCTATACAACGGTTGGCTAACTACACATGACTTAAGATATCTCACCTGCGGGCCCTTTATGGTGTAATGCGAATTTCCACAACCGTAACAATATTCACACCACAAACATTTAGGTGTGTTTGTGCGATGAGTATATTCAGTTGATACTTTGAATGTTCACAATGACCAAGGTATTGGAGCTGACCTGTTAATTTGTGACCTGACTGTACCCCAACATCTGTACTTGCTTGTGAGCACATTATTGGTGATACACAAACACTAGTTACATGAGAATGCCTTCTCGCACACCATGTCTGTCATCGGAGGGGTTTATATCTCTGGTGTCCACTTGCTACCCGTTTTTCTCAACGGGAAACTTTGTGATTGGAAGCATTATTTTGTGCCAGCAGCTATGATGAGAATTTTCTTCTTAAAGGCCATGTGATATGAATTTTGGTTTTCAAATGAAGTACATGTGGTAATGGGAGCTGCATGAATATTAATGATTGCATGATGAGGCAGAACCGAGAGTGACGTCAGCGGGCTGTTGAGTGAGTGGAGGAGGTGAGAGCCATCATTAAACGGTTGACCCAAAGGACTTGCGTGTTGACTGATTTTACTACACAACATATTGGCGACGAGGATGGGATTCGAACCTCAGGATGTAAATACAATACCAGCACGTACCAGCGCGGGGCAATACAGACGCGACCCCATCCACAAGGACACATAAAATGAACCTGCAAACCCAAAATTTTCACAAGCTCGACAGGTACACCAAGAGAGTACTTGTTATTGTTGTGGATCTGTAATGCACTTCGCCAATTACCCAGATGCCCTGCAAAAGATGTAAATTGCAGGCAGTGTGGCAAAAGTGGACATTTTGCTCAAATATGTCGCAGCTGAAGACCACCAGATACCAATGTGCGGGAAGTGAACTTTAAGCATAAACACACAAGCCTCTGAACAAATTAGAGGGAACCTATTTTGTGATGTTTGTCTTTGCACATCTGATGGACAGGCATGCTCAACTAAATTGCTGGTGGACACAGGTTCACTCGTTTCCATACTTCCAGAGTCTACCCACCTGGAGCATTTCAAGAATGCACTTCTTACAGAATGAAAACTAGAGGGGGAGCACTCGGTAGAGTGCAAAACCTCCGCCGCCAATACTGCTAAGTCACTAAATGTGAACTGATATTATTCATTCAATTTGACTCAACAGTGCTCACAGAGTTTATGTTTGCAACTTTCCCTTTTACTTTTAACTTTTACATACTCAATTCATTCGTCATTACTAGATTCCTTGAGACAGAATTGATTTTACGTGGGTATATCCACCTGAAGTTCCAAAATCAGCCGCAATTATAATTTTGGCATGTTTTTTTGTTGGAAATCACATAACATGTAGAATGCAAAAAAAAGAAATCGAAATTTTGTTGAAAAAAAAGTTGCAAAAATATTTTTTCTCTAACAAATTTTTTTTGGGGGGGGGGGGTGGAAATCACTTAAAACATGTAGAAATGCAAAAAAAAATTTAATATTTTTTCAAATTGGCCGCCATAGCAGCCATATTGGATTTTGGACCAAGTCCAAAATCTAATGGCATGATCCTTGGACCAGACCAACCCCCCCCCCCACCAAGTTTCGTCGAAATCCGTTCGAGGAGTTTTTCCGTAATACTGTTCACAAACAAACAAACAAACAACAAGCAGTCATAGACTGGTACTTACGAAATCGTCAATTGACCTCTGACTTTGTCTAATAAAAGCTGTCTCTAGAGAAGGTAGCGACGAAACCAGAAGTTTCTACGATGATTCTGTACCAAACCATCAAAAATCGTAACGTCGACCGAAGCAAAAATCTCCATTTCTCCACGCAATTATTTATTTATTTTATCAAATCACAAAACCGTAATATTTGGCCATACCCAACAATCTTACATAATCGACGGTTAGCGAGTCAGGCATGCGACGATAACCTTTATTGGATAAAAAATGCTTTTTAACACCATCTTTATCGAAAACACCGTCAGCGCGCACACGGAAAACCTTTACGTGATCAACGACGCCTCTGCTCAAGTGCACTGCACCACGTGACGCCGTGACGCGCGAGTGAAATTTTTTTATACAATCTTAAAACTTCTCCAAACATCCGATTTTTACCAGAATTTCGACAACCGAGTTTTAAGCGTCCTAAGCGATCGCAAAAACCGAAGACAAAAATTAAAATCGAAGTTAAAACGACTCGTACGTCGAGCGAAGCAAAAAATCTCCATTTTCCACGCAATATTTTATATATTTTATCAAAGTCACAAAACCGTAATATTCAGCCATCCACCAACAATCTTTACATAATCGACGGCTCAGCGAGTCAGGCATGCGACGATAACCTTTATTGGGATAAAAAATGACTTTTAAACACCATCTTTATCGAAAACACCGTCAGCGCGCACACGAAAACCATACGTGACTCAACGACGCGTCTGCTCGAGCGCACTGCATCACGTGACGACCCGTGACGCGCGAGTGAAATATTTTTTATACAATCTTAAAACGTCTCCAAAACATCCGATTTTTACCAGAATTTCGACAACCGAGTTTTAAGCGTCCTAAGCGATCGCAAAAACCGAAGACAAAATTAAAATCGAAGTTAAAACGAACTCGTAACGTCGAGCGAAGCAAAAATACTCCATTTCTCCACATGAATTTACGGAATTATGTTTGACCTCACTGTGACCTTGACCTTGACCGATTTTGACCAAAATCTAATCAGCGCTAGCCATCACCCTCCCTGAATCACGTGGTGTAATTTGACATGGTAGCTTCTTCCGTTCTCGAGTTATCGTGCCTACAAACAAACAAACAAGCAGTCATAGACTGGGTACTTACGAAATCGTCAACTTGACCTCTGACCTTGTCTAATTAAAAGCATGAATCAGTCAGAAGCCTAAGGGAGCTTGAATTCTGAATTCAATTGTGGTCTACGATTTACACTGTGGTTTGCAGATAATGAGTCCCAGACAAAAAATAGATTTCTTATAAAAATTCCATTTTTTTTTTTTAAGTGATTCAGTACCAGCAGGATGCCAGATAATAGGTGTATTACTTTCAGAAGAATCTAATAAAGACTATTATTTTTATATATATCAGTTATTTCATCGCTGTTCCAGAATTTCGACAACCGAGTTTTAAGCGTCCTAAGCGATCGCAAAAACCGAAGCCAAAATTAAATCGAAGTTAAAACGAACTCGTACGTCGAGCGAAGCAAAAATCTTCCATTTCTCCATGCAAACCTTAACGTCACTCAACGACGCGTCTGCTCGAGCGCACTGCATCATGACGACCTTGACGTTGCTCGAGCACTGCATCATGGACGACCTTGACGCTTCGAGTGAAATATTTTTTATACAATCTTAAAACGTCTCCAAAACATCCGATTTTTACGAGAATTTCGACAACCGAGTTTAAGCGTCCTAAGCGATCGCAAAACTGAAGACAAAATTAAAATCGAAGTTAAAACGAATCGTAACGTACGCAAAAGCAAAATACTCCATTCTCCATGTGAATTTACGGAATTATGTTGACCTCACTGTGACCTTGACCTTTGACCGATTTTGACCAAAATTATCAGCACTAGCCATACCTCCTGAATCACGTGGTGTAATTTGACATTGGTGCTTCTTCCGTTCTTCGAGTTATCGTGCCTACAAACAAACAAACAAACTACAAACAAGCAGTCATAGACTGGTACTTACAAATCGTAACTTGACCTCTGACCTTGTCTAATAAAGCTGTCTCTAGAGAAGGTAGCGACGCAAACCAGAAGTTTCTCGATGATTCCTGTACAACCATCAAAAATCGAATGTTTGACCTCACCGTGACCTGACCGTTGACCGATTTTGACCAAAATCTAATCAGCACTAGCCATCACCCTCCTGAATCACGTGGTGTAATTTGACATTGGTAGCTTCTTCCGTTCTCGAGTTATCTGTACCAAACCATCAAAAAAATAATATTTGACCTCACTGTGACCTTGACCTTTGACCGATTTTGACCAAATCTAATCAGCACTAGCCATCACCCTCCTGAATCACGTGTGTAATTTGACATTGGTAGCTTCTTCCGTTCTCGAGTTATCGTGCCTACAAACAAACAAACAAACAAGCAGTCATAGACTGGTACTTACGAAATCGTCAACTTGACCTCTGACCTGTCTAATAAAAGCTGTCTCTAGAGAAGTAGCGACGCAAACCAGAAGTTTCTACGATGATTCTGTACCAAACCATCAAAAATCGAATGTTTGACCTCACCTGACCTTGACCGTTGACCGATTTTGACCAAAATCTAATCAGCACTAGCCATCACCCTCCTGAATCACGTGTGTAATTTGACATTGGTAGCTCTTCCGTTCTCGAGTTATCTGTACCAACCATCAAAAATCGCATGTTGACCTCACCGTGACCTTGACCTTTGACGATTTTGACCAAAATCTAATCAGCACTAGCCATCACTCTCCTGAATCACGTGATGTAATTTGACATTGGTAGCTTCTTCCGTTCTCGAGTTATCGTGCTAAAAAAACAAAAAACAAACAACATACAAACAAACAAACAAACAGAAACGGAAGTCATCAATATACTTACGAAATCTTTAGATTTCGTAAGTAACAAACATACAAACAAACAAACAAACAAGCAGTCATAGACTGGTACTTACGAAATCGTCACTTGACCTCTGACCTTGTCTATAAAAGCTGTCTCTAGAGAAGTGTAAGCGACGCAACCAGAAGTTTCTACGATGATTCTGTACCAAACCATCAAATCGAATGTTTGACTCACCGTGACCTTGACGCTTGACCGATTTTGACCAAATCTAATCAGCACTAGCCATCACCTCCTGAATTCACGTGGTGTAATTTGACATGGTAGCTCTTCCGTTCTCGAGTTATCTGTACCAAACCATCAAAATCGAATGTTTGACCTCACCGTGACCTGACCGTTGACTGATTTTGACCAAAATCTAATCACACTAGCCATCACCCTCCTGAATCACGTGGGTAATTGACATTGGTAGCTTCTTCCGTTCTCGAGTTATCTGTACACCCATCAAAAATCGAATGTTTGACCTCACCGTGACCTTGCCGTTGACCGATTTTGACAAATCTAATAGGCACTAGCCATTACCCTCCTGAATCACGTGGTGTAATTTGACATTGGTAGCTTCTTCCGTTCTCGAGTTATCTTGTACAAACCATCAAAAATCGAATGTTTGACCTCACCGTGACCTTGACCGGTTGACCGATTTTGACAAAATCTATCAGGCACTAGCCATCACCTCCTGAATCACGTGGTGTAATTTGACATTGGTAGCTTCCCGTTCTCGAGTTATCGTGGCCTACAACAAACAAACAAACAAACAAGCAGTCATAGCTGGTACTTACGAAATCGTCAACTTGACCTCTGACCTTGTCTAATAAAAGCTGTCTTAGAGAAGGTGCGACGCAAACCAGAAGTTTCTACGATGATTCTGTACCAACCATCAAAATCGAATGTTTGACCTCACCGTGACCTTGACCGGTTGACCGATTTTGACCAAAATAAATTCAGCACTAGCCATCACCCTCCTGAATCACGTGGTATAATTTGACATTGGTAGCTTCTTCCGTTCTCGAGTTATCGTGCCTACAAACAAACACACAACAAACAAACACACAAACAAGCGATCATATAGACTGGTACTTACGAAATCGTCAACTTGACCTCTGACCTTGTCTAATAAAAGCTGTCTCTGAGAGAACGGTAGCGACGCAAACCAGAAGTTTCTCGATGATTCTGTACCAAACCATCAAAAATCGAATGTTTGACCTCACCGTGACCTTGACCGTTGACCGATGTTGAGCAAAACTAATCAGCATTAGCATCACCCTCCTGAATCACGTGTGTAATTTAACATTGTAGCTCTTCGTTCTCGAGTTATCTGTACCAAACCATCAAAAATCGAATATTTGACCTCACTGTGACCTTGACCTTTGACCGATTTTGACCAAAATCTAATCAGCACTACCATCACCCTTCTGAATCAACTTGTGTAATTTGACATTGGTGCTTCTTTCCGTCTCGAGTTATCCTGCCTACAAACAAACAAACAAACAAACAAACATACAAACAAACAAGCCAGTCATAGACTGTACTACGAAATCATCAACTTGACCTCTTGACCTTGTCTAATAAAAGCATGAATCAGTCAGAGCCCAAGGGGAGCTTGAATTCTGAATTCATGTGGTCTACGATTTTACACTGTGGTTTGCAGATAATGAGTCCCAGACAAAAACTAGATTCTTATAAAAAATTCCATTTTTTTTTTTTAAGGATTCGATCCAGCAGGATATGCCAATAATAGTGTATTACTTTTCAGAAGAATCTGATAAAAGACTTGATTATTTAATTAATTCAGTTATTCATCACTGTTCCAGAATTTCGACAACGAGTTTAAGCGTCTACGCGATCGCAAAACCGAAGACAAAATTAAAATCGAAGTTAAAACGAACTCGTAACGTCAGCGAAGCAAAAATCTTCCATTTCTCCTGCAAAAACCTAATGTCACTCAACGACGCGTCTGCTCGAGCGCACTGCCATCATGGGACGACCCTGACGTCTGCTCGAGCGCAATGCATCATGGGACCCCGTGACGTCTGCTCGAGCGCAATGCATCATGGGACGACCCTTGACGCTTCGAGTGAAATATTTTTTTGTACAATCTTAAAACCGTCTCAAAACATTCCGATTTTTACCAGAATTCGACAACCGAGGTTTAGCGTCCTAAGCGATCGCAAAAACCGAAGACAAAATTAAAATCGAATGTTAAAACGAACTCGTAACGTGCGAGCGAAGCAAAAAATCTCCATTTCTCCATGCAAAACTTAATGTCACTCAACGACGCGTCTGCTCGAGCGCAATGCATCATGGGACGACCGGACGTCTCTTCGAGCGCAATGCATCATGGACGACCCGTGACGTCTGCTCGGCGCAATGCATCATGGACGACCCTTGACGCTTCGAGTGAAATAGTTTTTTATCATCTTAAAACGTCTCCAAACATCCGATTTTTACCAGAATTTCGACAACGAGTTTGCATCCGACGATCGCAAAAACGAAGACAAATTAAAATCGAAGTTAAAACGAACTCGTAACGTCGAGCGAAGCAAAAATACTCACATTTTTCACGTTAATTTACGGAATTATGTTTGACCTCACTGTGACCTTGACCTTGACCGATTTTGACCAAAATCTAGCAGCACTAGCCATCACCCTCCTGAATCACGTGGTGAATTGACATTGGTACTTTTCTCCGTTCTCGAGTTATCGTGCCTACAACAAACAAAAACATACAAACAAACAAACAAACAGAAACGGTAGTCATCAATATACTTACAAAATCTTTAGATTTCGTAAGTAACAAACTACAAACAACAAACAGCAGTCATAGACTGGTACTTACGAAATCGTCAACTTGACCTCTGACCTTGTCTAATAAAAAGCTCGTTCTCTAGAGAAGTAGCGACGCAAACCAGAGAAGTTTCTACGATGATTCGTTTACCAATCCATCAAAAATCGATATTTGACCTCACTGTGACCTTGACCTTTGACTACTATTGACCAAATCTATTAGCGTACATCAGCGCCTAGCCACCCACCTCCTGAATCACATGGTGTAATGACATCGTAGCTTCTTCCGTTCTCGAGTTATCATTTTTTGAGTGATGTTGACCTCACTGTGACCTTGACCTTTGACGATTTTACCAAAATCTAATCAGCACTAGCATCACCCTCCTGAATCACGTGGTGTAATTTGGCATTGTAGCTTCTTCCGTTCTCGAGTCATCGTGCCTACAAACAACAAAGAAACAAAACAACAAACATACAAACATACAAAAAACAAACAAACAACAATCATAGACTGTACTTACGAAATCGTCAACCTTGACCTCTGACTGTCTAATAAAAGCTGTCTCTAGAGAAGTAGGCGACGCAAACAGAAGTTTGTACGATGATCTGTACCAAACCATCAAAATAGAAGTTCTTGACCTCACCGTGGCCTTGACCGTTGACCGATTTTGACCAAAATCTAATCAGCAACTAGCCATCCCCCTCCTGAGTTCACGTGGTGTATTTACATTGGTACTTTTCCGTTCTCGAGTACTGTACCAACACATCAAAAAATCGGAATGTTTGACCTCACGTGAACCTTGACCGGACGATTTCGACCAAAATCTAATCAGCACTAGCATCACCCTCCTGAATCACGTGGGTGTAATTTGACATGTAGCTTCTTCCGTTCTCGAGTATCGTGCCTACAAACAAACAAACAAACAAACAAACATACCAACAAGCAGTCATAGATGTACTTACGATCAATCAACTTGACCTCTGACCTTGTCTAATAAAAGCATGAATCAGTCAGAAGCCCAAGGGAGCTTGATTTCTGAATTCATTGTGGTCTACATTTTACACTGTGGTGCAGATAATGAGTCCCAGACAAAAACTAAGCTTTCTTATAAAATTCCATTTTTTTTTTTTTAAAAGTGATTCAGTACAGCAGGATATGCCAGTAATAGTGTATTATTTTTCAGAAGAATCTGATAAAAAGACTATTATTTTATTATATATATCGTATTCATCACTTGTTCCAGAATTTCGGACAACCGAGTTTTAAGCCGTCCTAAGCGATCGCAAAAACCCGAAGACAAAATTAAAATCGAAGTTAAAACGAACTCGTACGTCGAGCCGAACAAAAATCCCCATTTTCTCCATGCAAACCTTAATGTCACTCACGACGCGTCTGCTCGAGCGCCACTGCATCATGGGACGACCGTGACGTCTGCTCGAGCACATGCATCATGGGACGACCCTTGACGCTTCGAGTTGAAATATTTTTTTATACAACTTAAAACGTCTGCAAACATCGATTTTTACCAGAATTTCGACAACCGAGTTTTAAGCGTCCTAAGCGATCGCAAAAACCGAAGACAAAATTAAAATCGAAGTTAAAACGAACTCTAACGTGGAGCGAAGCAAAAAATCTCCATTTCTCCATGCAAAACCTTAATGTCCACTCAACGACGCGTCTGCTCGAGCGCAATGCTCATTGGGACGAACCGTGACGTCTGCTCGGCGCAAATGCATCATGGACGACCCTTGACGCTTCGAGTGAAATATTTTTTATTCAATCTTAAAGTCTCCAAAACATCCGATTTTTACCAGAATTTCGAAACAAAGTTTTAAGCATCCGAACCGATCGCAAAAAGCGAAGACAATTAAAATCGAAGTTTTTAAACAACTCGTAACGTCGAGCGAAGCAAAAATACTCACATTCTCCACGTTAATTACGGCATTATGTTTGACCTCACTGTGACCTTGACCTTTGACGATTTTGACCAAAATCTAATCAGCAACTAGCCATCACCCTCCTGAAATCACGTGTGTAATTTGACATTGGTAGGTTCTTCCGTTCTCGAGTTTATCGTGCCTACAAACAACAAACAAACAAACATACAAACAAACAGAAACGGTAGTCATCAATATACTTACAAAATCTTTAGATTTCGTAAGTACAAACAAGAAACGGAAGTTATCAATATACTTACGGAATCTTTAGATTTCGTAAGTAACAAGCAGTCATAGACTGGTACTACGAAATCGTCAACTTGACCTCTGACCTTGTCTAATAAAGCTGTCTCTAGAGAAGTAGGCACGCAAACCAGGAGTTTCTACGATGATTCTGTACCAAACCATCAAAAATCGAAATGTTTGACCTTCACCGTGACCTTGACCGTGACCGATGTTGACCAAAATATCAGCACTAGCCATCACCCTCCTGAATCACGTGGGTAATTTAACATTGGTAGCTTCTTCCGCTTCTCGAGTTATCTTACCCAAACCATCAAAAATCGAATATTTGACCTCACTGTGACCTTGACCTTTGACCGATTTTGACCAAATCTAATCAGCACTAGCCATCACCCTCCTGAATCACGTCGGTGTAATTTGACATTGGTAGCTTTTTCCGTTCTCGAGTTACGTGCCTAAAACAAACATACAAACAAACAAACAAGCAGTCATAAGACTGTACTTACGAAATCGTCAACTTGACTCTGACCTTGTATAATAAAAAGCTGCTCTCGAGAAGGTCGCGACGCAAACCAGAAGTTTCACGATGATTCTGTACCAAACCATCAAAAATCGAATGTTTACCTCACAGTGACCTTCCGTTGACCGATTGACCAAAATCTAATCAGCACTAGCCATCACCCTCTGGAATCACTGGTGTGTATTTGACATTGGTAGCTCTTTTTCTCGAGTTATCTGTACCAACCATGAAAAAATCAGATGGTTGACCTCACCGTGACCTTGACCGTTGACCGTTTTGACCAAAATATAATCAGCACTAGCCATCACCCTCCTGATCCACGTTGGTGTAATTGACATTGGTAGCTTCTTCCGTTCTCGAGTTATCTGTACCAAACCATCAAAAATCGAATGTTTGACCTCACGTGACCTTGACCTTTGACCGATTTTGACCAAAATCTAATCAGCACTAGCCATCACCTCCTGAATCAGTTGTGTTAATTTGACATTGGTAGCTTTTCCGTTCTCGAGTATCTTACCAAACCATCAAAAATCGAATGTTTGACCTCACCGTGACCTGACCGTTGACCGATTTTGACCAAAATCTAATCAGCACATAGCCATCACCCTCCTGAATCACGTGTGTGTATTTGACATTGGTAGCGTCTTCCGTTCTCGAGTTATCGTGCCTACAAAAAACAAACAAACAAACAAGCAGTCATAGACTGGTACTTACGAAATCGTCAACCATTGACCTCTGACTTTGTCTAATAAAAGCTGTCTCTGAGAAGGTAGCGACGCAAACCAGAAGTTTCTTCCATGCTCTGTACCAAACCATCAAAAATTGAATTTTGACCTCACCGTGACCTTGACCTTTGACCGATTTTGACCAAAATCTAATCAGCACGAGCCCATCACCTCCTGAATCACGTGGTGTAATTTGACATTGGTAGTTTCTTCGTTCTCGAGTTATCTTACCAAACCATCAAAAATCGAATATTTGACCTCACTGTGACCTTGACCTTTGACCGATTTCGACCAAAATCTAATCACGCCTTGCCATCACCCTCCTGAATCACGGTGGTGTAATTTGACATTGGTAGCTTCTTCCGTTCTCGATTATCGTGCCTACAAACAAACAAACAAGCAGTCATAGACTAGGTACTACGAAATCGTCAACTGACCTCTGACCTTGTCTAATAAAAGCTGTCTCGAGAGAAGGTAGCGACGCAAACGAAGCGCGTAATGCTGTGTCTTACAATCCCCCTCATAGCATAATCTTCAGTGCATAATACCTCATGATCGAACACCCGACATTAAATCTCATAAAACATCCGAGTTAACCAGAATTTCGACAACGAGTTTAAGCGTCCTAAGCGATCGCAAAACCGAGACAAAATTAAATCGAAGTTAAAATGAACTCGTAACGTCGAGCAAAGCAAAAATCGGGCATTTCTCCACGCAATTATTTAATATTATTTTATCAAAGTAACAAACCGTAAATATTCGGCCATCCACAACATCTTTACATATCGACGGCTCGCGAGTCAGGCATGCGACGATAACCTTTTTGGATAAAAAAATGACTTTTAACACCATCTTATTGAAAAACCGTCACCGCGCACACGGAAACCTTCACATGTCAACGACGCGTCTGCTCGAGCGCACTGCATCAGGGGACGAGCCGTCACCGCCAATCGAGTGAAATATTTTTTTAACAATCTTAAAACGTCTCCAAACATCCGATTTTTACCAGAATTTCGACAACCGAGTTTTGAGCTCCTAAGCGATCGCAAAAACTGAAGACAAAATTAAAATCGAATTAAAACGAACTCGTAACGTGAGCGAAGCAAAAATACTCCATTTCTCCACGTTAATTTACGGAATTATGTTTGACCTCACTGTGACCTTGACCTTTGACGATTTTGACCAAAATCTAATCAGCACTCGCCATCACCCTCCTGAATCACGTGGTTAATTTGACATTGGTAGATTCTTCCGTTCTCGATTATCGTGCCTACAAACAAACAAACAAAACAAACATACAAACAAGCATCATAGACTGTACTTACGAAATCGTCAACTTGACCTCTGACCTTGTCTAATAAAAGCTGTCTCTAGAGTAGGTAGCGACGCAAACCAGAAGTTTCTACGATGATTCTGTACCAACACCTCAAAAATCGAATGTTTGACCTCACCGTGACTTGACCGTTGACCGATTTTGACCAAAATAATCGCACTAGCCATCACCTCCTGAATCAGGTGGTGTAATTTGACATTGGTAGCTTCTTCGTTCTCGAGTTTCTGTACAAACCATCAAAAACGATATTTGACCTCACTGTGACCTTGACCTTGACCGATTGACCAAAATCTATCAGCACTGCCACACACCTCCTTAATCACGTGATTAATTTGACTTGTAGCTTCTTCCGTTCTCGAGTTATCGTGCCTACAACAAACAACTACAAACAGAAAACAGTAGTCACAATATACTTCGAAATCTTAGATTTCGTAACAACATCATAGACTGGTACTTACGAAATCGTCAACTTGACCTCTGACCTTGTCTAATAAAGCTGTCTCTAGATAAGGTAGCGACGCAAACCAGAAGTTTCTACGATGATTCTGTACCAAACCATCAAAATGAATGTATTTGGAGTTGACTCACTGTGACCTTGACCTTTGCCATTTTGACAAATCTCATCACGTAGCCACCCCTCCTGAATCACATGTGTATTTGACTTGGACTTCTTCCGTTCGAGTTATCATTTTTGATGTTGACCTCACTGTACCTGACTTTGTGACCGATTTTGACCAAAATCTAATCAGCACTAGCCATCACCCTCCTGAATCACTGGGTGTAATTTGACATTGTAGCTTCTTCCGTTCTCGATTATCTGTACCAAACCATCAAAAATCGAATATTTGGACCTCACTGTGAACTTGACAATTTGACCGATTTCGACCAAAATCTAATCAGCACTTGCCATCACCCTCCTGAATCACTGGTGTAATTTGACATTAGTAGCTTCTTCCGTTCTCGGTTATCGTGGCCTTACAAACAAACAAACAAACAAGCAGTCATTGACTGGTACTACGAAATCGTCAACTTGACCTCTGACCTTGTCTAATAAAAGCATGAATCAGTCAGAAGCCCAAGGGGAGCTTGAATTCTTGAATTCATTGTGGTCTACGATTTTACACTGTGGTTTGCAGATAATGAGTCCCAACAAAAACTAGATTTCTTATAAAATTCCATTTTTTTTTTAAAGTGATTCAGTACCAGCAGGATATGCCAGATAATAGGTGTATTACTTTTACAAGAATCTGATAAAAGACTTATTATTTATTATATATATCATTTATTCATCACTGTTCCAGAATTTCGACAACCGAGTTTTAGCGTCCTAAGCGATCGCAAAAAACCGAAGACAAAATTAAAAATCGAAGTTAAACGAACTCGTAACGTCGAGCGAAGCAAAAATCTCCATTTCTCCATGCAAAACCTTAATGTCACTCAACGACGCGTCTGCTCCGAGCACTGCATCATGGGACGACCTCGTGACGTCTGCTCGAGCGCAATGCATTCATGGGACGACCCGTGACGTCTGCTCGAGCGCAATGCATCATGGGACGACCTTGACGGCTTCGAGTGAAATATTTTTTATACAATCTTAAAACGTCTCAAAACATTCGATTTTACCAGAATTTCGACAACCGAGTTTTAAGCGTCCTAAGCGATCGCAAAACCGAAGACAAAATTAAAATCGAAGTTAAAACGAACTCGTAACGTGGAGCGAAGCAAAAAATCTCCATTTCTCCATGCAAACCTTAATGTCACTCAACGACGCGTCTGCTCGAGCGCAATGCATCATGGGACGACCCGTGACGTCTGCGCGAGCGCCAATGCATCATGGACGACCCGTGACGTCTGCTCGAGCGCAATGCATCATGGACGACTCTTGACGCTTCGAGTGAAATATTTTTTATTCAATCTTAAAACGTCTCCAAAACATCCGATTTTTACCAGAATTTCGAAAACGAGTTTTAAGCATCCGAAGCGATCGCAAAACGAAGACAAAATTAAAAATCGAAGTTAAAACGAACTCGTAACGTCGAGCGAAGCAAAAATACTCACATTTCTCCACGTTAATTTACGAATTATGTTTGACTCTCACTGTGACCTTGACCTTTGACCGATTTTGACCCAAAATCTATCAGCATAGCCATCACCTCCTGAATCACGTGGTGTAATTTGACCTTGGTAGCTTCTTCCGTTCTCGAGTTATCTGCCTACAACAAAACAAACAAACAACAAACAACATACAAACAAACAAACAAACAGAAACGGAAGCATCAATATAACTTACAAAATCTTTAGAATTTCGTAAGTAACAAACATACAAACAACAAACAAACAGAAACGGTAGTCATCAATATACTTACGAAATCTTTAGATTCGTAAGTTACAACATACAAACAAACAAACAAGAAACAGAAACGGAAGTCATCAATATACTTACAAAATCTTTAGATTTCGTAAGTAACAAAAAACAAACAGAAACGTAGTCATCAATTATTATACGAAATTTGATTTCGTAAGTAACAAAAAGCAGTCATAGGACTGGTACTTACCAATCGTCAACTTGACTTGACCTTGTCTAATAAAAGCTGTCTCTAGAGAAGGTAGCGACGCAAACCAGAAGTTTCTACGATTATTCTGTACCAAACATCAAAATCGAATGTTTGACTCCACCGTGACCTTGACCGTTGACCGATGTTGACCAAAATCTAATCAGCACTAGCCATCACCTCCTGAATCACGTGGGTAATTTAACATTGGTAGCTTCTTCCGTTCTCGAGTTATTCTGTACCAAACATCAAAAATCGGATATTTGACCTCACTGTGACTGACCTTTGACCGATTTTGACCAAAATCTAATCAGCACTAGCCATCACCCTCCTGAATCACGTGGTGTAATTTGACATTGTAGCTTCTTCCGTTCTCGAGTTATCGTGCCTACAAACAAACATACAAACAAACAAACAAACAAACAAGCAGTCATAGACTTGTACTTACGAAATCGTCAACTTGACCTCTGACCTTGTCTAATAAAGCTGTCTCTTAGAAAGTTAGCGACGCAAACCAGAAGGTTCTACGCATGATTCTGTACCAAACATGAAAAATCTGAATGTTTGACCTCACCGTGACCTTGACCGTTGACCGATTTTGACCAAAATCTAATCAGCACTAGCCATACACCCTCCTGAATCACGTGGTGGATATTGACATTGGTGCTTCTTCCGTTCTCGTTAATCTGTACCAAACCATCAAAAATCGGATGCTTGACCTCACCGTGACCTTGACCGTGACCGATTTTGACCAAAATCTATATCAGCACTTGCCATCACCCTCCTGAATCATTGGTGTAATTTGACATGGTACTTCTTCCGTTCTCGAGTTATCGTGCTACAAACAAACAAACAACAAACATACAAACAAACAAACAAACAGAAACGGAAGTCCTCAATATACTTACGAAACTTTAGATTTCGTAAGTAACAAGCAGTCATAGACTGGTACTTACGAAATCATCAACTTGACCTCTGACCTTGTCTAATAAAAGCATGAATCAGTCAGAAGCCAAGGGGAGCTTGAATCTGAATTCATTGTGTCTACGATTTTTACACTGTGGTTGCAGATAATGGTCCCAGACAAAAATAGACTTTCTTATAAAAAATTCCAATTTTTTTTTTTAAAGTGATTCAGTACAGCAGGATATGCCAGATAATAGGTGTATTACTTTTCAGAAGAATCTGTTAAAAGACTTTATTTTATTATATATATCAGTTATTCATCGCTGTTCCAGAATTTCGACAACCGAGTTTAAGCGTCAAAGCGATCGCAAAAACCGAAGACAAAAATTTAAATCGAAGTTAAAACGAACTCGTAACGTCGAGCGAAGCAAAAAAAATCTCCATTTCTCCATGCAAACCTTAACGTCAATCAACGACGCTCTGCTCGAGCGCACTGCATCATGGGACGACCCTGACGTCCTGCTCGAGCGCACTGCATCATGGAGACCTTACGTCTCTCGAGCGCACTGCACATGGGACGACCCTTGACGTCTGCTCAGCGCACTGCTCATGGGACGACCCGTGACGTCTGCTCGAGCGCACTGCATCATGGACGACCCGTGACGTTCGAGTCCGCACTGCCATCATGGGACGACCTTGACCCTATAGAGTGAAAATTATTTTATACAATGTTAAAACGTCTCCAAAACATCCATTTTTACCAGAATTTCGACACCGATGTTAAGGTCCTTAGCGATCGCAAAAATGAAGACAAAATTAAATCGAAGTTAAACGAAACTCGTAACGTCGAGCGAAGCAAAAATACTCCATTTCTCCACGTTATTTTACGGAATTTATGTTTTTACCTCACTGTGACCTTGACCATTGACGATTTTGACCAAAAATCTAATCAGCACTAGCCATCACCCTCCTGAATCAGCTGTGTGTAATTTGACATTGTAGCTTCTTCCGTTCTCGAGTTATCGTGCCTACAAACAAACAAACAACAACATACAAACAAACACAAACAAACAGAACGGTAGTCATCAATATACTTACGAAATCTTTAGATTTCGTAAGTAACAAGCATCATAGACTGTACTTACGAAATCGTCAACTTGACTCTGACCTTGTCTAATAAAAGCTGTCTCTAAGAAGTAGCGACGCCAAACCAGAAGTTTCTACGATGATTCTGTACCAAACCATCAAAATAACGAATGTTTTGGATGTTTGACCTCACTGTGACCTTGACCTTTGACCGATTTTGACCAAAATCTAATCAGCGCTAGCCACCACCCTCCTGAATCACGTGGTGTAATTGACATTGGTAGCTTCTTCCGTTCTCGAGTTATCATTTTTTGGATGTTTGACCTCACTGTGACCTTGACCTTTGACCGATTTTGACAAAATATAATCAGCACTAGCCATCACCCTCCTGAATCAAGTGGTCTAATTTGACATTGGTAGCTTCTTCCGTTCTCGAGTTATCTGTTAGCACCATCCAAATCGAATATTTGACCTCACTGTGACCTTGACCGTTGACCGATTTCGACAAAATCTAATCAGCACTTGCCATCACGCTCCTGAATCAAGTGGTGTAATTGACATTGGTAGCTTCTTCCATTCTCGATTAGCGTGCCTACAAACAAACAAACAAACAAACATACAAAACAAACAAACAAACAAACAGAAACGGAAGTCATCAATATACTTACGAAATCTTTAAAATTTCGTAAGTAACAAGCAGTCATAGACTGGTACTTACGAAATCGTCAACTGACCTCTGACCTTGTCTAATAAAAGCTGTCTCTAGAGAAGGTAGCGACGTAAACCAGAAGTTTCTTCTGATGATTCTGTAACCAAACCATCAAAATCGAATGTTTGGATGTTTGACCTCACTGTGACCTTGACCTTTGACCGATTTTGACCAAAATCTAATCAGCGCTAGCCACCACCCTCCTGAATCACGTGGTGTTAATTTGACATTGTAGCTTCTTCCGTTCTCGAGTTATCATTTTTGGATGTTTGACCTCACTGTGACCTTGACCTTTGACGATTTTGACCAAAATCTAACCAGCACTAGCCATCACCTCCTGAATCACGTGGTGTAATTTGACATTGGTAGCTTCTTCCGTTCTCGAGTTATCTCTACCAAACCATCAAAATCGAATATTTGACCTCACTGTGACTTGACCTTTGACCGATTTGACCAAAATCTAATCAGCACTAGCCATCACCCTCCTGAATCACGTGGTGTAATTTGACATGTGTAGCTTCTTCCGTTCTCGAGTTATCGTGCCTACAAACAAACAAAACCACACAACAAGCAGTTCATAGACTGGTACGTACGAAATCGTCAACTTGACTCGTGACCTTGTCTAATAAAAGCTGTCTGGAGAAGTAGCGACGCAAACCAGAATTTATACGATGATTCTGTACCAAACATCAAAAATCGAATGTTTGGATATTGACCTCCATGTGACCTTGACCTTTGACCGATTTTGACCAAAATCTAATCAGCGCGAGCCACCACCCTCCTGAATCACGTGGTGTAATTTGACATTGGTAGCTTCTTCCGTTCTCGAGTTATCATTTTTGATGTTTGACCTCACTGTTGACCTTGACCTTGACCGATTTTGACCAAAATGCAAATCAGCGTAGCCATCACCCTCCTGAATCACGTGGTGTAATTGACATGGTAGCTTCTTCCGTTCTCGAGTTATCTGTACCAAACCATCAAAATCGAATATTTTGACCTCACTGTGACCTTGACCTTGACCGATTTGACCAAAATCTAATCAGCACTAGCCATCACCCTCCTGAAGACGTGGTGTAATTTGACATTGGTAGCTTCTTCCGTTCTCGAGTTATCGTGCCTAAAAACAACAAACAAACACAAACAAACAGAACGAAGTCATCATTATACTTACGAAATCTTCAGATTCTTAAGTAACAAACACAAAACAAGCAGTCATAGACTGGTACTTACGAAATCGCAACTTGACCTCTGACCTTGTCTAATAAAAGCTGTCTCTAGAGAAGGTAGCGATCGCAAACCAGAAGTTTCTACGATGATTTCTGTACCAAACCATCAAAAATCGATGATTTGACCTCACCGTGACCTTGACCGTTGACCGATTTTGACCAAAATCTAATCAGCACTAGCCATCACCCTCCTGAATCACTGGTGTAATTTGACATTGGTAGCTTCTTCCGTTCTCGAGTTATCTGTACCAAACCATCAAAAATCGAATATTTGACCTCACTGTGACCTTGACCTTTGACCGATTTTGACCAAAATCTAATCAGCACTAGCCATCACCCTCCTGAATCACGTGGTGTAATTTGACATTGGTAGCTTCTTCCGTTCTCGAGTTATCGTGCCTACAAACAAACAAACATACAAACAAACTACAAACAAACATACAAACAAACAAACAAACAAACAAGCATCATAGACTGGTACTTACGAAATGGTCAACTTGACCTCTGACCTTGTCTAATAAAGCTGTCTCTAGAGAAGGTAGCGACGCAAACCAGAAGTTGCTACGATGATTCTGTACCAAAACCATCAAAAATCGAATGTTTTGATGTTTGACCTCACTGTGACCTTGACCTTTGACCGATTTTGACCAAAATCTAATCAGCGCTAGCCACCACCCTCCTGAATCACGTGGTGTAATTTGACATTGGTAGCTTCTTCGTTCTCGAGTTATCATTTTTTGGATGTTTGACCTCACTGTGACCTTGACCTTTGACCGATTTTGACCAAATCTAATCAGCACTCCATCACCCTCCTGAATCAAGTGGTCTAATTTGACATTGGTAGCTTCTTTTCCGTTCTCGAGTTATCTGTACCAAACCATCAAAAATCAATATTTGATGTCACTGTGACCTTGACCGTTGACGATTTCTACCAAAACTAATCAGCACTTGCCATCACCCTCCTGAATCACGTGGTGTAATTTGACATTGGTAGCTTCTTCCGTTCTCGAGTTATCGTGCCTACAACAAACAAACAACAAAACAAACATACAAACAAACAAACAAAACAGAAACGGAAGTCATCAATATACTTACGAAATCTTTAGATTTTGTAAGTAACAAACAAGCAGTCAAGACTGGTACTTACGAAATCGTAACTTGCCTCTGACCTTGTCTAATAAAAGCTGTCTCTAGAGAAGGTAGCGACGCAAACCAGAAGTTTCTACGATGATTCTGTACCAAAACCATCAAAAATCGAATGTTTGATCTCACCGTGACCTTGACCTTTGACCGATTTTGACCAAATCTAATCAGCACTAGCCATCACCCTCCTGAATCACGTGGTGAATTTGACATTTTAGCTTCTTCCGTTCTCGAGTTATCTGTACCAAAACCATCAAAATCGAATATTTGACCTCACTGTGACCTTGACCTTTGACCGATTTGACCAAAATCTAATTCACAGCACTAGCCATCACCCTCCTGAATCACGTGATGTAATTTGACATTGGTAGCTTCTTCCGTTCTCGAGTTATCGTGCTACAAACAACAAAACAAACAAGCAGTCATAGACTGGTACTTACGAAATCGTCAACTTGACCTCTGACCTTGTCTCATAAAAGCTTTCTCTGGAGAAGGTAGCGACGCAAACCAGAATTTATACGATGATTCTGTACCAACCATCAAAATCGAATGTTTTGGATGTTTGACCTCAATGTGACCTTGACCTTGGACCGATTTTGACCAACATCTAATCAGCGCGAGCCACCACCCTCCTGAATCACGTGGTGTAATTGACATTGGTAGCTTCTTCGTTCTCGAGTTATCATTTTTTGGATGTTTGACCTCACTGTGACCTTGACCTTTGACCAATTTTGACCAAAATCTAATCAGCGCGAGTCATCACCCTCCTGAATCACGGTGTTAATTTGCATTGGTAGCTTTCTCCGTTCTCGAGTTATCTGTACCAAACCATCAAAAATCGAATACTTACCTCACTGGACCTTGACCTTTGACAGATTTTGACCAAAATCTTATCGGCACCGCCATCACCCTCCTGAATCACGTGGTGTAATTTGACATTGGTGGCTTCTTCCGTTCTCGAGTTATCGTGCCAACAAACAAAACAAACAGTCATCGACTGGTACTTACGAAATCATCAACTTGACCTCTGACCTTGTCTAATAAAAGCATGAATCAGTCAGAAGCCCAAGGGGAGCTTGAATTCTGAATTCATTGTGGTCTACGATTTTACACTGTGGTTTGCAGATAATGAGTCCCAGACAAAAACAGATTTCTTATAAAAATTCCATTTTTTTTTTTAAAGTGATTCAGTACCAGCAGGATATGCCAGATAATAGGTGTATTACTTTTCAGAAGAATCTGATAAAAGACTTATTATTTATATATATATCTAGTTATTCATCGCTGTTCCAGAATTTCGACAACCGAGTTTAAGCGTCCTAAGCGATCGCAAAAACCGAAGACCAAATTAAAATCGAAGTTAAAACGAACTCGTAACGTCGAGCGAAGCCAAAAAATCTCCATTTCTCCATGCAAACCTTACGTCAACTCACCGACGCGTCTGCTCGAGCGCATGCATCAGGACGACCCGTGACGTCTGCTCGAGCGCAATGCATCATGGGACGACCCTTGACGCTTGAGTGAAATATTTTTTTATACAATCTTTAAAACGTCTCCAAAACATCCGATTTTTACCAGAATTTCGACAACCGAGTTTTTAAGCGTCCTAAGCGATCGCAAAAACCGAAGACAAAATTAAAATCGAAGTTAAAACGAACTCGTAACGTCGAGCGAAGAAAAAATCTCCTTTCTCCATGCAAAACCTTAACGTCAATCACCGACGCGTCTGCTCGAGCGCACTGCATCATGGGACGACCCGTGACGTCTGCTCGAGCGCAATGCATCATGGGACGACCTTGACGCTTCGAGTGAAATTTTTTCTACAATCTTAAAACGTCTCCAAAACATCCGATTTTTACCAGAATTTCGACAACCGAGTTTAAGCGTCCTAAGCGATCGCAAAAACTGAAGACAAAATTAAAATTGAAGTTTAAACGAACTCGTAACGTCGAGCGAAGCAAAAATACTCACATTTCTTCCATGTTAATTTACGGAATTATGTTTGACCTCACTGTGACCTTGACCTTTGACCGATTTTGACCAAAATCTAATCAGCGCTAGCCATCACCCTCCTGAATCACGTGGTGTAATTTGACATTGGTACTTCTTCCGTTCTCGAGTTATCGTGCCTACAAACAAACAAACAAACAAACATACAACAAACAAACAAACAGAAACGGAGCATCATATACTTACAAATCTTTAATTCGTAAGTAACAAATATACAAACAAACAAACAAACAAACAGAAACGAAGTCATCAATATACTACGAAATCTTTAGATTCGTAAGTAACAAACACACAAACAAGCAGTCATAGACTGGTACTTACGAAATCGTCAACTTGACCTCTGACCTTGTCTAATTAAACTGTCTCGAGAGAAGTAGCGACGCAAACCAGAAGTTTCTACGATGATTCTGTACCAAACCATCAAAAATCGAATGTTTGACCTCAGCGTGACCTTGACCGTTGATCGATTTTGACCAAATCTAATCAGCACTAGCCATCACCCTCCTGAATCACATGGTGTAATTTGACATTGGTAGCTTCTTCCGTTCCGAGTTATCTGTACCAAACCATCAAAAATCGAATATTTGACCTCACTGTGACTTGACCTTTGACCGATTTTGACCAAAAATCTTAATCAGCACTAGCCATCACCCTCCTGAATCACGTGATGTAATTTGACTTGGTAGCTTCTTCCGTTCTCGTGTTATCGTGCCTACAAACAAACAAACAACAAACAAACATACAAGCAAACAAACAAACAAACAAGATAAACAAGCAGCATAGACTGTATCTTACGAAATCGTCAACTTGACCTCTGACCTTGTCTAATAAAAGCTGTCTCTAGAGAAGTAGCGACGCCAAACCAGAAGTTTCACGATGATTCTTACCAAACCATCAAAAATCGAATGTTTGACCTCACCGTGACCTCTGACGGTTGACCGATTTTGACCAAAATCTAATCAGCACTAGCCATCACCCTCCTGAATCACGTGTGTAATTTGACATTGGTAGCTTCTTCCGTTCTCGAGTTATCGTGCCTACAAACAAACAAACAAAACAAACAAACAACAAACAAGCAGTCATAGACTGTACTTACGAAATCGTCAACTTGACCTCTGACCTTGCTCATAAAAGCTGTCTCTAGAGAAGTAGCACGCAAACCAAGTTTCTACGATGATTCTGTACCAAACCATCAAAAATCGAATGTTTGACCTCACCGTGACCTTGACCGTTGACCGATTTGACCAAAATCTTAATCAGCACTAGCCTCACCCTCCTGAATCACGTGGTTTAATTTGAACATTGGTAGCTTCTTCCGTTCGAGTATCCGTACCAACCATCAAAAATCGAATGTTTGACCTCACCGTGACCTTGACGTTGACGATTTTGACCAAAGTCTAATCAGCACTAGCATCACCCTCCTGAATCACGTGGTTAATTTGACATTGGCAGTTCTTCCATTCTCGAGTTATCTGTACCAAACCATCAAAATCGAATGTTTACCTCACCGTGACCTTGACCGTGACGATTTTGACCAAAATCTAATCAGCACTAGCCATCACCCTCCTGAATCACGTGAATGTATTGACATTGGTAGCTTCTTCCGTTCTCGAGTTATCGGCCTACAAAAACAACAAAACAACAAAAACATACAAAAACAAACAAACAGAACGGACGCATCATATACTTACGAATCTTAGATTCGTAAGTAACAAGCAGTCATAGACTGTACTTACGAAATCGTCAACTTGACCCTGACCTTGTCTAATAAAAAGCATAATCACTCAGAAGCCCAAGGGAGCTTGAATTCTGAATTCATTGTGGTCACATTTTAACACTGTGTTTGCAGATAATGAGTCCCAGACAAAAACTAGATTTCTTATAAAAATTCCATTTTTTTTTTTTAAGTGATTCTATCCAGCAGAATATGCCAGATATAGTGTATTACTTTCAGAAGAATCTGATAAAAGACTTATTATTTATTATATATATCAGATTATTCATCGCTGTTCCAGAATTCGACAACCGAGTTTTAAGCGTCCTAAGCGATCGCAAAACCGAAGACAAAATTAAAATCGAATTAAAACGAACTCGTAACGTGAGCGAAGCAAAATACTCCATTTCTCCATGCAAAACCTTAACGTAACTCAAACGACGCGTCTCGTCGAGCGCACTGCATCATGGGACGACCGTGACGCGTCGAGTGAAATATTTTTTTATACAATCTTAAAACTCTCCAAAACATCGATTTTTACCAGAATTTCGACACCGAGTTTTAAGCGTCCTAAGCGATCGCAAAAACCGAAGCCAAAATGTAAAATCGAAGTTAAAACGAACTCATAACGTCGAGCGAAGCAAAAAATCTCCATTTCTCCATGCAAAACCTTAACGTCACTCACGACGCGTCTGCTCGAGCGCACTGCATCATGGGGACCCGTGACGTCTGCTCGAGTGCACTGCATCATGGGACGACCCTTGACGCTTCGAGTGAAATATTTTTTATACAATTCTTAAAACGTCTCCAAAACATCCGATTTTTACCAGAATTTCGACAACCGAGTTTAAGCGTCCTAAGCGATCGCAAAAACTGAAGACCAAATTAAAATCGAAGTTAAAACGAACTCGTAACGTCGAGCAAAGCAAAAATACTCCATTTCTCCATGTGAATTTACGGAATTATGTTTGACCTCACTGTGACCTTGATCTTGACCGATTTTGACCAAAATCTAATCAGCACTAGCCTTCACCCTCCTGAATCACGTGGTGTAATTTGACATTGGTAGCTTCTTCCGTTCTCGAGTTATCGTGCCTACAAACAAACAAACAAACAATACAAACAAGCAGTCATAGACTGGTACTTACGAAATCGTCAACTTGACCTCTGACCTTGTCTAATAAAAGCTGTCTCTAGAGAAGTAGCGACGCAAACCAGAAGTTTCTACGATGATTCTGTACCAAACCATCAAAAATCGAATGTTTGACCTCACCGTGACCTTGACCGTTGACCGATTTTGACCAAAATCTAATCAGCACTAGCCATCACCCTCCTGAATCACGTGGTGTAATTTGACATTGGTAGCTTCTTCTGTTCTCGAGTTATTCTACCAAACCATCAAAAATCGAATTATTGACCTCACTGTGACCTTGACCTTTGACCGATTTTGACCAAAATCTAATCAGCACTAGCCATCACCCTCCTGAATCACGTGGTGTAATTTGACATTGGTAGCTTCTTCCGTTCTCGAATTATCGTGCCTAACAAACAAAACAAACAAACAAGCAGTCATAGACTGGTACTTACGAAATCGTCAACTTGACCTCTGACCTTGTCTAATAAAAGCTGTCTCTAGAGAAGGTAGCGACGCAAACCAGAAGTTCTACGAGGATTCTGTACCAAACCATCAAAAATCGAATGTTTGACCTCACCGTGACCTTGACCGTTGACCGATTTTGACCAAAATCTAATCAGCACTAGCCATCACCCTCCTGAATCACGTGGTGTAATTTGACATTGGTAGCTTCTTTCCGTTCTCGATTATCTGTACCAAACCATCAAAAATCGAATGTTTGACCTCACCGTGACCTTGACCGTTGACTGATTTTGACCAAAATCTAATCAGCACTAGCCATCACCCTCCTGAATCACGTGGTGTAATTTGACATTGTGTAGCTTCTTCCGTTCTCGAGTTATCTGTACCAAACCATCAAAAATCGAATGTTTGACCTCACCGTGACCTTGACCGTTGACCGATTTTGACCAAAATCTAATCAGCACTAGCGATTACCCTCCTGAATCACGTGGTGTGTAATTTGACATTGGTAGCTTCTTCCGTTTCTCGAGTTATCTGTACCAAACCATCAAAAATCGAATGTTTGACCTCACCGTGACCTTGACCGTTGACCGATTTTGACCAAAATCTAATCAGCACTAGCCATCACCCTCCTGAATCACGTGGTGTAATTTGACATTGGTAGCTTCTTCCGTTCTCGAGTTATCGTGCCTACACAAACAAACAAACAAACAAACAACATACAAACAAACAAACAAACAGCAGTCATAGACTGGTACTTACGAAATCGTCAACTTGACCTCTGACCTTGTCTAATAAAAGCATGAATCAGTCAGAACCAAGGGGAGCTTGAATTCTGAATTCATTGTGGTCTACGATTTTACACTGTGGTTTGCAGATAATGAGTCCCAGACAAAAACTAGATTTCTTATAAAAATTCCATTTTTTTTTTTTTTAAGTGATTCAGTACCAGCAGGATATGCCAGATAGAGGTGTATTACTTTTCAGAAGAATCTGATAAAAGACTTATTATTTATTATATATATCAGTTAATCATCACTGTTCCAGAATTTCGACAACCGAGTTTTAAGCGTCCTAAGCGATCGCAAAAACCGAAGACAAAATTAAAATCGAAGTTAAAACGAACTCGTACGTCGAGCGAAGCAAAAATCTCCATTTCTCCATGCAAAACCTTAATGTCACTCAACGACGCGTCTGCTCGAGCGCACTGCATCATGGGACGACCCGTGACGTCTGCTCGAGCGCAATGCATCATGGACGACCCGTGACGTCTGCTCGAGCGCAATGCATCATGGGACGACCTTGACGCTTCGAGTGAAATATTTTTATACAATCTTAAAACGTCTCCAAAACATCCGATTTTTACCAGAATTTCGACAACCGAGTTTTAAGCGTCCTAAGCGATCGCAAAAACCGAAGACAAAATTAAAATCGAAGTTAAAACGAACTCGTAACGTCGAGCGAAGCAAAAAAATCTCCATTTCTCCATGCAAAACCTTAATGTCACTCAACGACGCGTCTGCTCGAGCGCAATGCATCATGGGACGACCCGTGACGTCTGCTTCGAGCGCAATGCATCATGGGACGACCCGTGACGTCTGCTCGAGCGCAATGCATCATGGACGACCCTTGACGCTTCGTGTGAAATATTTTTTATTCAATCTTAAAACGTCTCCAAAAGATCCGATTTTACCAGAATTTCGACAACCGAGTTTTAAGCATCCGCAAGCGATCGCAAAAACGAAGACAAAATTAAAATCGAAGTTAAAACGAACTCGTAACGTCGAGCGAAGCAAAATACTCACATTTCTCCACGTTAATTTACGGAATTATTGTTGACCTCACTGTGACCTTGACCTTTGACCATTTTGACCAAAATCTAATCAGCACTAGCCATCACCGTCCTGAATCACGTGGTGTAATTTGACATTGGTAGCTTCTTCCGTTCTCGTATATCGTGCCTACAAACAAACAAAACAAACAAACCAAACAGAACGGGAAGGCATCAATAACTTTACAAATCTTTAGATTTCTTAAGTCAACCAAACAGAAGAAGTCATCAATATACTTACGAAATCTTTAGATTTCGTAAGTAACAAACAAACAGAAACAGAAGTGATCAATATACTTACGAAATCTAAAGATTTCGTAAGTAACAAACAAACAAACAGAAAGGGGTGAAAACGTAACCTCCATCCATCTTCGATGGCGGAGGTTAATGACACTTGGTGACTTACCTAAAAAAACAACCAATCTCTGTAGTTGGTTGTCTTCTGGTACAGGTGAGAAAACACCATGTTTCTGTGCGTCGATTTATTTTTATTGTGCCTTCTGGAACACCTATACTCGGCATGGACCTCCTCACTGCTCTCGGACTGGATATTGTTAATGGATGTGTTACTCCTGCATCGGTGCTAAGTACCTCTGTGCTTCAAACATCGGCTTGGCAGACATCTAATCCTCACGTCACTGGAACTCTAGGCTATGCAAAAGCATTTGTACCCAGAGTGAAGATAAGGCCCGATGTGGTGCCAATCCAGCAGAAGCTTCGCTGTTTACATTTTGCTGTCCTTGGTGCTGTCTCGCAAGAAGTGAAAACGCTTGAAGAAGCGGGTATCATTGAGAGAAGTGACTTCCGAAAGGGTTCCACCTTTGCCACCAGATTCACCCCCTAATGCTGTTTGGGAAAAGCTTGCCATCGATATAGTGGGACCACTTGATAACGGCCAAATGGACTGTCGCTATGCCATTACCTTAATTGATTACTTCAGCAAATGGCGAGAAGTAGCCTTTATGTCCCAAGCAACATCTGCTACAGTTATCAAGTTCTTGACTCTTTTGTGCAAGTTCGGAAACCTGGACTTCACCAGAAAGGACAAAACAAATTTACTCAACCCCTCAAGATCAGTGAACAGAGAGGTGCTGCTACCTACAGACTCTCTGATAGGAAAGTGTGGAATGTAATTCATCTAGTACCTGCAATTGAGACCTCAAATGGAATTTATGTTAGAAGTACAACAGGTTCTGAGGACTATAGGGCACATAGCTCTGTCCAACAAGTGCCTCCACAAGTTTTTACCCCAGGTGTTCCTCATGGGACGAGATATCATCGAGCCGCTGAATGGACCAAGGACTTTCTCATGTGACATGCTTACTATATTGTTTTTTGGGGGAGGGGGTTTCATCACCAGTTGTTATTTTCATGAAAATAGGAATATGTGGTATTGGGAGTTGCATGAATATTAATGTATGCATGATGAGCCAGAACTGACGAGGCAGAACCGAGAGTAACGTCAGTGGGCTGTCGAGTGAGTGGAGGAGGTCATAGCCACCATTAAACGGTTGAGCCAAAGGACTTATGTCTAGGCTGATTTTACTACACAACAGTATAGTAGAGATGTTCGAACTACCACTCATACACCAAAAATTTTTTGTGGGATGCGAGTTCCGTCATTGCCGCTAATAAAGAGCAATTCATTATGTTCTCACCGATGGTTATCAAGCAGTGCCATAAACGGTCATGGGAGGTGCGTTTGTGTGTATGTGTGTGTGTTTGTGTGTATGTGTGTGTATGCATGTGTATGCATGTGTATGTGTATGAATGTGGAAATGCAATGGAACAGGAAAATTAAAAATGACATTGGGTAACAGGAACATGAAAGTGATGGTGAAATCCAGCTTCAAGATAGACAAACTCTGAGGGGATTCCCCTGTACAAATCCAAGGTCTGCATTATTCTCAAGGGATAAGCACAATTGCGTGATATTCCAGCACAAGACTATAAACCAGAGAATCCCAGTCCCAGGCATTTTCCTGGCAAATTTCAAATGCATTGATTTATGAAATTATTCATAAATCAATGTTCAACTTACTGCTCCTTCATCACTGCTGTTGGCCTTTCATCTTACCTTTGCTACTGTTCCTTTTATTCTTTTACATCCTGATCCATTCCATGTTCTATCTCGTTTACGAGCCTCGACATTATATACATCAAAGGCCATTGAAAAGTACAGTTTTTAACAAGGAATTTCGTCTTCTTCTTGCATATGGCAATTTGGCTGTCAGGTAGTTATCATTTTGTCGGGACACAACTATGCCACTGATGCTGTGCCCCTCTACCAGTACACCAGTACTCATTTTGCCGACCTCAGCAGGATGACAGGCTGAGTCAACCCATCCATCCATCGAGACCATACTCTGTGCAGAGCGTTGGTGCTGCCTAAGCAGTCTCCAGGGCTATTGGGCACAATCCTGGATGGGTCAACACTCCGACACAGGATACCAGCAAGCTGGCATTCATTTTGCCGACCTCGGAAGGATGACAGGCAGAGTCAACCCCACCTGGTATTAATTCAGTAGCCAACGGGGCTCAAACTCAGGACCTAAAGATCCCAAGCTAACCACCTTAACCACTAAGCCAATACCAGGCTTAAGGAATTTTCGTCTGTATTACAGTTTTTACCATAAACACTACAAGACATCATTGAGGGTTTGGAGTTCCATTCGCAGGATATTGAAAATTATTGATTTCTCATCCAGATCCGCATCATTTGACTTCCCTTGACAGTTTTAATTATTGTGCCCAAGGCTGTAATTGGTGTTACTTATGTTGTGCACTAGTGTATCGAAATGTTTAAGATCACCTTGAAGCGTACCAAAGTTATTGAGTGTGAAAGCTGAAATGCAACAATGGTAGACCCCATGAATACGCAAACGTTTTAAAATCTTGATGTTGTTTATTCAATTTCATGACAAACAAATTTAGCTTCATGTTGAGCCTGGTGTTGGCTCAGTGGTTAGGGTGGTGGCTTGGGATCCTCAGGGTCCTGAGTTCAAGCTCTGTTGGCTGCTGAATTAATACACCAGTGGGTTGACTCAGCCTGTCATCCTGCCAAGGTCAGCAAAATGAGTACCAGTTCCAGTGTGTACTGGTAGAGGTGCACTGCATCAGTGACACAGTCGTGCTTCAAGAAATGATAGCTACTATGGCAGCTTAGCTGACATACGACCACCAGATTGATGTTCTGATATTTGTCACAAGAACATTTATTTCAAACATTTTAGAGTAATTCTCCTTTTCTGCCCCCTCCTGGCTCTTTACAGAATAATTTAAGCGGAGCATTTCTCATGTGCAACCGTGTACAGTTTTGTGATAGTTGCTCTGTTACCACAAAGTATTTGTCAAATTAGAAACGACTAAAGACTTCAGCTGACTGAGCACCTGATTCAATGTCCATATCTGGATCATCATGGGCAACATTGATCATCAAGGTTTCGACTCTTTAATCTCCGAAGAATGAGAGATCTTGAGAGACAGAGAGACAGAGAATAGTGGAAAGAATGTCATGGATTTACCGATAATAGAAAAGACAGTTGAACGGGAGACTCTTCACCAAAATAAACCCTCAATTCTGTGCTTTTTGAACATTGGAACCATTTTCATATTTCTGTGTTGGGAGAAAAGGAGACATTATTAAATAATGTTCGCCATCTTGCACAATGATGTGGAGGAAGGCATCTGTGAACGATTTGTAAAAGAGCAGAGAAAGATGCACAAGTTTTGAACATCAACGCATTTATACTGTCAGTTGCTGAATAGGTCTTAAGGTTAGCTGAAAATTCATCCACCTTCACAGGTGAGAAGATTACTTCTACTTGAAGCCTGTATATGAAGGCGTGTAGGAGTTGGGACTGGAAGGGTTGTGACAAAACATCAGCAAGAACAGAATTATGAAACACTGTCTTATGAGTGTGACAGAAAATTGAGAACCAATAATATGGCAGAAATCATCTAGTAGTTAGTTCTGTACCGACACAACAATTTACCAAATTCATTTTAATGGCATATCTAACGCGTAAGCCTCAGGCAAACGAACTGTTCACTGGAAAGGCAGTTACGGAAGTCCTTCGAGCTTTGGGAAAACTTCCAAGAAAGTCAATATGGGGTCTCTTTGCAAATAAACATGTCGAAGACCAAAGTTTCACAGTATTTAGAAGAAGAAAATATATCAAAATTGTTTCCATACAAGCTCTTATTCTTCTTTGTTCGTATGCAGCACAAGGCCTGCAGGGTAGTGTCATTGGTTGAGGGGACAGCTGTACCACTGTACAGACTACAGAGGGCAAATTCCTGTCCTCTGCTGGTGAGGGCAGGAATTTCGAATTTGGCCAAGTTGCTGGAGATAGCTCACCGACTTCACAGAGGACTCCATGGGATCTTTAACATCCACCAACAAATGCTGGCAGACAGGATGCCCAGCTTTAACATCCATCTGAAGGACGTCACACATATTGATGAATCACTTTGTTTGTAAAACACCAGGATGACAGTTTTCAGCTGGGCCAAGATTCGAACCCAGGCTACACAGCTTAGAAACAAATATGCTTACCTCTAGAGTCTAGGCCATCCTGTCAGCCTCTTACAAGCTCTGACAAAATGAACTTTGTAATATTTGTCTGTATTTTCCCCATTAATATATGTATTTTCCTTTACCTCTCTGATATGATGTAATATTGAAAAAAAAGAGGGCACCGGTAGGTTGACCAGCAAATGAAATATCGGTTAGAAATGGCATACATTGAGAAGGTGTCATACCCAAGGTGAAGGTGAAGCATCGAACCCTAGGATGTGATGTGTAAAAAAACGCACACAAAGCCAACCCGTTTTGGATCCCGTTATTGTAGCAGCAAAACCAGGAGCTAACTTCATGAAAAGGTGAAAATGAGGCGTGGTGCTTCTTGTCAGGTGAGGCATGATCTCCTGTCACCCTGTGAAGTCTGACACATCAATGCTGTAAAATCACATCAATCTCCACAAAACCTAAAATAGGTACTTCTACATGAATCAGACTGGATACCACTTAGGTTTCATCAAAATATCTCAATTAGTTGCTGGAATAGGAACCCGACATGAAAAACGTAACGGAAGGGTGGATGAACGGATGTACAAAATGGCCATGATAATACCCCTTAGCCCATTAGAGATGAGAGAAATCTCATCATTGATTGAGAGGGACAAAAGGGATACGATGCTGGTTCAACAATACTTGCACATCTCAAGATCTAAAATCAACTTCAGATGAACTTTGTGAGATTTCAATTTTGGCCGCTATACTAAAAATGGACACGAGAGAGCGTAACGACCACTCAAGTTTTTCTCAAGTTCCACCAAACAATTCTGATTTTTTTTTTCTTCCAAAATTCTACTTCTGCAGAATTTGCTGATAATGGTTTAAAAAAAAGTTTCAACTAACGTTTTGAGATTCCTCCTCACTGGTGAGCAAGAATGAGTGTGTACATGAGGAATGCTTCTTCTCAAAAGTGAGTCCATTTCTCACCTCAACAGGAAAGTGAACTCATTCATTCATAAATTGTGCATATGAAGCTTCTGCTGGAGGGTTGTACCGTCTCTGGAGGTGCGGCGAGGCCACTGCTGTGGTGGTTTGGCTAAGAGAACGATGGGGACTCACTCCTTTTGAGTAGTCCATGTATGACCATGCATTCTAGCCCGTTGTGGTTGGGGTGCATGTGTCTGTTGTGACCATGTACTTCAGCCTTCAGGTTGATGTCTATGTGTAGGCAGTGTAGCTAAAGGTTTTTAAAACGTTTTTTTATGATTAAAAAAGGTTTTCATCATAAGAGTGCCTACTGTAGATGAGGCAGGAATTTGGAATTTAGACAGGGTACCGGCACAATTAATTGGCCCGACTCTTATCGAAAGGTTCTGTTTGGTCTTTATAGTTCACCAGAGAACGCTATCCGATGAGAAAGCCAGCTTAACATCCCTTCCAAACGACGGCATACTCACTAATGCAATGCCATGACTGCGATGCACCAGACCAGGGTGATACTTTATAGTTTGGTTGGGAATCAAACTCAGACATGACAGCACAAAGGTTAGTGTGTGACCTCTAAACAAATTCAATTCCCATCTGCCAGCATCTTTGGTAGACGTGAAAGATCCCATGGTGTCTTTGGCGAAGAGTAGGTGTGCTATCACCGGCACGCTGAATAAATTTACCACTTACAAAGCTTTCATCCACAGTCTGATGGAGTACCGCTGTCCCCTTTGGGGTGGTGCTCCTGCCTCACACCTCTCTCGACTTCACGCTGTGAAAACAAAGACTTTTATGATCATTGATATCTTCCGCGATGAAGAGCTGTGTCTTTGGGTCTCTCTCTCTCCCTCTCTCTCTCAATCTCTCACCAGAGGCAGGTTGGTGGTCTTTCTGTCTTTTACCGTCTCCTCTCCGTCCTCACCCCCCTCCCCCCTCCATGCTCCGAGTGTGATCTGTCCCCTTCATATTTCCGCAGGGCGCTCAAGGTCTGCCAGCAACCCCCTTCTGGTAAAACAACCAAAGTCAAGAATCACTGCTCACCTTCACTCT
>CM068962.1:41163400-41212456 GCA_035128595.1 Eptatretus atami
TCAATCCCACTCTTCCCTCCAGGTTTTCAAAACAGCTGTTCATCACCATCTCATATCTCCCCCATCCAAAATCTTGATCTTCACTACCCCCGTTAATCCACCCCAAACCCACCTCCTTCAAATTCACCATTTTCCTTCCTGAAAGTCCCTGGAGTACCACCTTGTTTACATGTGTACCCCACTCCATCCCGCTCCCTTCCACAGATCTCCTATTGCCTCTGTTCCCCCTATTTGTGTGCTTCCCTCTCCTGCCCCTCTTGTCTCCTGCCTTGTTATTTGTTTCTGTGTATTAGCTCTCGCACGAGCCTCGATTTGGTATACAAAAAAAAAGACAAAATTCCTGCCCTAACCAACAGAGGGCATTGCATCAGCCGCACAGCCGCACCCTCAACTAATGATGCTACCCTGCACCTTTGTACTGCATACGAACAAAGAGGAATCTATTAAATGTGTTGAGCTTGTACTTGAACCACAGCTTCTACTGGTTGGAATCAATTGAAAGAATACATACACCTTTACTATGAAAATGGAATTGAAACTATCAGAACATTCAAATTGGTCAGGAGAGGGTGTGGGGGTTGCGGAGGGGGGGGGGGAGAAGTTCTTTCTGTATCCATCCTGTCCACCCCATTCCCCCCACGCTCATGGTTTGTCGAAGTCGACCTCTATTTTGTCCTTCAACTCCGCTGTTGGAGCCCCCACCGTTTCTTTCGTTGTCCTGTTCCATCCTGATCCATTCAATGTCCTTGCTCTTCCATGAGCCTTGCCACTGTATACAAACAAGCTCGAATGAGCTAAGATCCTCGTCCTCTTAATGATGACGTCATAAAAACGAATATGACGTCATTGTGATGTATCAGGTTTGCGATAAATTATCAGTGCTAATGTCCGGCTTGATTCCCGCAAACAGAATTCAAAAAGCTTGCCTAGTTTCGGAGATAATTTTTTCGGCGATTTCCATTAGGGAGATATTTTGACATCATAACTTTTTTTCTAGGAGGAATTTTCTAAATCGGAGATGGTACTGTCTGCAGGGTATTTTTACATATATACTCCAAGTTTCAGGAAGTTTCGATGAAAACTGTAGGCTGCGAAACAAAAAAGTCCACAAGAACAACAACGTGAGTAAGACTTAGAGATCCTCCAGAGGATCTAAAAAAACTATCACAGGTTGGCAACCATTGCGCAGGCTTCATGGGCTGAATGGCTCTTTCTCTGTTGAAGTTCCTTGGAAGGGAAGTCATCTATATATATATATATATATATATATATATATATATATATATATATATATATATATTATATTGTGAACCGTGGTCTGTCCGTGCCTTCATCTGTCTCCCGTTTACGGCGGCCGCTTCCCTCGTTGAGTCTGAAAAGCTCAACACTCACTTTTGAAATGAGAACAAGCATGAATAATGTCGATGCCAAATGTTATTTCGCAAGCAGGATATTTTGCTCTCTTTTGAGACAAATTCAACCTCAACCGCCCGATGTTACACCTCCAATTCGTGGTGGGCAGTACAAGTAGGTCAGAGCTTTGGCTGTGCAACAGAGTGAACCCAATAACTTTTTTGAAGTCCAAGAAATAATTTAAATTGAGAGACAAGCCGGGAGGCGACGATGGTTCGCGGGCATTATTGAACAATGCCACGATAGGTACAATTGAGTTAGTGGAAGCTTTTGAGGAAGCCCGACCGTAAAAACCGATCTCTTCCGTCAAAATTGACCAAATCAAATCGGATTTTTTATATGTTGTACTTATGGACATTACGCACAGCTTCTAGGAAATGAAATTGCAAGAAAAAAATCGAGAAAAAAAAAATAAATAAAAAGTTGAAGTGGGCGTGGCTCCACCCACAAGGGGCGTGGGACGCCCTCATACAAAAAGACACAACTAGACCATGAAATCTAGCTTGTGTCCAAGTTTCATCAAGATCGCATCAAACGTCACGAGCTATGCTCTGGAGAGAGTCACAAACGAACTATGTGACAACTCCCGACATATGGCAGCCACTCCGGTTGGGGGCAGTCGAGCGGAGCTGCCAAAGCCATGCAGGTAAGGATGAACAGATTAACGGGAACAAAGACCCGGATAAAACTCAGATCCGAACCCTGCTGGACCAATGAAGGAAAAGACGAAACGACTGGGAACATTTCTACAATAATTAATTTATAATAAACGAGGAAATTTATGTGGCGCAGAAACAGGTTTGTCGGGGTGTTCTGCAGGGAAGAAAGAAAATGTAGTGCGACATTTACAGCAACTTACAAAGCAGACACAGAGCAGACTTACCTGGGAATTACACAGGCAAAATTTACAATGATCCAAAACACTTATACAGTTTATACTTATTCGACTGGCGCCACACACTCAGACACACACTCGGACACACACTCGGACAAAATATACCCAGTTGAAGGCAAAGGACTTTTGCAGTCAGGGAGGGAGGCGGGCTGAGGTCGCAGTTCTTTCGAGTACCTGAGTCTCGGGAAAGGAATGCTCCATGTTGTGGCACCTGCCAACGGCGTGCAGTCAGGTCCACAGCCGCCCGTGTGGAGTTCGGGTTCGTTGAGGAGCTCGAGTGGGCCGGGACCAGTAGTCGGGGCAAGACGTGAGCGGAGCCAAGCAGCGGGAACCCCTTCGTTTTCCAACCAACTCCGGCCTCCAAGCACAGAACGAACGACCCCCAAATAACTCAAGAATGAGGATGGTGTCCGTGGTTTATAGTCCTCCTCAGTGGGGCGGGGCCTTGGTCAAAACTGACGTCACTGTCCGCCCTGATTGGACGGGGCTTCCATGGCTCTGCCCTTTCTGGGTGGGCCTCGGCCAGGACCGGCGAGGCCCGCCCGCTCCACGCGTGTGGACTCCTCAAGAAAGAGTTGGAGCGTTTGGAGAAGCCGAATAGGAACTGCGACAGAGAAGATTCAGTCTCGGAAAATGAGTCCCAGAGACAACAGGTGGACCGTGGTACGTTGTTGCCAGCGAACCGAAGGCTGCAAGCGCTCGGGTACCGTGGACGCAACGGAGGATGGGATATAAAGATTTATTACCTAACTGAAAAAACATCGCAACGCACCCCTTTGATTGCCCACTACACACAAGGAGGGATTCTATCTACACATATACTTAAGGGGCATAACTGACTTGGGAGACCTGTACGTTGTATGCGTACGGTTCCCAGAACCGTAACAATATGTATATAGTTTGCTTCCTGTGTTTGCTCCGTGAGATTATTTTGTCCGTATCCGTATTCTTTTGTCTCATCAATATTGTCTTTCATTCGGATGTTACCGCACACAGTGACGTAAAGTAATTAAATTTAAAATGCTGTAAATTCCATCAATTTTTTTCCAGTTGTTAATATTACTCTTAAGGGAAAATTATTGAGCGAGACGTGCTGTCACAGCTCTCCTCACGTGGAAGAGAAAGTTACTTCGTGGTCTGGAACGTTTTGGAGACTGGGAGCAAAGGAACTATATGCTCACGTGACCAGGTTAAGCCTCCAATTTGCTGGTCCAGTACCGAAAGGAGCTATCTCAGGTCGTCCGTTATTCTATAAAAAAAAAACCCGTACAGCAATGTGAAGAGCTGGGTGCATTGGATGACAGCCCGGATGTCAGTGTTCCACTACCTGAAACCACGGCAATAAGCGGTTGACCTTGGAGGGTGTGCTCACGAGACTGTGTTTCATTCGTGGCTTTTACCACCACATTGGGTGTTCAGGACAGTTGGTCAGCATTCTGTGTGTACGGGCACTTTTTGACCGATAACTTTGCGACATTTCGCTGGAACTGTGAGCTTTGCCTCACCCTTCCTTGTGCCATACCAGCTTACTCACACTGCTCTAAACCCTTACGGATGACCAGTTTGATCCTGGCAAGAGGGTTTATAACACAAAGAGGCTCCCAACATCATTCTTTTCTTGTGTCTTTGTTTGTATATGTCTTTTGTGGTTTAATATCCACATTTCTCTAAAAAGAGACCTAAAGTTAAGCTGAAATCTCTTTATGATTACTTTTGACAGTGGAGGTGAATAATTTATAATGTGTGCACGCCTGTGTAACCACGCAATCCATGCGAGTCTAGAAGTAACATTATCGTTTAACGACTTTGGATGAATAAGGGAAATTGCGATTGGAGATACGTGGCCAGGAGTTAAATTTATTTATTTATTTTTGTAAATGTCCCGGTTCCATTTTCTCATCTGAGCACTCGATGGTATGATTTTTGAACTCACGGAAAATAAATTAACAATCGCAGTTGTAAGGGTTATGTCGTTCAGGTTAACCGTGTGATTGGATCGTCGCAAGAAAGTCTTTTGGACCATCAGAGCTATGGCACAAAGTCAACCACAGCTGTGGGATCGTGTGGACACTCCAGCTTGTGACAGTAAGCTGTTTGCAGGGGGTTGGGAAATGGGTGTGTGTGGAGGAGGTCGGGGGGGGGGGGAGGGGATGTGTCTCCTCTGGCTTTTTCTCAATGACTTAACAAGGTTCCAAGCACATTTTATCCTGTAAGTGCCTACAACCTCACTCCAGGCATGTAAGCCACCAAAGGGAATGTGTGCAGTACGAGGCAGAGACACTATTGGAGGAAATTAAATGAGGTTTTTAGATCCTCGTGGAGGATCTCTAAGTCTTACTCACGTTGTTGTTCTTGTGGACTTTTTGTTTCACAGCCTACAGTTTTCATCAAACTTCCTGAAATTGTATATATATGTAAAAATTCCCTGCGCAGACAGTAACATCTCCGATTTTGAAAATTCCTCCTAGAAAAAAAAGTTATGACGTCAAAATATCTCCGCTAATGGAAATCGCCTAAAAATTATCTCCGAAACTAGGCAAGTTTTTGAATTCTGTTTGCGGGAATCGAACAGGGCATTAGCAGAGATGAATTACCGCGCATATGATACATCACTATGACGTCATACAATTTTTATGAAGTCATTCCTATTTTTGACATTTTGTCTTCAACCAGAGTTTTCATCGGATCTTCGTGAAACTTGCCATGTATATGCAGAAAGCCCACGCGCAGGCAGTAACCATCTTCCGATTTTGGAAATTCTTCCTAGAAAAAAATTGACTTCATAATATCGCCGCTAATGGAAATCGCCTATACCATTATCTCCGAAACTAGGCAAGCTGTTTTGAATTTTGTTTGCGGGAATCAAGCCGGGCATTAGCACAGATAATTTATCGCAAACCTGATACATCCCAATTACGTCATATTCGTTTTATGACGTCATCATTAAGAGACGAGGATCTTAGCTCATTCGAGCTTGTTTTTTTTAATGGAAAATAATTGCCATGGATCACAATCACGAACCAAAACAATGCTAAGGACAAAACAAAATTCCTTCCAAATTTTCACAAGCTCATTCTGAACTCTTTACAACCTGTAATTACCTGCAATGTTTCTTGTCTCCCTCTATCTCAACAAGACTCGACCTGCACTCCTCTGGATTGTTTTATGTCTCCGCTGACGAAGTCGCTGGAGGCATTGGTTTTCGGGTTGTCCGTCCATCCGTCCGTCCGTGCCAAGTTTCTCTGTTTTCTCTGCAATTGCTTACCAATTGACAAGAATTTTTTTTACCATAGATTCAACTACTCATGTAGAATGTTTTAACGATAATTATGACGTCATAGGTCACGTGGTTATGGCAGCCATGTTGGAAAAAAGGGAAAACTTTGGACCTCAGTATCTCTGTAACTTCTCAATGGGAAAAAAATTGAAACTTGGCACATCGAATACTCCCATGGGAATAAGTGTGATTTTTTTGATGATGTCATAGGTGCTTCGTATGACGTCATAATTATAAATGACGAACGCTTTATCCGATCAGCATGAAATTTTTGAGGGTCATCTAGGGATAAATTGTATGGGGAAAATAAATGATGATGTTATTGGTCACATGGTTCAGCAGCCATATTTTTTTAAATAAAAACCTTCAAAAATCTTCTTCCCCTAAATGGCTGAACAGATCGAGGCGAAACTTTACAGCTATGATCACCTATTCGTGAGAACATAAAGTTCTCAACCTATGACTTCATAGGGCACATGTTTAGCAAGTAAGATTTTTTGAAGACTAAACTTTAAAAAATCTTCTTCTCCAGAACGGCTTGACAGATCGAGGGGAAACTTCACCCACATGTTCCCCCAGCATTGGGATACAAGGGTGTTCACAAATAATTAATAGGTCACATGGTTTGGCAGCCATATTGGATTGAACGAAAATCTTTAAAAAAAATTCTCTTGAACTGCTTCATCAATTAACGTGAAACGTCACAGTGAAGATCAATCGTCATGTGGAATATATGTTTTAAATTTCAACCTGATCAGACGCATGGTCCGGCAGCCAGAATTATTTAATATTATGAATCTGGGTTCAGGAATTTAAATCAAACTTAGTACAAGTATGTATAATGATGTAATAATGTGGGGGAGGTATATCTGGTGATGTCGCGATGTCTAAGAGTGCTCTTCTACTTTTAATAGTGTTTAAGCTCATGGAAGAGTATGTACAAGTCTTCATTTATAATATGCAGGAGAGTAGGAGACATCAACCTGTTTCTACATCATCCACAAGGACATTAGTAGAGAATGGATAAATCAACGCAGTATAATAAAATTGGTTTTTAATCTGCGATCAGGTCACAAGCTCGATGAACTAAGGTGGGAACTTAAAAGAAAATCCAAATTACACCTTACCTTCTTAGAGTGCAATTCAATCCTCAAAAAATGCCACATAGTGCTATGAATCAGCCTTGGAAATTCCAGGTGGACAAAGTTCAGAACCTGTAGTTGTGCCTGAGGTTTGCTTCACATCATGCATGATACCAAATAACAAACAAACAAACAAAAAAAATTCCTTCTTAGTTGCCAAATCAAATAATGAAAATTTATTAATTTTTAAGCAGAACTGCAAACAAAAGTTTTTCACATGGATTTTTTGCAACAATGAAGTCACCTCAATTATATTCAGGAGTCAGTAAAATGAAGCAAGGGACGGTAAGATGGCTGAGAGGTGTGCACACTTGACTCAGGTAAGATGGCTGAGAGGTGTGCACACTGACTCAGTAAGATGGCTGAGAGGTGTGCACACTTGACTCAGGTAAGATGGCTGAGAGGTGTGCACACTTGACTCAGAGCTGTCCAGCCTGGGTTTGAATCTCACGCCCCAGGTAAACTACTGTCATCCTCATGGTGTTTCGCAGGCAGGCGAGCATCAATGTGTGTGCCGTCCCTTGGATGGACTTAAATTGGGTGTCCCATCTGCCAGCGTTGGTTGTTCATGGGCATTAAAGATCCCACGTATCCTTAACAAAGTGGAGGTGAGTTATCTCCGGCATCCTGAACAAATTCCAAAATTCCTGCCACCTTCAGTCATTCATTCTAGTCTGAGTGGTGACCCATCCAGGATTTTTTTAGTCCAGAAAGGTTTCTCACCTTGTCTGATATGCCCAGTGCCCAAGCGCTACGGAACTCCAGTTTATCATTAATCGAATCAAATTGACAACGATTCTGGTTCTTTTCTCCCCTCGGAAATTGCACACGGGCACACATTTCGCCTCTTTTCATTGGTCAAATCAAAATGGCTTTCATTGACGTCATTAAAGAGAATGCGAAAGTTCGAGTTCAAAACCGACAATTAATATGGAGGCAGATCTGAGGATTATCAAATTTTTTCCACTTCATATCGTTTTGTTTTTCTCATTGATCGATTGTAGACTCGTGGACATAAATCACATGCTGGAGAAAGACATTGGCAGACATCAGTGCACTTCAACGTGAATTTACAAGGACAAATCTCTCCTACTCTTCAATCCCACTCTTCCCTCCAGGTTTTCAAAACAGCTGTTCATCACCATCTCATATCTCCCCCCATCCAAAATCTTGATCTTCACTACCCCCGTTAATCCACCCCAAACCCACCTCCTTCAAATTCACCATTTTCCTTCCTGAAAGTCCCTGGAGTACCACCTTGTTTACACTGTGTACCCCACTCCATCCCGCTCCCTTCCACAGATCTCCTATTGCCTCTGTTCCCCACTATTTTGTGCTTCCCTCTCCTGCCCCTCTTGTCTCCTGCCTTGTTATTTGTTTCTGTGTATTAGCTCTCGCACGAGCCTCGATTTGGTATACAAAAAAAAAAGACAAAATTCCTGCCCTAACCAACAGAGGGCATTGCATCAGCCGCACAGCCGCACCCTCAACTAATGATGCTACCCTGCACCTTTGTACTGCATACGAACAAAGAGGAATCTATTAAATGTGTTGAGCTTGTACTTGAACCACAGCTTCTACCTGGTTGGAATCAATTGAAAGAATACATACACCTTTACTATGAAAATGGAATTGAAACTATCAGAACATTCAAATTGGTCAGGAGAGGGTGTGGGGTTGCGGAGGGGGGGGGAGAAGTTTCTTTCTGTATCCATCCTGTCCACCCCATTCCCCCCACGCTCATGGTTTGTCGAAGTCGACCTCTATTTTGTCCTTCAACTCCGCTGTTGGAGCCCCCCACCGTTTCTTTCGTTGTCCTGTTCCATCCTGATCCATTCAATGTCCTTGCTCTTCCATGAGCCTTGCCACTGTATACAAACAAGCTCGAATGAGCTAAGATCCTCGTCCTCTTAATGATGACGTCATAAAAACGAAATGACGTCATTGTGATGTATCAGGTTTGCGATAAATTATCAGTGCTAATGTCCGGCTTGATTCCCGCAAACAGAATTCAAAAAGCTTGCCTTTTCGGAGATAATTTTTTCGGCGATTTCCATTAGGGAGATATTTTGACATCATAACTTTTTTTCTAGGAGGAATTTCTATCGGAGATGGTACTGTCTGCAAGGGTATTTTTACATATATACTCCAAGTTTCAGGAAGTTTCGATGAAAACTGTAGGCTGCGAAACAAAAAAGTCCACAAGAACAACACGTGAGTAAGACTTAGAATCCTCCAGGAGGATCTAAAAAAACTATCACAGGTTGGCAACCATTGCGCAGGCTTCATGGGCTGAATGGTCTCTTTCTCTGTTGAAGTTCCTTGGAAGGGAAGTCATCTATTATATATATATATATATATATATATATATATATATATATATATATATATATATATATTGTGAACCATGGGTCTGTCCGTGCCTTCATCTGTCTCCCGTTTACGGCGGCCGCTTCCCTCGTTGAGTCTGAAAAGCTCAACACTCACTTTTGAAATGAGAACAAGCATGAATAATGTCGATGCCAAATGTTATTTCGCAAGCAGGATATTTTGCTCTCTTTTGAGACAAATTCAACCTCAACCGCCCGATGTTACACCTCCAATTCGTGGTGGGCAGTACAAGTAGGTCAGAGCTTTGGCTGTGCAACAGAGTGCAACCCAATTAACTTTTTTGAAGTCCAAGAAATAATTTAAATTGAGAGACAAGCCGGGAGGCGACGATGGTTCGCGGGCATTATTGAACAATGCCACGATAGGTACAATTGAGTTAGTGGAAGCTTTTGAGGAAGCCCGACCGTAAAAACCGATCTCTTCCGTCAAAATTGACCAAATCAAATCGGATTTTTTTATATGTTGTACTTATGGACATTACGCACAGCTTCTAGGAAATGAAATTGCAAGAAAAAAATCGAGAAAAAAAAAATAAATAAAAAGTTGAAGTGGGCGTGGCTCCACCCACAAGGGGCGTGGGACGCCCCTCATACAAAAAGACACAACTAGACCATGATATCTAGCTTGTGTCCAAGTTTCATCAAGATCGCATCAAACGTCACAGAGCTATGCTCTGGAGAGAGTCACAAACAGAACTATGTGACAACTCCCGACATATGGCAGCCACTCCGGTTGGGGGGCAGTCGAGCGGAGCTGCCAAAGCCATGCAGGTAAGGATGAACAGATTAACGGGAACAAAGACCCGGATAAAACTCAGATCCGAACCCTGCTGGAGCAATGAAGGAAAAGACGAAAACGGACTGGGAACATTTCTACAATAATTAATTTATAATAAACGAGGAAATTTATGTGGCGCAGAAACAGGTTTGTCGGGGTGTTCTGCAGGGGAAAGAAAGAAGATGTAGTGCGACAATTTACAGCAACTTACAAAGCAGACACAGAGCAGACTTACCTGGGAATTACACAGGCAAAATTTACAATGATCAAAAACACTTATACAGTTTATACTTATTCGACTGGCGCCACACACTCAGACACACACTCGGACACACACTCGGACAAAATATACCCAGTTGAAGGCAAAGGACTTTTGCAGTCAGGGAGGGAGGCGGGCTGAGGTCGCAGTTCTTTCGAGTACCTGAGTCTCGGGGAAAGGAATGCTCCATGTTGTGGCACCTGCCAACGGTCGTGCAGTCAGGTCCACAGCCGCCCGTGTGGAGTTCGGGTTCGTTGAGGAGCTCGAGTGGGCCGGGACCAGTAGTCGGGGCAAGACGTGAGCGGAGCCAAGCAGCGGGAACCCCTTCGTTTTCCAACCAACTCCGGCCTCCAAGCACAGAACGAACGACCCCCAAATAACTCAAGAATGAGGATGGTGTCGTGGTTTATAGTCCTCCCTCAGTGGGGCGGGGCCTTGGTCAAAACTGACGTCACTGTCCGCCCTGATTGGACGGGGCTTCCATGGCTCTGCCCTTTCTGGGTGGGGCCTCGGCCAGGCACCGGCGAGGCCCGCCCGCTCCACGCGTGTGGACTCCTCAAGAAAGAGTTGGAGCGTTTGGAGAAGCCGAATAGGAACTGCGACAGAGAAGATTCAGTCTCGGAAAAATGAGTCTCCAGAGACAACAGGTGGACCGTGGTACGTTGTTGCCAGCGAACCGAAGGCTGCAAGCGCTCGGGTACCGTGGACGCAACGGAGGATGGGATATAAAGATTTATTACCCTAACTGAAAAAACATCGCAACGCACCCCTTTGATTGCCCACTACACACAAGGAGGGATTCTATCTACACATATACTTAAGGGGCATAACTGACTTGGGAGACCTGTACGTTGTATGCGTACGGTTCCCAGAACCGTAACAATATGTATATAGTTTGCTTCCTGTGTTTGCTCCGTGAGATTATTTTGTCCGTACTCCGTATTCTTTTGTCTCATCAATATTGTCTTTCATTCGGATGTTACCGCACACAGTGACTGTAAAGTAATTAAATTTAAAATGCTGTAAATTCCATCAATTTTTTTCCAGTTGTGTAATATTACTCTTAAGGGAAAATTATTGAGAGCGAGACGTGCTGTCACAGCTCTCCTCACGTGGAAGAGAAAGTTACTTCGTGGTCTGGAACGTTTTGGAGACTGGGAGCAAAGGAACTATATGCTCACGTGACCAGGTTAAGCCTCCAGATTTGCTGGTCCAGTACCGAAAGGAGCTATCTCAGGTCGTCCGTTATTCTATAAAAAAAAAACCCGTACAGCAATGTGAAGAGCTGGGTGCATTTGGATGACAGCCCGGGATGTCAGTGTTCCACTACCTGAAACCACGGCAATAAGCGGTTGACCTTGGAGTGGTGTGCTCACGAGACTGTGTTTCATTCGTGGCTTTTACCACCACATTGGGTGTTCAGGGACAGTTGGTCAGCATTCTGTGTGTACGGGCACTTTTTGACCGATAACTTTGCGACATTTCGCTGGAACTGTGAGCTTTGCCTCACCCTTCCCTTGTGCCATACCAGCTTACTCACACTGCTCTAAACCCTTACGGATGACCAGTTTGATCCTGGCAAGAGGGTTTATAACACAAAGGAGCTCCCAACATCATTCTTTTCTTGTGTCTTTGTTTGTATATGTCTTTTGTGGTTTAATATCCACATTTCTCTAAAAAGAGACCTAAAGTTAAGCTGAAATCTCTTTATGATTACTTTTGACAGTGGAGGTGAATAATTTATAATGTGTGCACGCCTGTGTAACCACGCAATCCATGCGAGTCTAGAAGTTAACATTATCGTTTAACGACTTTGGATGAATAAGGGAAATTGCGATTGGAGATACGTGGCCAGGAGTTAAATTTATTTATTTATTTTTGTAAATGTCCCGGTTCCATTTTCTCATTCTGAGCACTCGATGGTATGATTTTTGAACTCACGGAAAATAAATTAACAATCGCAGTTGTAAGGGTTATGTCGTTCAGGTTAACCGTGTGATTGGATCGTCGCAAGAAAGTCTTTTGGACCATCAGAGCTATGGCACAAAGTCAACCACAGCTGTGGGATCGTGTGGACACTCCAGCTTGTGACAGTAAGCTGTTTGCAGGGGGTTGGGAAATGGGTGTGTGTGGAGGAGGTCGGGGGGGGGGGGGAGGGATGTGTCTCCTCTGGCTTTTTCTCAATGACTTAACAAGGTTCCAAGCACATTTTATCCTGTAAGTGCCTACAACCTCACTCCAGGCATGTAAGCCACCAAAGGGAATGTGTGCAGTACGAGGCAGAGACACTATTGGAGGAAATTAAATGAGGTTTTTAGATCCTCGTGGAGGATCTCTAAGTCTTACTCACGTTGTTGTTCTTGTGGACTTTTTTGTTTCACAGCCTACAGTTTTCATCGAAACTTCCTGAAACTTGTTATATATGTAAAAATTCCCTGCGCAGACAGTAACCATCTCCGATTTTGAAAATTCCTCCTAGAAAAAAAAGTTATGACGTCAAAATATCTCCGCAATGGAAATCGCCTAAAAAATTATCTCCGAAACTAGGCAAGCTTTTTGAATTCTGTTTGCGGGAATCGAACAGGCATTAGCAGAGATGATTACGCCGCATATGATACATCACTATGACGTCATATCAATTTTTATGAAGTCATTCCTATTTTTTGACATTTTTTGTTTCACAACCCAGAGTTTTCATCGGATCTTCGTGAAACTTGCCATGTATATGCAGAAAGCCCACGCGCAGGCAGTAACCATCTCCGATTTTGGAAATCTTCCTAGAAAAAAAGTTGACTTCATAATATCGCCGCTAATGGAAATCGCCTATACCATTATCTCCGAAACTAGGCAAGCTGTTTGAATTTTGTTTGCGGGAATCAAGCGCGGCATTAGACAAGATAATTTATCGCAAACCTGATACATCACAATTACGTCATATTCGTTTTTATGACGTCATCATTAAGAGGACGAGGATCTTAGCTCATTCGAGCTTGTTTTTTTTAATGGAAAATAATTGCCATGGATCACAATCACGAACCAGAACACAATGCTAAGGACAAAACAAAATTCCTTCCAAATTTTCACAAGCTCATTCTGAACTCTTTACAACCTGTAATTACCTGCAATGTTTCTTGTCTCCCTCTATCTCAACAAGACTCGACCTGCACTCCTCTGGATTGTTTTATGTCTCCGCTGACGAAGTCGCTGGAGGCATTGGGTTTTCGGGTTGTCCGTCCATCCGTCCGTCCGTGCCAAGTTTCTCTGTTTTCTCTGCAATTGCTTATCCAATTGACAAGAATTTTTTTTTACCATAGATTCAACTACTCATGTAGAATGTTTTAACGATAATTATGACGTCATAGGTCACGTGGTTATGGCAGCCATGTTGGAAAAAAGGGAAAACTTTGGACCTCAGTATCTCTGTAACTTCTCAATGGGAAAAAAATTGAAACTTGGCACATCGCAAATACTCCCCATGGGAAATAAGTGTGATTTTTTTGATGATGTCATAGGTGCTTCGTTATGACGTCATAATTATAAATGACGAACGCTTTATCCGATCAGCATGAAATTTTTGAGGGTCATCTAGGGATAAATTGTATGGGGGAAAATAAATGATGATGTTATTGGTCACATGGTTCAGCAGCCATATTTTTTTTAACATAAAAACCTTCAAAAATCTTCTTCCCCTAAATGGCTGAACAGATCGAGGCGAAACTTTACAGCTATGATCACCTATTCGTGAGGAACATAAAGTTCTCAACCTATGACATCATAGGTCACATGGTTTAGCAAGTAAGATTTTTTGAAGACTAAACTTTAAAAAATCTTCTTCTCCAGAACGGCTTGACAGATCGAGGGGAAACTTCACCCACATGTTCCCCCAGCATTGGGGATACAAGGGTGTTCACAAATAATTAATAGGTCACATGGTTTGGCAGCCATATTGGATTGAACGAAAATCTTTAAAAAAAAAAATTTCTCTTGAACTGCTTCATCAATTAACGTGAAACGTCACAGTGAAGATCAAGTCGTCATGTGGAATATATGTTTTAAATTTCAACCTGATCAGACGCATGGTCCGGCAGCCAGAATTATTTAATATTATGAATCTGGGTTCAGGAATTTAAATCAAACTTAGTACAAGTATGTATAATGATGTAATAATGTGGGCGGAGGTATATCTGGTGATGTCGCGATGTCTAAGAGTGCTCTTCTACTTTTTAATAGTGTTTAAGGCTCATGGAAGAGTATGTACAAGTCTCATTTATAATATGCAGGAGAGTAGGAGACATCAACCTGTTTCTACATCAATCCACAAGGACATTAGTAGAGAATGGATAAATCAACGCAGTATAATAAAATTGGTTTTTAATCTGCGATCAGCGTCACAAGCTCGATGAACTAAGGTGGGAACTTAAAAGAAAATCCAAATTACACCTTACCTTCTTAGAGTGCAATTCAATCCTCAAAAAAATGCCACATAGTGCTATGAATCAGCCTTGGAAATTCCAGGTGGACAAAGTTCAGATACCTGTAGTTGTGCCTGAGGTTTGCTTCACATCATGCATGATACCAAATAACAAACAAACAAACAAAAAAAATTCCTTCTTAGTTGCCAAATCAAATAATGAAAATTTATTAATTTTTTTAAGCAGAACTGCAAACAAAAGTTTTTCACATGGATTTTGTTGTGCAACAATGGAAGTCACCTCAATTATATTCAGTAGTCAGTAAAATGAAGCAAGGGACGGTAAGATGGCTGAGAGGTGTGCACACTTGACTCAGGTAAGATGGCTGAGAGGTGTGCACACTTGACTCAGGTAAGATGGCTGAGAGGTGTGCACACTTGACTCAGAGCTGTCCAGCCTGGGTTTGAATCTCACGCCCCAGGTAAACTACTGTCATCCTCATGGTGTTTCGCAGGCAGGGCGAGGCATCAATGTGTGTGCCGTCCCTTGGATGGACGTTAAATTGGGTGTCCCATCTGCCAGCGTTGGTTGTTCATGGGCATTAAAGATCCCACGGTATCCTTAACAAAGTGGAGGTGAGTTATCTCCGGCATCCTGAACAAATTCCAAAATTCCTGCCACCTTCAGTCATTCATTCTAGTCTGAGTGGTGACCCATCCAGGATTGTTTTTAGTCCAGAAAGGTTTCTCACCTTGTCATGATATGCCCCAGTGCCCAAGCGCTACGGAACTCCAGTTTATCATTAATCGAATCAAATGACAACGATTCTGGTTCTTTTCTCCCCTCGGAAATTGCACACGGGCACACATTTCGCCTCTTTTCATTGGTCAAATCAAAATGGCTTTCATTGACGTCATTAAAGAGAATCGAAAGTTCGAGTTCAAAAACCGACAATTAATATGGAGGCAGATCTGATGGATTATCAAATTTTTTTCCACTTCATATCGTTTTGTTTTTCTCATTGATCGATTTGTAAGACTCGTGGACATAAATCACATGCTGGAGAAAGACATTGGCAGACATCAGTGCACTTCAACGTGAATTTACAAGGACAAAAGCGGACTGCTTTGCAGACATTATTTGGGATTTGAACCTGTGTTCTCAGCGTCAAAAAGCCAAAAGTTCAGGTGGGAATGCCAAAAAAACACGAACCCAGATTGTATGTTAAGCATGAAATGCAACTTTCATCAATTTGACAGTAATTTCTGCGGACACAGCCATGTCTTGCCCTTTGTAGTTGTCCAGACACATGAGCTGCCGGTACAGAAATCTTGGGGGAATTAGCGAAGCTGCATTTACTGCTTCATGGTAGTTTTTTCATCTCAAGATGTGAAGTTAAAATTGGATAAAAACCTGAACCAGCAAATGTCGCTTCTTCAATACGAGTTGAGTTTATTTTAAAAGTAAATCGAATAAGTCTTTTTTTTAACAAAGCATTTTAAAACACATCTTTGTGCCATATGGCACAATGATGAAAGTGCATCATTGGAGCTCTCGTGCAGAATGATCATGGCAGTGACGTCACAGCTTGACCGAGTGACGTCAGTTAACAGGCTTTACATGGAGCCTCTGTTTGAAGGTGCATCAGAGATAGCACTGTATACTATACAATATTCACTCTTCTAAAGAGGAAAGGCTGCTGGAACTATGCGATGGGATCTATGCTTCTGCACGCTTTCAGCACGTGTGCTGGGAACCTCGCCCAGTCGAATTTCTTTGTGAATTCCACAATCAATGAATGTGCTCATGGTGGTGGTAAGTCAGCCAGCCACTAAGCCAATGAGTAAGCTTCAATTTATAGCCTCTGAGGTGGGAGTGCGGTGTTCAATGATATGCTTGACCCTGGTAGTTATATAATGTGGAAAGAGGAGGCACAATGATGAACCACCGCAAGAGATCTCGGAAATGCTTCCACATCACAAATATTAACCCATTTCATTGCTCCCTGATGTGCACAACACAATTCTTAACACTGCAAGACCAAGTACACCGACGTCCACTAAAGTCTTTGTCCTTCATGGGACTTATGTTCTTCAAGCTGCTCCATGAGCCTTAAACAATCATCAATGATGAGTGAGTTTCCAATTCGGTTATGGTTTTACAATCGTGTAAAGAAGGAAAACACAAACAGATTTTCAGGAAATACAATCTCCTCCACCTGATGTGTCATCACCATGTAATGTCAGTTTCTTTTAAATAAACCAGCCCATGAGATCACAACTGAAACGTTCATATTAGGATCAAGTGACAGGCCAGAACACACGATGACTTCAAAATGCTGTATTCTGGAAAATATATTTTCCCTAATATTTGGGGGAAAAGCCTTAGTGATAATATCCACAGTACTGCTCACCTTGTGTGGTTAAGTATTTCAAAATACAGTGCCTTTCAAACTTTTCACCTGTCGTTGCCTTGTATCCTGGAATGAAATTACATTAAATTAGACTTTTTCCACCTTTATTTACACATCTTAACCCACAACTTCCAAGTGATAAACAAATTCTACAAATTTCAGAGAATTTATTAAAAACAAGTCTGAAGACGACGATGGTTCACGAGCGGTATTTGACGATGTAGATTGTTTCAGAAGTTAAGATGAGACAATGTGATAATGTCTGACCAAGTTATAAAAATGATCAACACGATGTGGTACGAGTGACAGGTTATTAGCTGCAAAATGTCGAAAACCCAGTTTCGTTCAACAACTTTCAAAATTTGACCTTTGCATAACGTTTAAAGGTCCCAAAACAATGTTGTGGAATTAAAATAAGGAAACAGGATACGTGTTATAGCTTAATAGAGTTAGTTCGTCGAAGAAGGTCGAAAACCCGGTTCGATTCCCACAACTTTGAAAATTTGACCTTTGTGAACTTTAAAGTCAAAGGTCAAGGATTATGACCTTTGGTGCAAAACTTCCTCTGGAACATTCCAGGAACAATATAACATCATATAGGCTCTATGGCATTTCGCACTCCTCGGATTATCCATACTTTCATGAAATCAGCGTAAAAACAAACTTGAAGGGACGCCACAGGCAAGGTGTTCGAGATAGAGCAAAATGGTTTCAAGACTTTAGGTGGGGAATGACCTCAAGATTATGCATAAAAAAATTGTCATCCGAGCTCTCAAAGTTTGGGCAGTCGTATGATTTTTATGTCAAAATTCGCAATTTTCTAAGTTCGTGACCTTGTGACCTTGACCTTCTTGACCTTGGGACGAAAATGAAAAATCTAGCTCTGTGGGCTATGCAGGTGCCAGTTGCTAACCAAATACCGAAACCCCTGCCAGATTCGACAAACCCCCTTGGAGAAGATGCAAATTGAAATCGGCTACCCCCTAAAAACACAATTCGCAATTTTCTAAGTTCGTGACCTTGTGGCCTTGACCTTGGGACGAAAATTAAAAATCGAGCTCCGTGGGGCTATGCAGGTGCCATTGGGCTAACCAAATACCGAAACCCCTGTCAGATTCGACAAACCCCAAGGAAGATGCAAATTGAAATTGAGTACCCCCTAAAACAAATTTTTGGGCGTGGCTCGCCATAATGGGCGGACCACGCCCATTTTCAGGAAAACACAACTAGATCATGATATAAACCTCCCACCAAAATTGTCAGGATCGGATCAAAACCCAAGAGCTATGCTCGGGACAGACAGACAGACAGACAGACAGACAACATACAGACCACACAAAATAACGAATATATGGTCACTTAGGGGTCGCCGTGGAATTATAACGTGGAGTTATAACTTTTTTCATTTCTACATTCGCCGTAGCAATTCGACAAGCCGAAAAAAAAAACTGGTAAAAATAAAAAAAAAAAAAAAAAAAAAATGAACCCACTCATTACCGTCCGTCTGGCTGCACGTTCGCCTTAGGGCCCCCCAGCAGTCGCCTTGCGGGCACCTTGAGGCACCTTGGTCTGCCTTGAAAATTCTATGGCCGCTGCAGGGCCCCCTTAAGGTCACCATGCGACATCAAATCAAAGACCGTTCGGCAACCCCACGTTTTCGGTCTCCACAATTTCTAAATACGCGTGCGGCTCCCCGAAAAATAAAAACATATGTGACTGCTACATTGTGTGACCGTGGAAATACTGCGGCCGCCCTATAATTGCTAGTGGCCGTAGATTTTTGAGACCCCACGGCCGCCGTGGCAAATGTGACTTCGGCCTTAGCCACTCCAGTGTAGCTTTGGCTGTGTGCTTCGGGTCGTTGTCATGCTGAAAGTGATATGAACTTCCGTCCAAATTTCAGATTTCTTGCAGAGGGCAGCAGATTTTGCTCTCGGATTTTTCTAAATTTTGCTCCATCCATTTTCCCTTCGATACTGACGAGTGCCCATTCCTTGCTGATGAGAAATATCTCCATAACATGATGCTGCCACCACCTGCTTCACAGTAGGGATGGTGTACTTCGGGTGATGTGCTGTGTTGGGTTTGCACCAAACGTAACGTTTTGTATTTAGGCCAAGCGCGTTCCATCTTGGTTTCGTCAGAACACTAAACTTTTTGCCACATAGCCTCAGAATCTCCATAAAGGTTTTTTTTCAGGTATGTTCAGGTATGGGGGCATGCGCCGAAGCAGCGCGTCGCTGCGTCCACTTTCCGCCATAACTCCAGAGGTTTTAATTAGCTCTCATACGAGCCTTGACATTGCATACAAAAACAAAAAAACTCCAGGTGTCTCTGTCTGGCCTTCCCCCAGGCAGATGCCTGACCCAACCCCATCTCCTTGAGATGCCGATCAACCTGCTGCAACCACGAGGCACGTGGTCAGCCAATTGGCCTCCTCCACTCAGGAGACTCCCTCGCTGGGAGAATTTGGTGAGCAGCATCAGCATCAGGAAAATGAGTAACATGTCCGCACAGCCGCAGCTGATGCTCACCATCTATGCAGGTAACAAAGCTCATTTTGAGTCTCCTCAGCAACCACTCGTTGGACACAAAGTCGGACCAGCGATAGCCAAGGATTCTTCGAAGAGACCTGGTATCAAAGGAATTAAGTCTCCATGTCAGATCCCTGGTCAGAGTTCAGGTCTCACATCCGTAGAGCAACACTGGAAGCACCAAGGACCTGAAGACTCGGACTTTCGTCGTCCTGCACAGGTACTGACAGTGCCACACCCCATAATCCAGTAAATCCATGACTCCACAGGCCCGACCCAGACGTCTATTGACCTCTGGTTCACAGCCAGCAGAGACATGAACATCACTGCCAAGGTAAGTGAATCTCTCCATGACCTCAATATCCTCACCACAAACAGGTACAGACAAGATTGCAGCATCCAAGATGTCAGTGAAAGCCTGGATCTTAGTTTTGACCCAGGAAACCTGTAATCCCAGTGGCTCCGACTCCTCATTCAGCACCTCGAGGGCCCCCAAAAGGATATCCAGAGTCTCTGCAAAGATGACTGCATCATCTGCAAAATCAAGGTCAGGGATCTTGACATTTCCAAACGATGCACCGCAGCTTGATCTCTCCGTCATCCGCCCCTGAATCCAGTCCATACAAGTGCTGAAAAGTGTGGGGGCCAGAACACTCCCCTGATGAACTCCAGTAACAACTGGAAATAAGTCGGAGATGGTATCACCACATCTCACAGCACTCTCAGTTCCGGAGTATAGTTCAGATATCAGATCGATCAGTTTTGGTGGTACCCCAAGAAGACTAAGCATCCTCCAGAGGGCATCCCGATTCACTGAATCAAACACTTTGCAGAGATTAACATAGGCTGCAAGCAGCCCCTGCCAAAACTCTCATCTGCGTTCGGTGAGGACCAGAAGGGCAAGGATACGGTCAATCGTTGACCTCTTTGGTGTAAAGCCTGATCTCTGGATGCTGGTGCTCAAGCAGATGGTGGCAAACCCTATCAATAATTATCCGAGCAAAGACCTTGCCCGGCACTGAGAGCAGCGTCACCCTCGGTAGTTATTGCAGTCCTGGTGATCACCCTCCCTTTCCAGAGAGGAACAACAAGGCCCCTCTTCCAGTCAGTTGGGATGATCCTGTGTTCCAGGCAGAGCACAAAACTGCATGCAACGACACGAGTGCAGCATTTCCACCAGCCTTGAGAAGTTCAGCATGGATGCCACAGATCCCAGGAGCTTTACCCCATTTCAACCGGTTCACCGCAGCATGTGTTTCCACAAATAAAGGTGGACCGCTGTTGATTGGAGGGTCAGAAATAGGGATAGTAACACCCCTGACATCCAACTCAACAGCTGATGGATCAGCCTGGTACAGCCGCTAAAAGTAAACGGCCCAGGGGGCCTTCACTTCGGATTCCTCTGTCAAGAGCCCACCACCCTCCGCTCTAACTGCAGTACACCGAGGGACGGGCTTGGAGGAACGCAATGCACAAAGCTTTTTGCCACGTGGATTCAGAAACTCGGGAGTGTTTTTTTGCATACCTCAAACAGGACTCAAGGTGGGCTTTTTTGAGTAATGGCTTCCTTCTTGCCACCTTACCAAACAGGCCAGACTTGTGGAGTGCTTGGGATCTTGTTGTCACATGCACACAGTGAACAGTCATTTCCATAAAGGCATGTATCTCTTTCAAAGTTGCCATTGGCCTCTTTCTGGCCTCTCTGATCAGTCTCCCCCTTGCTTGGTCATCCAGTTTGGAGGGACGGCTTGATCTAGGCAGGGTCTTGGTGGTACCATACTCTTCCACTTCTCAATGATTGCCTTGACTGTGCTTCAAGGGATATTCAAGTCTTTGAAATGTTTTTATACCCATCCCCTGGTCTGTGCCTTTCCACAACTTTATCCTGGAGGTCTTTTTGAAAGCTCCTTGGTGCTCTTGGTTGAGTCTTTGCTGTGAAATGCACTACCCAGCAGAGGAAACCTACAGGAACAGCTGATTTTAATCTGAAATAATCAGAATCATGACAATTTAAAACAGGTGGAGGCCAATTAACTAGGTGTGTGATTTTGAAGGTGACTGGTTACACCTGAGCTAATTTACAATTGATATTATAATGGGGGTGGACACTTATCCAACCAAGATATTCTAGTTTTGTATTTTTAATTAATTTTGTGAAATTTGTTGGATTTGTTTTTCATTTGGGATTTGTGGGTTACGATGTGTAAATAAAGGTGGAAAAAGTCTGATTTAATGTAATTTTATTCCAGGCTATAAGGCAACAAAAGGTGAAAATTTTGAAAGGGGGGTGTAGACTTTCCCTCGGCACTGTGTATATATAAAACCAGAAGGGCACTCTTCTACATCATGACGTCGTCAGATGTTCCTCTGCCCACATTATTGTCTCATTATACTTACTTGTACCAAGTTTGATTTAAATCCCTGAACCCAGATTCAAGATATTAAATAATTCTGTCTGCCAGACAATGTGTCCAATCGGGTTGAAATTTAAAACATATGTTCCCCATGACTAATAGATCATAATTCTGATGATTCACGTCGATTGATGAAGCGGTTCAAGAGAAGGAATTTTTTTGAGATTCTCGTTCAACCCAATATGTCTGCAGACCATGTGATCTATTAATTTATTCATGAACACCCTGGTATCCCCAAGACTTGGGGAAGATGTGGGTGAAGTTTTCACTCGATCTCTCAAGCTGTTCTGGAGAAGAATATTTCTAAATGTTTATTCTTCAAAAAATCACAGCTGCCAAATCATGTGACCTATGACATCATAGGTGGAGGACTTTTTGTTCCTCATGGATAGGTGATCATACCTGTAAAGTTTCATCTCGATTTGTTCAGCTGTTTCGGAGAAGATTTTTGAAGGTTTTTATGTTCAAAAAAAATATGGCTACCGAACCATGTGACCGATGATGCCATAATTTTTTCACCCATACAATTTAGCCCTAGATGACCCTCAAAGAATTTCACACTGATCGGATAAAGCGTTCGATGTATGCAATTATGATGTCATAACGAAGCCACCTACGACATTATCAAAAAAAAAAATCAAACTTGTTTCCCATGGGGAGTATTTCACATGTGCCAAGTTTAATTTTTTTTCCATGGAGCAGTTTTGGAGATACAGAAGTCCAAATTTTTCCCTTTTTTCAAACATGGCTGCCACACCACGTGCCTTATGACGTCATAATTACACGAAAACAATCGACATGAGTAGTAGGTGGCACCAGGGTGGCAGTTTGTAGTTGAACTGAGATTTGAACCCCAGATTAGCCAGCTCAGAGGTGACCGATCCTGCCAGCCCGTAACCACATTGAACAATGATACCGGTACAGAGTCCTTTTGAAACCAAAGCGAATGCCTGAAACACTTCACCATTTCCAATGTACGGGGGAATTAATATTTTCAAGCATGTTTGTTGCAATGTGTGTATGTAACCATGGAAATACATATTGTATAAGAATCAAGTTGTTCTTGATGTTAGAGGAATATCATGACGACTTACAACCGCTTGAACTGAAGGCTTGGAAGAAACTGGGACATGGAGAATGTAACTCAGTACTTTAGATTTACCAACCCACTGACATCATGAATGTGGAATGTGCTCGTTGTACAATAATCTGGTGAACTGCTTCGACCAAACCTGATTCTGTCTTGTTTTCCCTGCCACATGAGAGTTATTTCTTCTTACTCACTCAATCAGTTTGCTCACTTGGTGCTTGGGCATTGTGATACAATGAGAAACAATAGAACATGTATGGCTGCCAGAGAAGGAAGGAGATAAAAACTTTTTGTCTTCAGAAGTGAAGCGAAGAGTGAAGGAAAGATTTTCATTGATGAATCGAAATAAAAAAAGCAGATTGTCTTCAGAATTTAAAAACAATCTCTTTTCTTATAACTCCTCTTTCGCAAGCACTATGTTGCATTCCTCTGCACAAAGATTTCACTCTGCAACAGGACACCGAGAGTAAGAAGCCACGACCTCCTGGATACAAAGACGTGTTCGGAAGAGATCGAGAGGATTTAAAGCCCTCTCATGTTAGTGTGCACTGATTGCGTGAAAAGTTGTCCGTGCCATCCACCGGGGTATCCGGTACTCCGGCATCTTAACGTATGCCAGGCACGATCAGGACGTCGCAAGCACAATAGAAGTCGACCTTGGTAGGTGGATGCTGATGCTTCCTCAACAGCGGCACAGGAACTCTGCTGAGACTGCAGCTGTACTGAGGCCAAAATTTAATTTAATTAATTAATTAAACTATGTGGGGGATGTTTGGAGAATTGGAAATTGATTAATTGTCACACTCACACTCTTCTCTTCTGCTACACACACACACACACACACACACACACCCTCACTCTACCTTTATGGACTAACTTCGTTTTCGACATTACATTGCACTTACTCACTTACTCACTCCATGCTTCTGGCTTCCCTCCAGCACCTACTACAAGAATAAATACCTTTAATTTGTTCCGCAGAGCAGGCATGCAAACATAAGTCATGCAAAAAAAAAACCCCCACAACATATATATATACACACACAGACACAATCAAATATAAATATAGATATCATAAGGTGCGTAATAAATTTATAAGGGAAGGGCGGTGAAAGCCAAACACAGGAAAGGGACCACTCGGCATAATACAAGCAAATGCATTATGGCAAGAAGCAAGAGCCCCCATAAAACACACTGAGAGAGGCCAAGAGATACAGTGCAGGGAACATAAAAACACAGAAACCTCTCATCCAGCCTGGGAGCAAATGAAGGCTCTTACGTACATGCACACATTACAGCCTCATTATTAAATCATTTAATAGAAATCGAGGAAAATGTGGACTCGGTCTATCAGACATACTCGTATCCAAGCATGATCCGGCTAATAAATCTGTCTCAGTTCCTGTACAACCCGAACTTCCCAAGCAAATGACGTACTTCCCTTACTCAAATATCGCACAAAATCCAATGGCCATTGTCCCCAAATCTGCTTCTTGGTCTCACCCCGGTTATGGACCTTCTATGAATCTGCTGTGACGTCTTTAGCTGGTTCAAGGCATTGCTGCGTCAGGCCACCCTCTCTGCCTGTTCACCGTAATGGCACCCATTGCTACCTCTGCTGCTGTCACAAAGCCATGCAAGTGAGGAAAGGGAATGAAAGAGAGAGGAAGGGAGGGTGAGATTGGGGAGTGGCACGGGGTGGAGGGAAAGGGGAGGCATTGTGCCATATATAAGACGGGCATTGCTGTGTAGACTACAGGTGCGTAATACTTGACAGGTAATGGTTATCCAAGTTTTTTTTAGGTAGTGCTAGATTTACTTTTTTTTTCATCCAACCCTTCCCTTTTCCCCCCCGACGCCTCCATACGTGCATCTTCTAGCTCCTCGTAATCCTCTTAAACCTCTACTTCTTCCCTGCACTCATGCTTTCCTAACCTTCTTTGATGTTCTTGAAGTCCTCTTCCTTCTCTCAATTAGCATGTGTAATAAAGAGACGGCTCCCTCTACAAGTCATATTGTTATTATTATTATAAGGTTTTTTTTTAAAGTTTATTCATTCCAACGTAGGTATATGTCACGCATTTGTTAATTGTTCTCATAATTTCTAACAAGATGAAGTGTTGCGGTCGCGTATCCAAGTTCAGATTGAGCGTTTTCAATTCTGTATGTCAACCCAATGAATGTTTAAAAAAATTATCATTTTTAGCATCTTCTGACTTGTTGTTCTGTCAATTTTCAGGCTCAACTCCTCCACTCATACCTGGAATGGCAACAACAGTATGGCAGCTGGCGTGGATCGTGGCTACAGTGGGTAAGAACGGAATTGCTTTCTATTGTTTGAGTGTGGAATTTTAATTCAACTGCTGTTGCTTGAGAATTCAATTCAAACTGCAGCGAAGCAGGGCAACAGTTTCAACAAAAAATAAAAAATTCTATCAACTAATACTTGGTAGGGGTATGTTTACCACCGACACGAACCTTCATACACACAGGTATTCCGTTTGGAATGTTTTCACAATTCGGCAATCTTGTCGGTTTTCAAATCAATGCTGTAATCAATGGGTATGAAGGTCGACAAGGAACGTGTAAGGTTGAAAGACAGTTTGTGCGTCCATCACACACTTCGTGTGCCTGGTGTTGGATTAATATTCAGGGTGGTGGGCTTGGGATCCCAGGATCCTGAGTTAAAATCCTGCTCGGCTGTTGAGTTAATTCCAGGTGGGGTTGACTCTGCCTGTCATCCTTCCGAGGTCGGCAAAGTGAGTACCAGCTTGCTGGTATACTGTGTCGGAGTGGCGACCCATCCAGGATTGTGTCCAATAGCCAAGTAGACTGCGTAGGCAGCACCAACACTCTGCACAGAGTATCGTCCCGATGGAAGGATGGACACCCCTCGTGTGATTTAACCCGAGATTGGTGTTAACCCAAGACTCTGTGAACGGATGGGTATACCCGGGGGTACACCTATCTCCGGTTGAACAGATACGGTACACCTATCTAAAATATTTCATCACTACATCCTGCATGTACCTAATAGTATATTTCTTAGTGAAATCTCGGATTGTCCCATTTGCCAATTGTCATTCCATGGTAAGCTGTACAAAGTAAATAACGTCACCAGGTAATAGGTTCAGTGGTTTTTGACTCAAAGTTCATGAGCAGGCTATCGCCATAGCGAGTGGAGAAGAGGTTACTTGGCATGCCATCGGTGGTACTCACACCTGGTCGCATCGCAGTGCATCGACTCAATGGCAATAAAGTTGAAGTTTAATGATAGGAATGTGAAGATAAGGAACTTTTCGTTTTATTACCGGTTCAGAAATGTGCACCAGCTTTGACATCAGGATGGTGCAAAGGTAGTGCACATACCTTTGAATCGTCCAACCCAGGTTCGATTTCTGACCCGACTGTAAATGTTCGGATTGGTACTTCCCACGGCTGTCGAGTCCGCTGGCATTAGTTGGTAGATATTAAAGATCCCACGGTGCCGTTTGTGAACAGTACACGGGTTACCGTCGGTATCCTGAACAAATTCGAAATTCCTGTCCTACTCACCGATATCACGCTTGGCCAGCCTGTTCGTGAAAGGATTCCTTCAAAAACATTCACCAGGCAACCGCACAAGAAGGTAGGAATAATTAGGGCCATTAAATAAGTAGTAGTCATAGTAATAGTCGCAGTGGAAGTATGACATCAGAATTGTGTTTACCTGAAAGTGCTCCCATCTCAACTGCTGGCTCATGATGCAGGGACAGTGTGACAGGGGGGATAAACCCAATTCTGATGTCATACTACCTTCAACAGAAGGTATCTGAAGGTATAGACGATTCACCATGTGTGTTTCATCAAATAGTGTGTACTTAGCTTGTGCAAAGCAAAACAATATGGAGTGTTCAAATCCACACCCAGCACATTGCTGGCTTATTGTCCACTAATATCCTTATCAATCATGCCAAAGTACACGGATGTCGACTAATGTCTTTGTCTTGGATGCGACACATGTACGAGCTACTCCAACAGCCTTACATCAATCTAAGTAAGAAAAATGAAACAGTTTTAAAGTACATAATCCATTGTATGAGTAATTTCCCAAGACACTTCCACTTGGGGGTAATGTTCCACATTGCCATTCATAAATTTAGATGGCTATAGTGATTAAACCTGACCATGATGATGACATATCCACTCATGCCATGTTGGAAAAGCTTGCCAGGGTTTGTATGGTACTTACAGATCTATACGAAGGATCCAAACGTGAGAATATTACCTGCCAGGTACAACCACTTCAATTCACCGGACGGATGGCAAGGCCGTGTAATCTCTATTGTGTAAGCATCATGGAGGAGGGATTTCGTATTGTAGACAAAGTCAAGGCTCATGGAGGAGCTAGAACATAGAATGGATCAGGACGTAATATTGGAAAAGGAGCAGGATAAGGAGAGGGAGGGAAACACACCAACAACGGTTGAGGGACAAAATAGAGAGAGTCTTGGACAGATAAGGGATGTGGGGAGGAATGAGGGGTAGGGGAGGACGTACGGAGTGGACAAGATGGATACAGAAACAAACTCTCAGGAAGGGAAAACTGGAAACTTGGAATGTGGTGGGTTTTGTGGGTGTTAATGGGGGTAGAAAAGATCATGGTTGTGGATGGACGATGACCCGAGATGGTGGTGAACAGCCATCTTGAAGACCTGGAAGGAAGAATGAGTTGAAGAGACTGAGGAAGTTGGTTCCACAGGTGGGAAAAAGAGGAATAAATGAGTGGAGGTGAACAGTGATCCTGGATTTTGAGAGTTTCAGCAGAAGGTATAGAAGTCGATTTATCTGATCGATGGAACACATCATTTCCTTGATGATGTCCAATGTCCAAGATCCAAATCGCTACAATTAATCCAAACCGAATCGCTGTAAAACTATCGGTGTACAAACAGATGATGCAAATTGTGACTTAACATCCTCAACTACTCATTGGCTGCACCCACTTCTGGCAAGTCGGTACAGCTGCCAGGGCGTCTTACGAGTATTTCAACGTTCAGTGGCTACACTTGGAACGAAGCAAAATGATATACAGTGTGGGGAAAAAAAAACACTCAGCTCTGATGCTCAGGTGTCTGCAATACATACAGCAATACATCCAGATAATACAATACATACAGGTGTCTGCAATACATACAGCAATACATCCAGGTATTACAATACATACAGGTGTCTGCAATACATACATATAGCAATACATCCAGGTAATACAAATGCATACAGGTGGCTGCAATACATACAAGTAATACAATACATATAGGTGTTTGCAATACATACATACATACAGCAATACATCCAGGTACTACAATACATGCAAGTGTCTGCAATTTGATGGCTTACTACGCCAGCCAGTTTTAATATGGCACTGCAGATCATAAAGTCATTGTTGAACAAAACATGTACAGGTTTCAAGCAACCACTCAGATCACTGTCCCTGAAACGTGATACAGCACTTGAGGTTCATGAAAGATTACCTGTTTTTCCTGATCACAGGTGTAAAAACGCTGAATTGCAGAGGCGTACAACGTGATGCAAGGGCGTAGGAGTGAATGCAAGAACGTTTTGATGATGTCAGTGAGGAGTCATGTTCAGTGTCAGCAGCAGCCACGTGTCCTAGGATTTCCATAAAGAAGTTTTTTTTAAAATCCACATTTAAGGGTCTGCACAGATCTCTCTTTTTTACCTTTTGTGTTTTTCAGCGAAGAAGTGTCGAGTAAAACGGGATTCACAACCATAGTTCAAGTTCATAGCTTATTGGGCTACAGCCTTCACCAGCCACAGGCATTACCCAGTCAACTTGGTACTCCTGACCCCAGGGGTGTGTTCCATTACCAATTAACTAGTAGAGCGCTTGCCAAGTGGTCTAAGCACTCAAGCAACCACTCCAATGGAACGGTTGATAAGGAACGGCTGGCTTGGCAAGCGGTAGCAAGGTGATTGGTAATGGGACAAACCCCTGGCAGCTGCACAGACTTGCCAGAAACGAGTGCAGCCAATGAGTCGTTAAGGATGTTAAGTAGCAATTTGCATCACCTGTTCGTACACCTAGAGTTTTACAATGATTCGGCTTGGATTTTGTTTTCTTTTAGCTATTTGGACCTTGTGGCTTCTGGCATACAGTAAATGAGAAAAAGTCCTCGTCTCCAGTGACAGGAAAAGTTTAAGTGAATCCAACAATTTAAATTATTTCATGGACTTTAAAAAGGTTAATTGTCTTTCACTCAATAAAATCTGGCCATTTCAATTTGAGACCAATTGGTGGTCCTCATTGCCAAAATGTGCTATATTGGTCACTTTGGCTTCAATTTTCCCTTGAGGCCACAGCCACATATCCTGTGTTACTTCCCGCACAAAGTTGTATCCGTTCACTGAGTATGGAGTTTGTATTTTTAAAGATGTGGTTGGACGATCTTTATTGTAACGAGCTTTCGGCCAAATAAGCCTTCTTCTTGGTCTACAAGAATAGCAGGCATGCGTAAGAGATATATGATGTATGACACCCTCAAATGATGTAAATCATCGACACCTTCTGCTGAAACACCCAAAATCCACTTCCTCAGTCTTTTCAACCTCATTTTTCTCTCCAGGACTTCAAGACAGCTGTCCTCCACCATCTCAGGTCATCTCCCATCTAAAACCATGATCTCCCCATTAACACTTCCCCAAGGCCACCTTAACAAGTTTTCAGTTTTTCCTTCATGAGAGTTTGTGGCTGAATCCATCTTATCCACACTGTGTGTCCTCTCCTCGCCATCATTCTTCCCCACACCCCTTTATTTCTCTATTTTGTCTATTTCTCTTATTTCCCTCTCTATTTTGTCCCTTATCCTTGCTGTCGGTGTGTTTTCTCCCGATCATTCCACTGTTCCTCTTGTTCTGTTACGTCCTGATCTGTTATACATTCAAACTCCTCCATGAGCCTCGACAATGTAATAAAAAAACCTCGCCTCTCTTCCATGGAGGTGAGGTTCTTACTTCTCTTGATAAGATCGAACCTTTTGCAAATCGGTTCTTTGACAATTCTACTCATGAGGACAAGAACTATCCTCTTCACGTTTTTACAGCAAGGACTGATACTGATATCTCCCATTCCAATCATCCACTACCAAGACAGCTGCAAAAATTATTAAAAGACTTGATGTCTCTTACATCACTGGATTGGAGGATACCTCCACATTTTCCTTTCTAAATTAGCCTTTCCTTCCTGCTGGAAGTGTGTTCAGTAGTGCCTGCATACAATAAGAGAGGTGAGAGGACTGACCCTAATCAGTATTGCTCCATTAACGTGTCTGCTTCCCATCATCAGAATGGTTCTTGAAAATCGAATCAACGAACAACTCTTCAAGCCTTTATAATTTATACGATAATGCTCTTCTTACTGAATTCCGGTATGGTTTTTGGCACTTTCGCTCAACTGCTGATATTATAATCGGTTATTACTGAGTACTTAGATAAGTAAGACCTTCATCGAGTAGATGCTCTGGACATGTCTAAATAATTTGACAAAGCTTGGCTTGATGTCTGCTGCACAAACCGTTCATATCATGTTTGTGGTCATTTCTCCTTGAACGTCATATCATGGTTGCGCATGAAGAGCAGTCATCTCTAAATCACAGCATCAATGCTGGTGTTCCACAGACCTGGTTTAGGACCCACTATTAAGGATCTTCCTATCCATGTTCTCTCTCAGATATCGATGTATACTGACGACATCATTTTACTGGGTACAATGGCAATTCCTTGCTTCTTGCATTCTAAGTTGGTGCCCACATCGAAAACTAAAACTCTGTCCTTTCCTTTATGACACATGCGAACATAGTGTTTGGATGAACTGCAAGAGTTCAGACTGCTGGGCCTTGATATCTGTCCTAATCTCTTCTGGGAGAAATACAGGGAGTCCCCGACTTATGAACGGGTTACGTTCCTGAAGCCCGTTCGTAAGTCGATTGGTACGTAAGTCGGAAAATGATGCTGCCGATAATCCTATAATATGTGTACGTATACCCTGCCAAGTCACTTTATACAAAATAAAATCATTTTACCTGAAGTTTTTTTTTGTTTTTTAACTTTTAACTACCTTTCTGTAACAATAATAAATAAAATACAACAAGAGCAAGAATTGCTTTGCAACACACGTCCACTACCGGTCACAATGAATGTTCGGGAGCTAAAAATTATTTTGCGTTTAACGCATGCTATAGCCGATACCGGAACAAAAATGAAGAAGAAGAAACTCCATAACCCACCATGTTTGGATCTGTTCGGCAAAATAAAAGGAAAAGCAATTTTCATTTACCGATACATTTTTTAGACTAGAAACCAATAAAGACTTCCACAGAAGCAATATTCCATATGTATATGACGGTTTGGTGAAAAATGCAAGTTGACTCCCCACATTTGTGGGAGTGGGGTGGGGGGGGGTCTTTCTTCCCATGAACTGACCATGGGTGTACCCCCAGAATGTATGCAACATTTGGTGATCAGCCAAGCTGTTTTCGATGCTATAAGGTTCAGACATATATATATATATATATATATATATATATATATATATATAATATATAATATATATATATTATCATACATACAGAGAATTGTTGTACATTATTTTTGTATGATGTTTGATTATTTTTTAAACCTTTTTTCATTAAAAAGGTGTTGTTATAAGATGGATTCACAACTGATAAGGCTATGGAATGACCATGCATTGTGGCCTTGTGTGCTGGGGTGTATGTGTTTGGTTGACCATGTGCTTTGGTCTTTGGGCTGAAGTGCATGCGAATGTTAGTTTGACAAGCTGTGTCAGACAGACTTACTGTGTGTGCTTTGGACTTCAAGCTAAGGATGTGTACTTTGGTCCTGTTATAGTGTTTTTTATTTTTTTTTAACGTTTTTTGTTTAAATAAAAAAAGGCAGTCTCATAAGGCCAGTGAGCCAGAAATGCATCCAAGGATGTATTCCTTTCCCAAGGGGTGGACTGGCATTGCCAAGACAAAGGTTGACTGACTGGTACTGCAGGTAGCAGTTGACACACTGTTTGTTACATGGGCATTCTGTCTTCACAGACTGAAACTTAAAGCCAGAGAAGCTATTTTAACTGTAACAAAAAAAAAAATATAATATATAGTATATATATATATATATACATATACCGGGCGTAGTAGCGTGCGCCTGTAATCCGGCTATCGGAGGCTTGGGTTGGAGGATCGCTTGAGGACGGGCGCTCTGCACTGGGCCGCGCTAGAGAGGGTGTAGGGCAGCCCGGAATCATGGCGAAACCCAATCCTTATCCCTGTGTCGTAAGAGGCGACCAGGGTTGCGTCAGGAAGGGCATCCGGCGTAAAACCTTGCCAAATCAGTATGCGGATCATAACGGATGATCCGCTGTGGCGACCCCTAACGGGAGCAGCCAAAGAAAGAACAACATCTCCTCCCTCCTTATTCCTCCACCCGTCTCTCTCCACCCCCCCCCCTTAGTATACCTGTTGTCCTGACGGTGGTTATGTCCAGACGGTTCATCCCCTCACACTGCCTTGCCCTCCCTTGACATATTTGGACAGTAGTTATGCCCGGGTGGTGGTTATCTCTGCACATATCTGGATGGTGGTTATGTCCGGATGGTGGTTCTGTCCGGACAGATCCTCTCCTCACACTCACTGCCTTACCTTGTCCTCCCCTCACTCTGCCTTCCCTTCCCCTACCACTCCTCACCCCCCTCCTTCCTCACTTCCCCACCCTTCCTCGCTCTCCCTCCCCTCACCCTACCTTCCCTCTTCTCTCCTTCCCCTCCCTTAATATTCCTGTCAGTGAAGCGACGAGCTGTATTTGCTCGTATGTATGTATATATATATATATTTATGTAAATAATTTATATATTTTCTCACCAATTATCTTTCTAATATATATTGCAAAATGAAAAATGTTAACATGTGTCTTGCACTATTGTATCTTCCTAAATGTCCCTCATCGGTTTTGAAAGAGGGACAATGTTTTTCTGTATCTTAATCAGACTTTGTATAGTGATGTTGTCCAATGTATGTGTTTTCAGTTCAGCATGTGAGCCCAATGTCAAGAACAGCACCATTTAACCATCGTCTGGTGGGTTCAACTCTGGCCTTGAGCCAATTGCTTGCCAAAGAGACAACAGAGTTGACAGAAGGACCACTGGATGTTCGGATAATATCCTTAGACCTGAAGCACGTGGTGGAATGGACTCCAATTCCTGGTGAACAGAATTTGTACACAGTGGAGGTGTTTTGGTGAGATTTAAAAATATGTTCAAAGATCACCGAGTAAACTGATTAGTTAACCAGCAACTTGTATGATTGTTTTCTGGGCTAATGCAGTCGTTGGTGTGTTTGTTGTATAGTGAGGGTAGGTCAGAGTGGAAAAGGACTGCCACGTGTGTTGGTATTCCTGGTCCATCTTGCGACGTCTCGTACATTCTGGGTAAACCCTGGCAACCGTGTTGGGCCCGTGTTGGGGTCGATCCAACTGCAGAGTCCATGGACTTGGGAGGAGGAGAGCCAAACATCTGGACATACTCACGAGACTTTATCCCATCAAGAGACAGTGAGTTGTAAATTTTTCTTTCTATTTGTCCATTATTTAACGATTGTGGAAGTAGTACATGGAGTTGAAGGAACGTCACTCATGGATTACATAATATGATTCACGTCGGACCTTTCTCGTTTCTTTGGACCTTTTTATTCACATAGCCCATCGGACCTTTTTAGGCTTACTTGGACCTTTTTTTTTAACTTCATGATTAGTTTCCATTGTGTCGAAGCTCAGGATGCTTAATATGTTTGACTTTAAGTTGTCAGCTTGATGTAGTGGCTGTCCTGAATGTAAAACACTATGCATTATTAAAACGGGAGGGGTGAGGGAGAGGGGGGCAAGGAGAGGCATACACTGACCAACATGGATTGGACCCCTCTTGGTGTTGTGTATACATTAGCTGTAGACTTTACAAAATCGAATTCCTTTTGTTCTACACAAGAATGCCTGCAATCATTGACTACGGACTTTAGAGAAACTTCTCTGCCCCTTTGTACTCTCGCCAATTAAAAGTTTATTTAATTTTAAATTACTTTCCTGTTTCCATCACCATCGTCAACTTTCACTCTCATTTTACCATCAATGATCTCTCCTGGTGTCACTTCCACCAGCACTCGTCTTTCTCAGCTCGTCCATCCTACTCCAGCTCGCGTCCTGGAATTCCAGAAATGCATTAAGCATACCCTTACAAATGGCGTCCCTTGTCTGGCAGTCAAAGACAAGCCAGATCCACTCTCATGCTCCCTACTCCTTCCCCCCTCTGCTCCCCCTCCCCCTCCCATCCTTTTCCCTACCCTTCCCTCTCATTGTGAATCAATTCCTTTGTTTTTGATCTTGTGGTTGCTTTCATCCTCATTTGAGTTTCTTTCACCCTGAGAAACATGAACAACACAACAGAGTCCAGGTAGATGCGTAGCAACTGAAGACACATTCAAAATGAGCCTGAAGCTTAAATATGTCCAACAAATTGCCCGAAGAGAGAACTTAGTCAGGGCCCAGCACACAAGTGCCCACTCTTTTGAAACGAACAGTGGAAGCTTTAAAATCCACCGGTGGATGCTCGAAACTTGTAGTGAGCTCCAGTCACATGAAATACAAAAGAATACTGCACAAATGCACAGGATAAAAGGCTATTAGGCAAATGTCACCTCCAACGCATTCCATGAAGAACTCCCTCACACCTTTTAGGATAAGAACAGCCAGCAAAGAGACACTTAAACAAGCATATAGCAGCATGTGATTGAAAACAGAAGACCAAGAGTGAAGTACTGCACTCAAACAACGGGAGGGGGGGGGAAGAAAAAAATAAAATAATTAACATTATTATTATTGCATAGCTGCTATGCCCACTCACATCTAAGTTGTCTCGCCTGGGTTCGAATCCTGACCCACTCATAAACTGTCATCCTGGTGTTTCACAGGCAGGGCGAGGCATCAGTGCGTGTGTCGCGTTAAATTGGACGTCCCGTCTTGCAGCATTAGTTGGTGGACGTTAAATTTCCCACAGTGTCCTTCGCGAAGATTCGGCAAGCTATCGCCGGCACCCTGAACAAATTGCAAATTCCTGCTCTAACCTACAGGGGGCACTGCATCGGCGGCACCACCACGTCCCTGCAAGAACTGCTGCTGACCCACATCCCCGTGCTGATTGTTATTAATGAACGTATTTTTGACAAATACACAGACCGATACACATTGATACTTGCGTATTGAATGGTAACAATTCACAGAGTAGCCGGGAAACTAATTCGCACAACAATTGGTAGTTTACTCCAGTTTACAGCACAAGACATTTTTGCTTGAATTCAATGAAACAGGAAGGGTAGGTTGAGATTTCTGTGATAAAAATTTGGTAAAACATTTTACATTAGTAAATTTAAAATTCTGTTAAGCTTTCGATGGATAGGTTACCAATGTGTACCAGGATATGGTATTCTGGATAAACACCGATACTTTAATTAATAACCCAGCAATGAGAGAAAAACCCTCACTGAATTGGACTGATTGGCACCATCTTGAGCGCAATACATATTTGGGTTGGCTCATCCATGTGAAATAACTTTCAAAAACTTTTCCAACAATGAAATCCTGTTATTTTTAAATGTTTTTTTTTAATGAAGCTATAGCCCTCCCTCGATCCCCACCCTCTAGCGGATTTTCACTTTATGAGAGGTAACATGTGACGATGTAAGTGAAGTAATGCCCTCACAGCTACATGATAGTCACGTACCCACAGGTATGTTCCTTAAGGGATTTTACCGACTAAAAGTTGACAAGAGGATGTTTACATTCGAGCTTTGTTTGAGCAAACAAAGCCTATCTGCGGCAACAAAATATCAGCCGGACGGATTTCTATGGCGGTAAAACATACCCTTATGATACTGGCATTCAGTGGTATGTTTTTCAAGGCCTAGGACTCTGTCCGACACACCAATGTCATTTGTATGTGCGTGTCGAGAAATTTGTTTGAAAAAACCCCTACAGACACTAATTCGTGACCGACACACACTTCTCAGAAGGTGAATTAACAGTTTTCGCCAAGGTAATAGTTCGTTCATTCATTTGTATGCAGCAACTGGTCGCTGGTTGCATAATCTCTGGAAGGGTGGGGGGCAGGGGTGAGAGTGTTGTAGATGTAGTGCCCCCTATAGATGAGGGCAGGAATTTGGAATTTGACAGGGTGCTGGCACACAATGACTTATCCTTGTCAAAGGCACCATGGGATGTTGAACATCCACTATTGAAGCGCTAGCAGACAGGACACCCAGCTGGATATGCATCAAAATGAGGATGCACTTACTCAATGATGCAATACCCTAACTGTGAGACACAAACCCACCAGTTTATAGTCAGGGTTGTCAGGAATCAAACTCAGACTACACAGCTCAAAGGTGAGCGTGCTACCTCGACACCACCCTGTTAGCCGAATACAATGCTTCGGACTATAGAATCAAGGTTTACATTGGTGTGGTGGTCGATTTTTTTTTTTTTCATACAAATGACATCAAGAGTGTTTTCAGTGACAATATTATGGAATTTATGGATCTCATTACACTTCACCTGAGAGTGGACACGAGGCATAAGAATACTTAATTGGGTGAATTGGTGATTCTGGCAAGATAGAACAACAATTTATTTTCAACGCCCTCCAGAGTTTATGGTAGAGCAGAAAGGGCGTTCGTTCACAGCCCGAACTTCATTCCATCAATCAGGTGTGGGCACGCTTTAAAGCCAAAAATCAGAGGGTGCAATGTTCTGAAGTGCATTTGAACATAAACAAACAATCTAATTACAGAAGGGCATTTTCCATGTCAGTTGCGCTTGAATTCAAAAGTGCTGCTCTGATGTAATGCAAGCAGGTGACGCTGTATCTGAGCATACTGCCATTAAAATGGGCATGGGTAACACCTGTCAGCCAGGATGCACATACATTAGGAATTTTGAAGTTAAGATTCCACCTTTCAACTAGAGATGGCCACTACATGCTGGTACCCTGATCAAACCCCCTGCTTGGGATTACCCTTAGCACCACAGCAGTAACTGTGAGTGCTGGGATGTTGACATGGCACATCTATTGCTGAAAGGAGAAGCGTCCGTCCGTTTGTCTGTTACGCTTTATTCCAAAGGGTTCCTGCTGTCATAGAGTAATAAAAATGGTACCTTTGGGAAACGAATAATCAATTTCATTGGAACAAACATTTGTCCTTTTAATGATAAAAATTCCTGTTTTAAAAGCCCGTCTTTCTAGGAGGGAAGAGGAAGAAGCATAACTTGGAGCTTGAATGTAGCGGTTCCATTGGTACAACAGCAGGAACCATTTGGAATAAAGTGTGACGGACATGGAAGCAGCACACAAAATTAGATGTAGTAATACTTCTCAAAGCAATAGCAATATATATACATATTATATATATATATATATATATATATATATATATATATATATCCCTGTGTCGTAAGGGCGACCAGGGTTGCTCAGGAAGGGCATCCGGCGTAAAACCTATGCCAAATCAGTATGCGGATCATAACGGATGATCCGCTGTGGCGACCCCTAAAGGGAGCAGCCGAAAGAAGAAGAAGATATATATATATATATATATATATATATATACTGTACTAGTACATGAAGGAGCACACAAATAACAGGATCTATCAACAGCCATGGCAACAACTGTAACAGCAACAACTGTTTGTTCCACAATATCCTTTTTTTTTTTGCATGTTTCACTTCATTTTCTATCCTCATTGTGACTTACAGTTAGACATGCAATATGTTTGTGAAGTACAACATGCTGTCTTTTGATTAAACCCATTAGCGAAGCAATTTCGGAAATTGCTTTACCAGTCTCTTTACCAGAAATGGCCAGTCTCCCAAAAATCAACAGAGAATAACGAGGATTCAAGGCAAAGTGATTTCTTCTTGAGTTGAAAGTTTCTTGTGTTATACTTAATCCACCTTCCATCAATTTCCCTCCCTAGCTCTCATCAGTTCACCCTCAGTGAAAGCTTGGGCAACTCAGAGAGGTCTTCTTGTTGCAGTGACGGATCCCCTCAGCCCAGGACCATCGCCAGTTCTCGCCCCTCAACCTCTCCACCAAGCGCTACCGGGCCTGGCCTACCTCGTTACTCTCTGGCACCGTGGAACAAACAGTGAGGTGAATTTTGGAGTGCTTACCGATTATTCTGTCGACCATGAGCGGCTAACCAAAATAAACACAACTTGCCTTGTCAAGTGGTGACACTCATGGAATGGAAACGAACAATCATTTTCTTCGTTTTCCTAGACCCACTCCCATTACTATCACAAGAGAATAATCAATCTACTCACAATTTATTTCACCATTGTTTCTTTGAAATAGCAGCACATAAAATAACTAGAAGGGCACTCGGTAGAGCGCATACCTCCGCCATGTAATGCCTGATCCAAGAGAACATATTGGGCCCAATACATGTTTGAACAGGAAAAAGTGCAATCAGAGATTGCAGACCCTCGCCAAGACATGTCTTATGTGGTGTTTGTGTAGTTTTGTGTTGTGTATTTTGTGTGGCGTTTGTGTACTGGTGTGTTACATAATTAATCAGACATAACTAGAACTGCCACTTTATAACTGCTAGCAGTGATGACCGGGTACCAAAAAGACGTCCCGCTTTTATGCAACCCTGCTTTGATTGGACACCTGACCCTTAACCATGATGTTTTTTTAAAATTATTATTCAATTTAATTTAGAATGGGATTGAAATAAATTCAATACAAATTAAATGGAAGACCAAATAGGTACAATCCTGCATTGGAGTAATCAGAAGGAACCCGAACAAGCAAAAAGTACAGATGAAGTCATCAGGAGGAACCTGGATAGGATTTACATTTCAGTTGCTACTCCTCTCCCCTCAATCCCACCCAGACACAGCCAAGTGAGCCTTATTAAAAAAAGAAAAAAGAAAAAAAAGAATCCACATCAAAAATATTAAATAATTCTGGCTGCCAGACCATGTGTCCGATCAGATTGAAATTTAAAACATGTATTCCCCATCACTACTAGAACAAAATTGTGAAGTTTCATGTCGATTGATTAAGCGGTTCCAGAGAAAACATTATTTAATATTTTCCTTCAATCCAATATGGCTGCCAAACCATGTGACCGATCAATTATTCCTTAACAAACTTCTACACCCAATTGTGTGAAGTTTCCCCTCAATCTGGCCAGCCATGTTGGAGAAGATTTTTTATAGGTTTTCGGGTAAATCCAATATAGCCGCCAAACCATGTGACCTATGACATCATATGTGTGAACTTTTTGTTCCTCATGGATAAGCGGTCATACGTGTAAAGTTTTGCCTTGATCTGTTTAGCCACTTCAGAGAAGATGATTTTTGAATGTTTTTGTTTAAAAACAATATAGCTGCCGAATCACGTGACCAATGACGTCAACAAATTTTTTTTCTGTGGACCATTTTATCCCCAGATGACCCTCAAAATTTTTCATACTGACCAGAGGTAGCATTCTACATACTAGTGCATGCCCGTACGTGCGTGGCCGTACGTGCAAAAAAAACAAAACAAAAAAAAAACTTTCAAACCGCGTGCCAGAAACAACAAACACACAGGCCGTTCCTTCACTCTCGCGTGCCCATACGTGCGTGGCTGTACGTGCGTAGCCGTACGTGCAAAAAAAAAACTTTTCAAACCGCGTGCCAGAAACAACAACCACACAGGCCTTCTTCGCTCTCGCGTGCCCGTACATGCGTGCCCATGTGCGTGAAAAAAAAAAAAACTTTCAAACCGCGTGCAGAAACAACAACCACAGGCCGTTCTTGCTCTCGCGTGCCTAACATGAGTGCCCGTACATGCGTGGCCGTACGTGCAAAAAAAAACAAACAAAAAAACTTTCAAACACGTGCCAGAAACAACAACCACACAGGCGTTCCTTTGCTCTCGCGTGCACACCGTTCTTCGCTTTCGCGTGCCTGTAGTGCCAAAAAAAAAAAAACACTTTCAAACCGAATGCCAGAAACAACAACCACACAGGCCGTTCCTTTGCTCTTGTAAACGACGACTAGATTGGTGCATTGTGTTTATCTATAAATGCGCATAAGAAATCGAGAAATTATTAGAATACATTAAGTCATCACTATCCGAAGTCTCCGTTATGTTGTAACCCGTAATGGGGAACGCGCTCTAACTTGGCCATAACTTGGGAACCACTTGTCCGATTAATTTCAAACCTTGAAAAGGCAAACAAACAGATTGCTGGAATTATAGTAGAAGAAGATATACTGTGGTGGTAAAGCCAAGCAACGTGTCCTGTCATTGGTAACTGAGGATCCCTTCCCCAACGGCCATGCCTACGCAGCAACGTGTCCTGTCATTGGTTCGGTAACTAAATGGCCATACTTGGAACCACTTGTCCGATTAATATCAAACCTTGAAAAGGCACATACTCAGGGCCCCAGCAATATACCTGGCAAGTTTCAATTAGATCGGACCAGTGATTGTCGAGAAACAGCGGTCACACACACACACACACACACACACACACTGCTGGAATTATAGATAGATGAAATTATGACGTCATAACGAAGGCACCTATGATGGCATTAAAAAAATCACACTTATTCCGCATGACTAGTACTTGCCATGTGCCATGTTTCAATATTTTCCATGGTGTGGTTTCAGAGATGCAGAGGTCCAAAGATTTTCCGTTTTTCCAACATGGCTGCCACACCACGTGACATATGACGTCATAATTATCATTAAAACATTCTACATGAGTCGTCGCACCTAGTATTCCTCTTCCCTAATTATTGTCTCAGAATTACAATTCTTATAAAAGTCAGTCTCAAGTATTTATTTTCATTGTTTTAAAAGTATTGTGATTTAGTTTTTATGATAATAGTATTGTGATTGTGATTTAGTTTTTATGATAATATGGAATAGGCAAAGCCTAGAAGCGAACGTAGAATTCTTCTTACATTCGCTTCTTAAATATATCAAATTAAAGTCTTTTCGCTATGAAAAATAAATATTACCTTAACATTACCTTCACAACACAACTACACCGCCTAGAACAGGATGTCATCTGCAAAAATAAATATTACCTCAACATTACCTTCACAACAACAACTACACCGCTAGAACAGGATCTCATCTGAAGAAAAAAAATTCCTCAACATTATACCTCAACATTACCTTCACAACGACAACTACACCGCCGAGAACAGGATCTCATCTAAAAAAAATTAATATTACCTCAACATTACCTTTCACAACAACAACTACACATAGTGAGCAGACTGGGGCTGAAAAAATGACCTACCCCTCCCGGTGGTAGAACAAAGCGAAACCTGTTTTAAATGGAAGGTATGGATGTCTAGTAATAGAAAATCATGGTTGTATAAATTTTAAAAGTGTACAAACATGTTAATTAACCCCTTGTTTGCCACATACCGTTAAATGTTGATTTAATCAAATTAATAGTCTAGCTCTATATGGACTACTTTAAAGGCATGTATACTGCCTTCCATTTAAAACCGGTTTCGCTTTGTTCCACCACCGGAGGGGTAGGTCATTTTTTTCAGCCTCAGTCTGCTGCACTAAATGGAAACTATCTGCAAATTCAAGGACCATGGGAGGAAGCAATTGTCCACATTTGCGTTCTGGGAAAGTTTCCTTGAGGCAGGGAATACACTCCTGAGATTGTTGAGGGCTGACAGAGAGGCAAACTTTCAACTCCACCTTGACGCTGTTCTAGAAGCAATTCCATTCTTCCATTTAGCCGGAAGGGTCAACTACGCTAGATACACGCCCGTCTACGTGTCCGAGATGAAATCCCTGGAAACTGCACAACCAGACATGTTCCAACATCTAATGAATGGAGGGTTTGTCGTAAGACGCAAGCAAGAGACAACTTTCAACTGCGTGCCAACAGACCAGGCACTCGAGCAGACCATAAACCGGGAGGCGAAGAGCGACGGAGGTATAATAGGTTTCACACTCCGGAAGGGGGCCTTATTGCGTTGGTTGTTGACACGACATATAACAGGGGAATATGCTGAAAGGTACAAGGAAATGTGTTTGTCAAACCCCAGAGTCGGCAGCATGAAGAGTTGGAACACGCCAGAATGATAACAGACTAAAAAATGTCAAGCAAGTACGAGATTACATTCTGAATCATTGCCAGGATCCATTTGACCTATCCGATGTCCCAGAAAAGCTGATCAACATCGTGAGCGGGCAAGTCGCATCAGCAGCTGTCGAAAAATCTCTGGCTTCATTACTATCAACAGGTAAAGCCTTGTACCAGGGATTTGTCGACGAGCGATTGGTCGAAGGAAAAGAGAAAATTAAAGGTATCTGGGATGCTCTACCACGGAAAACGGCTTTGACATTCGCAGACATGAAAAAAAATGTTACAACGACAAAGGCAAGAAAATCACTATGAACACAGAGGTCCTGTTCAGGCGCTTGTTGGCAGTGTCCCAAAACAGAGAAGTTGATTTGAAGAAGGTGCTTGCCTTCGAGCTGGCAGCAGTACCTCCTTCTATGTTTCACGACGATGGAGCTCTGAGAAAAACGAACAAGGAGACCTGGCGAAGAGATAGAGTCGGTCTCAGAAGAGCTAATCGAACTTCCACCGTACAATGGCAGAGATACAGCCTACATCATTGATGAATGGCATTGGTTCAGGCGTTGAATGATGACCATTTCAAGACATTCAACGACCTTGCCGAGATCGTGCAAGAGCGCCTGGTGAGAGTCCTGAAGAATACGCTCTTTGACACGGCAATAGTCACCTTGGTATTGACAGGTACCAGGAAGCCTCTATCAAAGCTGCTGAGCGCCAACGCCGGGGAGCCACAGACAACGTACAACTCACCAAATCATTGGAAATCGGAATGTGCCTAATTACAGACAATTTCTGAAGGAACAGGGAACAAAGTTGACCTTGTGCAGTTCGTTAGTGAATACATCATGGAAAACTCCAAGGCCACATTCCACACGGCAAATCAATCTGATTGCGGGAGGATTCCAAAATGGAGAGGAAGTTCTAGCATCTCTTCTGTTGTTTTGGACAATGTAGAAGACCTATACAGCACACACGAAGAGGCCGATACACGTATGATACTGCATGCGATTAGCCTTTCTTCCTGTACCAACGGATCATTGTCGATGTGATGACACGGACGTTCTGTTCTCCTATTGCATATATGAACAGAGATTGTTGGCCAAAGAGACCTTTATGCACGCAGGTCATAGCGGCAAATGCTCACAAGAGAACGTTTTATACCAATCCACATCATAGGCGACGAACTTGGGGATATGTTCTGCCAGAGTTTGCCTCAGCCCATGCCCTCACTGGCTGTGATTCCACCAATGCATTCTTCGAGTTGGTAAAAAGACTGTCTTCACTACCCTTCAGAAGCAGATTGAATCTGGGGCAGTTGATGGATTGGCCGATCCTGGTGGTCCAGATTGGATTGAAGCAGCGAGAAAGCTTGTCCTTGGCTTACATGAAATAAGGGACAAAAATGTGCTACACTTAATGAACTACGCTACTCCTTGCCACCACAAGTGACAAGCAAGCCAGCCAACTGCCCCCAACAGAAGATGCGTTCAAGCAGCATTCCCTCAGAGCTCGATACCAAACAGTGATCTGGTGCAGCAGCCACATCGCGAAGCCTGATTTGGAGAGTCCAGTTGGCAATGGTTGGTACCGCGATACTACAGGACTGCACCCAACATGTTTACACAAGAATCCGCACCGGCAGAAGTCAGGGACCTCACACATCTCTATTGCAGAGATGGAGCCTGTACAGATGGCACCAAGTGCACATGCTTGATGGCAGGACTGCGCTGTATTGACATATGTGAATGTGACCATGAAGCGTGTCAAACCACCATCCCTAATGATGCAGACTCAGACGCAGACGCAGACGATCAGATAAAAAGTAGACTCATATATCACTATTCCCCAACTTTGACGATCTAAACTTTGACACATACAAGTGTCTTCTATCTGGCATTGATGCATTGTTAACCAAGTGTATGAATGTGCTCTGATGGCATGCATACCAGGGAGATAATAATCTAAAGAGATCGTGTTTGGAGGCATTTGACATTTTGGTGTATTGTCTCAATATGATGAGGGGTTAAATGTGTCAAAAGGGGTTAATAAGGGTTTAAATAGGGTTAAAATAACAATAGACATCATATAATATGACATTTCTGCTTCTACTAATCTACTGTGGTTCACCTTTGATGAACTGGATTGATTTCAACATTTGTTCTTCAAGATACATAAAGAGCCCCTTTGGTCAGAAAAAGTCTTTACTGCCAAATAGGGCCACATAGTCCCTTAAAACCACAATAGCATAAGTGTAAGTGATATATTTTTAATGTCGTATATAGTGCCATCAATACCATATAGGATAACTCTAAGGAAAGTATGACATTTCTTTATACTAGTACGGGCCCGTAGGGGCGGGCCCGTAGGTGCGTAAACGACGACTGGATTGGGGCATTATTTCAATTAGATTGGACAACGTGTCATAAATGGACATAACTTGGGAAAGACTGGGAAACATACTCAGGTCCCCAGCGTCAATTGTGACGTCATAGCAAACGAAGAAGAATTGTGATGCCCCCTCTCTCTCGCCCCTCCTCGCTCCCCCCTAGTCTCGCCCTCCTCTCTCCCCCTCCCTCTCGCCCCCACTCTCACCCCCTCTCTTGCCCCTCCTCTCTCCCCCTCTCTTGAATTGTGACGCCCCTCTCTCTCACTCCCCTCTCTCCCCCCTCTCCCTCCCCCCTCTCCCCTCTCCCCCCCTCTCCCTCCCCTCTCTCGCCCCCTCTCTCTGCCCTCTCTATCCCCCTAGTCTCCGCACTTCCTCTCTCGCCCCCCACTCTCACCCCCTCTCTCGCCCCCCCTCTCTCCCCCCCTCTATCCCCCTAGTCTCGCCCTTCCTCTCTTCCCCTCCTCTCTCGCCCCCCACTCTATCCCCCTCTCCCGTCCCCTCTCTCTCGTCAAGATATTGGTCGACAGATAAATGGCCGTAACTTGGGAACTGCTCGTCCGATTAATATCAACCTCGAAAAGCACATCGCGGGTCCCCAGCAATATTCCTGGCAAGTTTCAATCAGATCGGACCGTCAATCGTGCAAAATAAAATAAATAAATAAACAAACATTAATTGTGACGTCATTCGTGACGTCATAGCACCGTTCTTTGTCATTAGTGCGACAGATAAATGGCCGTAACTTGGGAACCGCTTGTCCGATTAATATCAAAACCTTGAAAGGCACATCAGCGGGTCCTCAGCAATATTCCTGCAAGTTTCAATCAGATCGGACCGTCAATCGTGCAAATATAAAATAAAAATAATAAATAAATAAATAAATAAACAAGCAGTCATAGACTGGTAACTATACGAAATCGTCAACTTGACCTCTGACCTTGTCTAATAAAAGCTGTCTCGAGAGAAGGTAGCAACGCAAACGAGCGCTATGCTGTGTCTTACAATCCCCCTCATTAGCATAATCTTCAGTGCAATAATACCTCAGATACGACACCCGACATAAATCTCATAAACATCGCGATTTTTTACCAGAATTTTCGACCAACCGAGTTTAAGCGTCTAAGCGATCGCAAAACCGAAGACAAAATTAAAATCGAAGTTTAAAATGAACTCGCAACGTCGAGCAAAGCAAAAATTCGGCATTTCTCCACGCAATTATTTAATATTATTTATCAAAGTCACAAAACCGTAATATTCGGCCATCCAGCAACAATCTTTTACATAATCCGACGGCTCAGCGAGTCAGGCATGCGCACGATAACTTTATTGGGATAAAAATGACTTTTAAACACCATCTTTATTGAAAAAACGTCACCGGCGCACACGGAAAACCTTAAAAGTACCTCAACGACGCGTCTGCTCGAGCGCACTGCATCATGGGACGACCCGTGACGTCTGCTCGAGCGCACTGCATCATGGGACGACCCGTGACGTCTGCCTCGAGCGCACTGCATCATGGGACGACCTTGACGCTTCGAGTGAAATAATTTTTTATTCAATCTTAAACGTCTCCATCCGATTTTTACCAGAATTTCGACAACCGAGTTTTAAGCATCCGAAGCGATCGCAAAACCGAAGACAAAATTAAAATCGAAGTTAAAACAGAACTCGTAACGTCGAGCGAAGCAAAAATACTCACATTTCTCCACGTTAATTTACGGAATTATGTTTTGACCTCACCGTGACCTTGACGTTGACCGATTTTGACCAAAATCTAATCAGCACACTAGCCATCACCCTCCTGAATCACGTGGTGTAATTTGACATTGGTAGCTTCTTTCCGTTCTCAGTTATCGTGCCTACAACAAACAAACATACTGTTGCGAATTCGCGCCCCGTCGGCGTGCGATCGGCACGAGACTCGAACCGCGACCCGGCTCGCCCACCGGACGGACACTTCAGTCGTGACCTCCGGCTAACGCCGGGATCCAGTCACGGGTGGGGGCCTTTCGACCTCACCACAATCGTGCCAATCGGCCACACCGCGTAGGATAGGGTTTGTTCGCCAAACTCGACCTACCTAAGGTACCCGCAGCGGATGTAAACCGGGCGATCGTACTCGCCGCAGGTCGACTCCGGACACGAGCCGCTTGGCGGAGCCGTTGCCGTACTATCGGGAATAACCGAGCGGTGTTATCGTCGACCTCGACGGTTCAGATTATTTACCGGGCGCTTTGCACCCACTACGAACCCTTTACGTGAAGCAGGATTGGAGGTTCATAAAGAAAAGACGAAGCGAAACGGGAAAACAGTTCACACAATGCACATTTATTTCGCGGCACCGGAGCACACATATAGCAACGTAAAGCAACGGAAGCATGTATTTACGCCACAATTAAGAACTGCACATTATCACATAGAACCAAAAGAAATGTCACATATAAAAGGAGTTAAAACCGACTACAACGACACACGGACCACCTTATACAGTTACTACCTTACAAGCACGGCGCCACAACACGCATTCACACCGAAGCACAAGAAAAGACCCCCTCAAAGGCAAGGGAGTCAGACTGGGCCCGTGGGCCTAATGCCGGTGGAACCTGGATTGAGCGGCCAGGTCCATGAGACCGAGGGGTCCTACCCGCACGCCCTCGTGGCGAGCCCGCAGAATGTCGCTGGCAAACGGGGTTTCCGTGGGCACCTGCTGGTGTAAGTGGGAAACGGGGCCCCTTGTCGCACTGCTCTCAGCGCGGGGAAAGGGGTAATTGTCTTGATGCTCTGGGGAGGGCAGTATGGCTGGCTTGCCGTCGTCCGCGACGCGAGCACTCCAGGTCCTCGCTCAGCCGATTCGCCCCCTCTCCGCTGCGTTCGCCTGCCGCAGCCCGTCTGCCCCACCTCTGCTTCGAGCCCGTCTCCCGAATCTGCCCCACCGATCTCTCCTCACACGATCTGCCTCACAACGATACTGCTCGATCGACTCACTGCGCTCGCCTTTTTATCGGTTTCAGGAACCACCATATGCAAATTTCGGATCCAAACGAACGCTCAAGGGGAGGAGCCACGCTGCCGATGTGACGGAGAAAAAGGGGGCGTGTATGCATTCGCTGATCCCTCAAAATTTGCATATGCCCGATTTCGTCAGGCGCGTGCTGGAGGCGGGGCCAAGCCGCCACCGCCGCTTCCTGATTGGGTGGATGCAGAATGTGGGCGTGGTAATCATTCCTGATCGAATTCTCCTCAGAAACCCGCCATGCTGCACTGTTCGCCGTCTCGCGTGTATCGGCTGAAGACAGCCCGAACGCTCGGCCGTCACAGGTGGTGGCGGGAAGGCCGTAGGAGAAGGTGGTGGAGGGTTTTCCGGCGGTGTCCGACGGGCCATGGGCTGCTTTGGAATGGGGGCGGTGATGTGAGGTTTGCGGTAGCGTAGTGTGAAGGTAGGTTTTGGCTGCTGCTGGTTGTTGTTGTTGTTGGTATTAAACAAAGGTAGAAACAGCCAAACGCCTAAACTGCAAGTATGAGCCGAATGAATCAACATTAATTTCCCTCTAAACAAGGGTTTGGAGCTAATATACACTGTATTCAGAAATATACTCACGCTACTGGGACTTTAATGTGTTGCGAATTTTCAAGCGCGTAACACTGATAACCCCTCCCCTTTTTATAGGGGACTCGTCCCAGTCGTCATTATGTGTGCCTATCATGTGTAGTTTCCCCCTAGTAAGTTTTACTTTACGATCCCTGAAGTGCGACATTCATGGTATTTGTGTCCCCGAAATAAATACCTGAGGGCTGAGTACTAACTAAACAACTCACTCATCAGAGACTTAAATAAATTGCCGGACGCTAGAACACATGACATGCGGGGGCGCACTCATTTAAATACACAACTACACACTTACCACTTATAAATTTAACTAACCATGGCAGGATGCAATGGACTCTGGAGGAAAAAGGCAAATACAAGAAAAACCGTGGCCAGGGCGCGCACTGTCAGGCGTGTTGTAGCTCGCCAAAGGGACGTTCCTGCAGCTTGAAGCTGTTTTGCTTGCGATCTGGCGCGCATGGAAAGAACAGGGGGTAAAGCAAAATTGACACGGGGCGTGAACATGGGCAGATGGAATGAGCATGGCAAGGGAAGAAAGGTGCAGAAATATGCCTGCAGAAAGGCAGTTGCAGGCAAACCAAAGCCGGCAGAACGAACTGGCGGCACAGGCCTTTGCAGAAAACAGCCCGTCGGACGATCCGGCGGCACAGGGCTTGCAGCAAAACACAGCAGACGATCCGGCGGCCACAGGCCTTGCAGAAAACAACGCAGCCGATGAAGTTGGCCGGCAAGGCCCGCAGCAGCACAGCCGCAGACGAATGAAGTTGGCCAGCCTTTGCCTTGCAGTGGAGGTTGGATGGAGTCGGTGGGTGTGGCCCACAC
>CM068962.1:41212481-41228698 GCA_035128595.1 Eptatretus atami
ATTTGAGAGTTTCAGCAGAAGGTATAGAAGTCGATTTATCTGATCGATGGAACACATCATTTCCTTGATGATGTCCAATGTCCAAGATCCAAATCGCTACATTAATCCAAACCGAATCGCTGTAAAACTATCGGTGTACAAAAGATGATGCAAATTGTGACTTAACATCCTCAACTACTCATTGGCTGCCCCACTTCTGGCAAGTCGGTACAGCTGCCAGGGCGTCTTACGAGTATTTCAACGTTCAGTGGCTACACTTGGACGAAGCAAAATGATATACAGTGTGGGGAAAAAAAAAACACTCAGCTCTGATGCTCAGGTGTCTGCAATACATACAGCAATACATCCAGATAATACAATACATACAGGTGTCTGCAATACATACAGCAATACAATACATACAGGTGTCTGCAACACTACAGCAATACATCCAGTATTACAATACATACAGGTGTCTGCAATACATCATATAGCAATACATCCAGGTAATACAAATGCATACAGGTGGCTGAATCATACAAGTATCATACAATAGGTGTTGCAAAATACATACAAAGCAATAATCAGTACTACATACATGCAAGTGTCGCAATTTGATGGCTTACTACGCCAGCCAGTTTTAATATGGCACTGCAGATCATAAAGTCATTGTTGAACAAAACATGTACAGGTTTCAAGCAACCACTCAGATCACTGTCCCTGAAGTTGATACAAGCACTTGAGGTCATGAAAGATTACCTGTTTTTCCTGATCACAGGTGTAAAAACGCTGAATTGCAGAGGCGTACAACGTGATGCAAGGGCGTAGGAGTGAATGCAAGAACGTTTTGATGATGTCAGTGAGGAGTCATGTTCAGTGTCAGCAGCAGCCACGTGTCCTAGGTTTCCATAAAGAAGTTTTTTTTAAAAATCCACATTTAAGGGTCTGCACAGATCTCTCTTTTTTACCTTTTGTGTTTTTCAGCGAAGAAGTTCGAGTAAAAACGGGATTCACAACCATAGTTCAAGTTCATAGCTTATTGGGCTACAGCCTTCACCAGCCACAGCATTACCCAGTCAACTTGGTACTCCGACCCCAGGGGTGTGTTCCTTACCAATTAACTAGTAGAGCGCTTGCCAAGTGGTCTAAGCACTCAAGCAACCACTCCAATGGAACGGTTGATAAGAACGGCTGGCTTGGCAAGCGTAGCAAGGTGATTGGTAATGGAACCCCTGGCAGCTGCACAGACTTGCCAGAAACGAGTGCAGCCAATGAGTCGTTAAGGATTGTAAGTAGGCAATTTGCATCACCTGTTCGTACACCTAGAGTTTACAATGATTCGGCTTGGATTTGTTTTCTTTAGCTATTTGGACCTTGTGGCTTCTGGCATACAGTAAATGAAAAAAGTCCTCGTCTCAGTGACAGGAAAAGTTTAAGTGAATCAACAATTTAAATTATTTCAATGGACTTTAAAAAGGTTAATTGTCTTTCACTCATAAAATCTGGCCATTTCAATTTGAGACCAATTGGTGGTCCTCATTGCAAATGTGCTATATTGGTCACTTTGGCTTCAAATTTCCCTTGAGGCCACAGCCACATATCCTGTGTTACTTCCCGCACAAAGTTGTATCCGTTCACTGAGTATGGAGTTTGTATTTTTAAAGATGTGGTGGACGATCTTTATTGTAACGAGCTTTCGGCCAAATAAGCCTTCTTCTTGGTCTACAAGAAAGCAGGCATGCGTAATGAGATATATGAGTATGACACCCTCAAATGATGTAAATCATCGACACCTTCTGCTGAAACACCCAAAATCCACTTCCTCAGTCTTTTCAACCTCATTTTTCTCTCCCAGGACTTCAAGACAGCTGTCCTCCACCATCTCAGGTCATCTCCATCTAAAACCATGATCTCCCCATTAACACTTCCCCAGGCCACCTTAACAAGTTTTCAGTTTTTCCTTCATGAGAGTTTGTGGCTGAATCCATCTTATCCACACTGTGTGTCCTCTCCTCGCCATCATTCTCCCCACACCCTTATTTTCTATTTTGTCTATTTCTCTATTTCCCTCTCTATTTTGTCCCTTATCCTTGCTGTCGGTGTGTTTCTTCCCGATCATTCCACTGTTCCTCTTGTTCTGTTACTCTGACTTATTACATTCAAACTCCTCCATGAGCCTCGACAATGTAATAAAAAAACCTCGCCTCTCTTCCTGGAGGTGAGGTTCTTACTTCTCTTGATAAGATCGAACCTTTTGCAAATCGGTTCTTTGACAATTCTACTCATGAGGACAAGACTATCCTCTTCACGTTTTTACAGCAAGGACTGATACTGATATCTCCCATTCCAATCATCCACTACCAAGACAGCTGCAAAAATTATTAAAAGACTTGATGTCTCTTACATCACTGGATTGGAGGATACCTCCACATTTTCCTTTCTAAATTAGCCTTCCTTCCTGCTGGAAGTGTGTTCAGTAGTGCCTGCATACAATAAGAGAGGTGAGAGACTGACCCTAATCAGTATTGCTCCATTAACGTGTGTCTGCCTCCCATCATCAGAATGGTTCTTGAAAATCGAATAACGAACAAACTCTTCAAGCCTTTATAATTTATACGATAATGCTCTTCTTACTGAATTCCGGTATGGTTTTTGGCACTTTCGCTCAACTGCTGATATTATAATCGGTTATTACTGATACTTAGATAAGTAAGACCTTCATCGAGTAGATGCTCTGGACATGTCTAAATAATTTGACAAAGCTTGGCTTGATGTCTGCTGCACAAACCGTTCATATCATGTTTGGTGGTCATTTCTCCTTGAACGTCAATATCATGGTTGCGCATGAAGAGCAGTCATCTCTAAATCACAGCATCAATGCTGGTGTTCCACAGACCTGGTTTAGGACCACTATTAAGGATCTTCTATCCATGTTCTCTCTCAGATATCGATGTATATGACGACATCATTTTACTGGGTACAATGGCAATTCCTTGCTTCTTGCATTCTAAGTTGGTGCCCACATCGAAAACTAAAACTCTGTCCTTTCCTTTATGACACATGCGAACATAGTGTTTGGATGAACTGCAAGAGTTCAGACTGCTGGGCCTTGATATCTGTCCTAATCTCTTCTGGGAGAAATACAGGGAGTCCCCGACTTATGAACGGGTTACGTTCCTGAAGCCCGTTCGTAAGTCGATTGGTACGTAAGTCGGAAAATGATGCTGCCGATAATCCTATAATAGTGTTACGTATACCCTGCCAAGTCACTTTATACAAAATAAAATCATTTTACCTGAAGTTTTTTTGTTTTTTAACTTTAACTACCTTTCTGTAACAATAATAATAAAATACAACAAGAGCAAGAATTGCTTTGCAACACACGTCCACTACGGTCACAATGAATGTTCGGGAGTAAAAATTATTTTGCGTTTAACGCATGCTATAGCCGATACCGGACAAAAATGAAGAAGAAGAAACTCCATAACCCACCATGTTTGGATCTGTTCGGCAAAATAAAAGGAAAAGCAATTTTCATTTACCGATACATTTTTTAGACTAGAAACCAATAAAGACTTCCACAGAAGCAATATTCCATATGTATAGTTAGGTGAAAAATGCAAGTTGACTCCCCACATTTGTGGGAGGTGGGGGGGGGGGTCTTTCTCCATGAACTGACCATGGGTGTACCCCCAGAATGTATGCAACATTTGTGATCAGCAAGCTGTTTTCGATGCTATAAGGTTCAGACATATATAATATATATATATATATATATATATATATATATATATATATATATATATATTATATATTCATACATACAGAGAATTGTTGTACATTTTTTTGTATGATGTTTGATTATTTTTTTAAACTTTTTTCATTAAAAAGGGTTGTTATAAGATGGATTCACAACTGATAAGGCTATGGAATGACCATGCATTGTGGCCTTGTGTGCTGGGGTGTATGTGTTTGGTGACCATGTGCTTTTGGTCTTTGGGCTGAAGTGCATGCGAATAGTTTTGACAAGCTGTGTCAGACAGACTTACTGTTGTGCTTTGGACTTCAAGCTAAGGATGTGTACTTTGGCCTGTTATAGTGTTTTTTTTTTTTTAACGTTTTTTGTTTAAATAAAAAAGGCAGTCTCATAAGGCCAGTGAGCCAGAAAGCATCCAAGGCGTATTCCTTTCCCAAGGGTGGACTGGCATTGCCAAGACAAAGGTTGACTGACTGGTACTGCAGGTAGCAGTTGACACACTGCTCTTTTACACTGGGCATTCTGTCTTTCACAGACTGAAACTTAAAGCCAGAGAAGCTATTTTAACTGTAACAAAAAAAAAAAAATATATAATATAAGTATATATATATTATATACATATACCGGGCGTAGTAGCGTGCGCCTGTAATCCGGCTATCGGAGGCTTGGGTTGGAGGATCGCTTGAGGACGGGCGCTCTGCACTGGGCCGGCTAGAGAGGGTGTAGGGCAGCCCGGAATCATGGCGAAACCCAATCCTTATCCCTGTGTCGTAAGAGGCGACCAGGGTTGCGTCAGGAAGGGCATCCGGCGTAAAACCTTGCCAAATCAGTATGCGGATCATAACGGATGATCCGCTGTGGCGACCCTAACGGGAGCAGCCAAAGAAGAACAACATCTCCCTCCCTCCTTATTCCTCCACCCGTCTCTCTCCACCCCCCCCCCTTAGTATACCTGTTGTCCTGACGGTGGTTATGTCCAGACGGTTCATCCCCTCACACTGCCTTGCCCTCCCTTGACATATTTGGACAGTAGTTATGCCGGGTGGTGGTTATCTCTGCACATATCTGGATGGTGGTTATGTCCGGATGGTGGTTCTGTCCGGACAGATCCTCTCCTCACACTCACTGCCTTACCTTGTCCTCCCCTCACTCTGCCTTCCCTTCCCCTACCACTCCTCACCCCCCTCCTTCCTCACTTCCCACCCTTCTCGCTCTCCTCCCCTCACCCTACCTTCCCTCTTCTCTCCTTCCCCTCCCTTAATATTCCTGTCAGTGAAGCGACGAGCTGTATTTGCTCGATGTATGTATGTATATATATATATATATATATATATATATATATATATATATGTAAATAATTTATATATTTTCTCACCAATTATCTTTCTAATATATATTGCAAAATGAAAAATGTTAACATGTGTCTTGCACTATTGTATCTTCTAAATGTCCCTCATCGGTTTTGAAAGAGGGACAATGTTTTTCTGTATCTTAATCAGACTTTGTATAGTGATGTTGTCCAATGTATGTGTTTTCAGTTCAGCATGTGAGCCCAATGTCAAGAACAGCACCATTTAACCATCGTCTGGTGGGTTCAACTCTGGCCTTGAGCCAATTGCTTGCCAAGAGACAACAGAGTTGACAGAAGGACCACTGGATGTTCGGATAATATCTTAGACCTGAAGCACGTGGTGGAATGGACTCCAATTCCTGGTGAACAGAATTTGTACACAGTGGAGGTGTTTTGGTGAGATTTAAAAATATGTTCAAAGATCACCGAGTAAACTGATTAGTTAACCAGCAACTTGTATGATTGTTTTCTGGGCTAATGCAGTCGTTGGTGTGTTGTTGTATAGTGAGGGTAGGTCAGAGTGGAAAAGGACTGCCACGTGTGTGTGTATCCTGGTCCATCTTGCGACGCTCGTACATTCTGGGTAAACCCTGGCAACCGTGTTGGGCCCGTGTTGGGGTCGATCCAACTGCAGAGTCCATGGACTTGGAGGAGGAGAGCCAAACATCTGGACATACTCACGAGACTTTATCCATCAAGAGACAGTGAGTTGTAAATTTTTCTTTCTATTTGTCCATTATTTAACGATTGTGGAAGTAGTACATGGAGTTGAAGGAACGTCACTCATGGATTACATAATATGATTCACGTCGGACCTTTCTCGTTTCTTTGGATCTTTTATTCACATAGCCCATCGGACCTTTTTAGGCTTACTTGGACCTTTTTTTTTAACTTCATGATTAGTTTCCATTGTGTCGAAGCTCAGGATGCTTAATATGTTTGACTTTAAGTTGTCAGCTTGATGTAGTGGCTGTCCTGAATGTAAAACACTATGCATTATTAAAACGGGAGGGGTGAGGAGGAGGGGGCAAGGAGAGGCATACACTGACCAACATGGATTGGACCCCTCTTGGTGTTGTTATACATTAGCTGTGAACTTTACAAAATCGAATTCCTTTTGTTCTACACAAGAATGCCTGCAATCATTGACTACGGACTTTAGAGAAACTTCTCTGCCCCTTTGTACTCTCGCCAATTAAAAGTTTATTTAATTTTAAATTACTTTCCTGTTTCCATCACCATCGTCAACTTTCACTCTCATTTTACCATCAATGATCTCTCCTGGTGTCACTTCCACCAGCACTCGTCTTTCTCAGCTCGTCCATCCTACTCCAGCTCGCGTCCTGGAATTCCAGAAATGCATTAAGCATACCCTTACAAATGGCGTCCCTTGTCTGGCAGTCAAAGACAAGCCAGATCCACTCTCATGCTCCCTACTCCTTCCCCCCTCTGCTCCCCTCCCCTCCCATCCTTTTCCCTACCCTTCCCTCTCATTGTGAATCAATTCCTTTGTTTTTGATCTTGTGGTTGCTTTCATCCTCATTTGAGTTTCTTTCACCCTGAGAAACATGAACAACACAACAGAGTCCAGGTAGATGCGTAGCAACTGAAGACACATTCAAAATGAGCCTGAAGCTTAAATATGTCCAACAAATTGCCCGAAGAGAGAACTTAGTCAGGGCCCAGCACACAAGTGCCCACTCTTTTGAAACGAACAGTGGAAGCTTTAAAATCCACCGGTGGATGCTCGAAACTTGTAGTGAGCTCCAGTCACATGAATACAAAAGAATACTGCACAAATGCACAGGATAAAAGGCTATTAGGCAAATGTCACCTCCAACGCATTCCATGAAGAACTCCCTCACACCTTTTAGGATAAGAACAGCCACAAAGAGACACTTAAACAAGCATAGCAGCAGTGATTGAAAACAGAAGACCAGAGTGAAGTACTGCACTCAAACAACGGGAGGGGGGGAAAAAAAAATAAAATAATTAACATTATTATTATTGCATAGCTGCTATGCCCACTCACATCTAAGTTGTCTCGCCTGGGTTCGAATCCTGACCCACTCATAAACTGTCATCCTGGTGTTTCACAGGCAGGGCGAGGCATCAGTGCGTGTGTCGCGTTAAATTGGACGTCCCGTCTTGCAGCATTAGTTGGTGGACGTTAAATTTCCCACAGTGTCCTTCGCGAAGATTCGGCAAGCTATCGCCGGCACCCTGAACAAATTGCAAATTCCTGCTCTAACCTACAGGGGGCACTGCATCGGCGGCACCACCACGTCCTGCAAGAACTGCTGCTGACCCCATCCCCGTGCTGATTGTTATTAATGAACGTATTTTGACAAATACACAGACCGATACACATTGATACTTGCGTATTGAATGGTAACAATTCACAGAGTAGCCGGGAAACTAATTCGCACAACAATTGGTAGTTTACTCCAGTTTACAGCACAAGACATTTTTGCTTGAATTCAATGAAACAGGAAGGGTAGGTGAGATTTCTGTGATAAAAATTTGGTAAAACTTTTACATTAGTAAATTTAAAATTCTGTTAAGCTTTCGATGGAATAGGTACCATGTTACCAGGATATGGTATTCTGGATAAACACCGATACTTTAATTAATAACCCAGCAATGGGAAAAACCCTCACTGAATTGGACTGATTGGCACCATCTTGAGGCAATACATATTTGTGTTGGCTCATCCATGTGAAATAACTTTCAAAACTTTTCCAACAATGAAATCCTGTTATTTTTAAATGTTTTTTTTTAATGAAGCTATAAGCCCTCCCTCGATCCCCACCTCTAGCGGATTTTCACTTTATGAGAGTAACATGTGACGATGTAAGTGAAGTAATGCCCTCACAGCTACATGATAGTCACGTACCACAGGTATGTTCCTTAAGGGATTTTACCGACTAAAAGTTGACAAGAGGATGTTTACATTCGAGCTTTGTTTGAGCAAACAAAGCCTTCTGCGGCAACAAAATATCAGCCGGACGGATTTCTATGGCGGTAAAACATACCCTTATGATACTGGCATTCAGTGGTATGTTTTTCAAGGCCTAGGACTCTGTCCGACACACCAATGTCATTTGTATGTGCGTGTCGAGAAATTTGTTTGAAAAAACCCCTACAGACACTAATTCGTGACCGACACACACTTCTCAGAAGGTGAATTTACAGTTTTCGCCAAGGTAATAGTTCGTTCATTCATTTGTATGCAGCAACTGGTCGCTGGTTGCATAATCTCTGGAAGGGTGGGGGCGGGTGAGAGTGTTGTAGATGTAGTGCCCCCTATAGATGAGGGCAGGAATTTGGAATTGACAGGGTGCTGGCACACAATGACTTATCCTTGTCAAAGGCACCATGGGATGTTGAACATCCACTATTGAAGCGCTAGCAGACAGGACACCCAGCTGGATATGCATCAAAATGAGGATGCACTTACTCAATGATGCAATACCCTAACTGTGAGACACAAACCCACCAGTTTATAGTCAGGGTTGTCAGGAATCAAACTCAGACTACACAGCTCAAAGGTGAGCGTGCTACCTCGACACCACCCTGTTAGCCGAATACAATGCTTCGGACTATAGAATCAAGGTTTACATTGGTGTGGTGGTCGATTTTTTTTTTTTCATACAAATGACATCAAGAGTGTTTTCAGTGACAATATTATGGAATTTATGGATCTCATTACACTTCACCTGAGAGTGGACATGAGGCATAAGAATACTTAATTGGGTGAATTGGTGATTCTGGCAAGATAGAACAACAATTTATTTTCAACGCCCTCCAGAGTTTATGGTAGAGCAGAAAGGGCGTTCGTTCACAGCCCGAACTTCATTCCATCAATCAGGTGTGGGCACGCTTTAAAGCCAAAAATCAGAGGGTGCAATGTTCTGAAGTGCATTTGAACATAAACAAAACAATCTAATTACAGAAGGGCATTTTCCATGTCAGTTGCGCTTGAATTCAAAAGTGCTGCTCTGATGTAATGCAAGCAGGTGACGCTGTATCTGAGCATACTGCCATTAAAATGGGCATGGGTAACACCTGTCAGCCAGGATGCACATACATTAGGAATTTTGAAGTTAAGATTCCACCTTTCAACTAGAGATGGCCACTACATGCTGGTACCCTGATCAAACCCCCTGCTTGGATTACCCTTAGCACCACAGCAGTAACTGTGAGTGCTGGGATGTTGACATGGCACATCTATTGCTAAAGGAGAAGCGTCCGTCCGTTTGTCTGTTACGCTTTATTCCAAAGGGTTCCTGCTGTCATAGAGTAATAAAAATGGTACCTTTGGGAAAGAATAATCAATTTCATTGGAACAAACATTTGTCCTTTTAATGATAAAAATTCCTGTTTTAAAAGCCCGTCTTTCTAGGAGGGAAGAGGAAGAAGCATAACTTGGAGCTTGAATGTAGCGGTTCCATTGGTACAACAGCAGGAACCATTTGGAATAAAGTGTGACGGACATGGAAGCAGCACACAAAATTAGATGTAGTAATACTTCTCAAAGCAATAGCAATATATATAATATTATATATATATATATATATATTATATATATATATATCCCTGTGTCGTAAGGGCGACCAGGGTTGCTCAGGAAGGGCATCCGGCGTAAAACCTATGCCAAATCAGTATGCGGATCATAACGGATGATCCGCTGTGGCGACCCCTAAAGGGAGCAGCCGAAGAAGAAGAAGAAGATATATATATATATATATATATATATATATATACTGTACTAGTACATGAAGGAGCACACAAATAACAGGATCTATCACAGCCATGGCAACAACTAACAGCAACAACTGTTTGTTCCACAATATCCTTTTTTTTTTTGCATGTTTCACTTCATTTTCTATCCTCATTGTGACTTACAGTTAGACATGCAATATGTTTGTGAAGTACAACATGCTGTCTTTTGATTAAACCCATTAGCGAAGCAATTTCGGAAATTGCTTTACCAGTCTCTTTACCAGAAATGGCCAGTCTCCCAAAAATCAACAGAGAAAACGAGGATTCAAGGCAAAGTGATTTCTTCTTGAGTTGAAAGTTTCTTGTGTTATACTTAATCCACCTTCCATCAATTTCCCTCCCTAGCTCTCATCAGTTCACCTCAGTGAAAGCTGGGCAACTCAGAGAGGTCTTCTTGTTGCAGTGACGGATCCCCTCAGCCCAGGACCATCGCCAGTTCTCGCCCCTCAACCTCTCCACCAAGCGCTACCGGCCTGGCCTACCTCGTTACTCTCTGGCACCGTGGAACAAACAGTGAGGTGAATTTTGGAGTGCTTACCGATTATTCTGTCGACCATGAGCGGCTAACCAAAATAAATAACAACTTGCCTTGTCAAGTGGTGACACTCATGGAATGGAAACGAACAATCATTCTTTCGTTTTCCTAGACCCACTCCCATTACTATCAAGAGAATAATCAATCTACTCACAATTTATTTCACCATTGTTTCTTTGAAATGCAGCACATAAAATAACTAGAAGGGCACTCGGTAGAGCGCATACCTCCGCCATGTAATGCCTGATCCAAGAGAACATATTGGGCCCAATACATGTTTGAACAGGAAAAAGTGCAATCAGAGATTGCAGACCCTCGCCAAGACATGTCTTATGTGGTGTTTGTGTAGTTTTGTGTTGTGTATTTTGTGTGGCGTTTGTGTACTGGTGTGTTACATAATTAATCAGACATAACTAGAACTGCCACTTTAAACTGCTAGCAGTGATGACGGGTACCAAAAAGACGTCCGCTTTTATGCAACCCTGCTTTGATGGACACCTGACCCTTAACCATGATGTTTTTTTAAAATATTATTCAATTTATTTAGAATGGGATTGAAATAAATTCAATACAAATTAAATGGAGACCAAATAGGTACAATCCTGCATTGGAGTAATCAGAAGGAACCCGACAAGCAAAAAGTACAGATGAAGTCATCAGGAGGAACCTGGATAGGATTTACATTTCAGTTGCTACTCCTCTCCCTCAATCCCACCCAGACACAGCCAAGTGAGCCTTATTAAAAAAAGAAAAAAGAAAAAAAAGAATCCACATCAAAAAATTAAATAATTCTGGCTGCCAGACCATGTGTCCGATCAGATTGAAATTTAAAACATGTATTCCCCATCACTACTAGAACAAAATTGTGAAGTTTCATGTCGATTGATTAAGCGGTCCAGAGAAAACATTATTTAATATTTTCCTTCAATCCAATATGGCTGCCAAACCATGTGACCGATCAATTATTCCTTAACAAACTTCTACACCCAATTGTGTGAAGTTTCCCCTCAATCTGGCCAGCCATGTTGGAGAAGATTTTTTATAGGTTTTCGGGTAAATCCAATATAGCCGCCAAACCATGTGACCTATGACATCATATGTGTGAACTTTTTGTTCCTCATGGATAAGCGGTCATACGTGTAAAGTTTTGCCTTGATCTGTTTAGCCACTTCAGAGAAGATGATTTTTGAATGTTTTTGTTAAAAACAATATAGCTGCCGAATCACGTGACCAATGACGTCAACAAATTTTTTTCTGTGGACCATTTTATCCCCAGATGACCCTCAAAATTTTTCATACTGACCAGAGGTAGCATTCTACATACTAGTGCATGCCCGTACGTGCGTGGCCGTACGTGCAAAAAAAACAAAACAAAAAAAAAACTTTCAAACCGCGTGCCAGAAACAACAACACACAGGCCGTTCCTTCACTCTCGCGTGCCCATACGTGCGTGGCTGTACGTGCGTAGCGTACGTGCAAAAAAAAACTTTCAAACCGCGTGCCAGAAACAACAACCACACAGGCCTTCCTTCGCTCTCGTGCCCGTACATGCGTGCCCATACGTGCGTGCAAAAAAAAAAAAAAACTTTCAAACCGCGTGCCAGAACAACAACCACACAGGCCGGTCCTTCGCTCTCGCGTGCCCCTACATGAGTGCCCGTACATGCGTGGCCGTACGTGCAAAACAAACAAACAAAAAAAACTTTCAACCACGTGCCAGAAACAACAACCACACAGGCCGTTCCTTTGCTCTCGCGTGCACACCGTTCCTTCGCTTTCGCGTGCCTGTACGTGCCAAAAAAAAAAAAAACACTTTCAAACCGAATGCCAGAAACACAAACCACACAGGCCGTCCTTTGCTCTTGTAAACGACGACTAGATTGGTGCATTGTGTTTATCTATAAATGCGCATAAGAAATCGAGAAATTATTAGAATACATTAAGTCATCACTATCCGGAAGTCCGTATGTTGTAACCCGTAATGGGGAACGCGCTCTAACTTGGCCATAACTTGGGAACCACTTGTCCGATTAATTTCAAACCTTAAAAGGCAAACAAACAAGATTGCTGGAATTATAGATAGAAGAAGATAGATACTGTGGGTGTAAAGCCAAGCAACGTGTCCTGTCATTGGTAACTGAGGATCCCTTCCCCAACGGCCATGCCTACGCAGCAACGTGTCCTGTCATTGGTTCGGTAACTAAATGGCCATAACTTGGGAACCACTTGTCCGATTAATATCAAACCTTGAAAAAGCACATACTCAGGGCCCCAGCAATATACCTGGCAAGTTTCAATTAGATCGGACCAGTGATTGTCGAGAAACAGCGGTCACACACACACACACACACACACACACACACACACACACACACTGCTTGGAATTATAGATAGATGAAATTATGACGTCATAACGAAGGCACCTATGATGGCATTAAAAAAATCACACTTATTCCGCATGACTAGTACTTGCCATGTGCCATGTTTCAATATTTTCCTGGTGTGGTTTCAGAGATGCAGAGGTCCAAAGATTTTCCGTTTTCCAACATGGCTGCCACACCACGTGACATATGACGTCATAATTATCATTAAAACATTCTACATGAGTCGTCGCACCTAGTATTCCTCTTCCCTAATTATTGTCTCAGAATTACAATTCTTATAAAAGTCAGTCTCAAGTATTTATTTTCATTGTTTTAAAAGTATTGTGATTTAGTTTTTATGATAATAGTATTGTGATTGTGATTTAGTTTTATGATAATATGGAATAGGCAAAGCCTAGAAGCGAACGTAGAATTCTTCTTACATTCGCTTCTTAAATATATCAAATTAAAGTCTTTTCGCTATGAAAAATAAATATTACCTTAACATTACCTTCACAACAACAATACACCGCCTAGAACAGGATGTCATCTGCAAAAATAAATATTACCTCAACATTACCTTCACAACAACAACTACACCGCTAGAACAGGATCTCATCTGAAGAAAAAAAATTCCTCAACATTATACCTCAACATTACCTTCACAACGACAACTACACCGCGAGAACAGGATCTCATCTAAAAAAAATTAATATTACCTCAACATTACCTTCACAACAACAACTACACCATAGTGGAGCAGACTGGGGCTGAAAAAATGACCTACCCCTCCCGGTGGTAGAACAAAGCGAAACCTGTTTTAAATGGAAGGTATGGATGTCTAGTAATAGAAAATCATGGTTGTATAAATTTTAAAAGTGTACAAACATGTTAATTAACCCCTTGTTTGCCACATACCGTTAAATGTTGATTAATCAAATTAATAGTCTAGCTCATATTGGACTACTTTAAAGGCATGTATACTGCCTTCCATTTAAAACCGTTTCGCTTTGTTCCCCACCGGGAGGGGTAGGTCATTTTTTTCAGCCTCAGTCTGCTGCACTAAATGGAAACTATCTGCAAATTCAAGGCCATGGGAGGAAGCAATTGTCCACATTTGCGTTCTGGGAAAGTTTCCTTGAGGCAGGGAATACACTCTGAGATTGTTGAGGGCTGACAGAGAGGCAAACTTTCAACTCCACCTTGACGCTGTTCTAGAAGCAATTCCATTCTTCCATTTAGCCGGAAGGTCAACTACGCTAGATACACGCCCGTCTACGTGTCCGAGATGAAATCCCTGGAAACTGCACAACCAGACATGTTCCAACATCTAATGAATGGAGGGTTTGTCGTAAGACGCAAGCAAGAGACAACTTTCAACTGCGTGCCAACAGACCGCACTCGAGCAGACCATAAACCGGGAGGCGAAGAGCGACGGAGGTATAATAGGTTTCACACTCCGGAAGGGCCTTATTGCGTTGGTTGTTGACACGACATATAACAGGGGAATATGCTGAAAGGTACAAGGAAATGTGTTTGTCAAACCCCAGAGTCGGCAGCATGAAGAGTTGGGACACGCCAGAATGATAACAGACGTAAAAAATGTCAAGCAAGTACGAGATTACATTCTGAATCATTGCCAGGATCCATTTGACCTATCCGATGTCCCAGAAAAGCTGATCAACATCGTGAGCGGGCAAGTCGCATCAGCAGCTGTCGAAAAATCTCTGGCTTCATTACTATCAACAGGTAAAGCCTTGTACCAGGGATTTGTCGACGAGCGATTGGTCGAAGGAAAAGAGAAAATTAAAGGTATCTGGATGTCTTACCACGGAAAACGGCTTTGACATTCGCAGACATGAAAAAAAATGTTACAACGACAAAGGCAAGAAAATCACTATGAACACAGAGGTCCTGTTCAGGCGCTTGTTGGCAGTGTCCCAAAACAGAGAAGTTGATTTGAAGAAGGTGCTTGCCTTCGAGCTGGCAGCAGTACCTCCTTCTATGTTTCACGACGATGGAGCTCGAGAAAAACGAACAAGGAGACCTGGCGAAGAAGATAGAGTCGGTCTCAGAAGAGCTAATCGAACTTCCACCGTACAATGGCAGAGATACAGCCTACATCATTGATGGAATGGGATTGGTTCAGCGTTGAATGATGACCATTTCAAGACATTCAACGACCTTGCCGAGATCGTGCAGAAGCGCCTGGTGAGAGTCCTGAAGAATACGCTCTTTGACACGGCAATAGTCACCTTGGTATTTGACAGGTACCAGGAAGCCTCTATCAAAGCTGCTGAGCGCCAACGCCGGGAGCCACAGACAACGTACCAACTCACCAAATCATTGGAAATCGGAATGTGCCTAATTACAGACAATTTCTGAAGGGAACAGGGAACAAAGTTGACCTTGTGCAGTTCGTTAGTGAATACATCATGGAAAACTCCAAGGCCACAGTTCCACACGGCAAATCAATCTGATTGCGGGAGGATTCCAAAATGGAGAGGAAGTTGTAGCATCTCTTCTGTTGGTTTGGACAATGTAGAAGACCTATACAGCACACACGAAGAGGCCGATACACGTATGATACTGCATGCGATTAGCCTTTCTTCCCTGTACCAACGATCATTGTCGATGTTGACACGGACGTTCTCGTTCTCCTATTGCATTATATGAACAGAGGATTGTTGGCCAAAGAGACCTTTATGCACGCAGGTCATAGCGGCAAATGCTCACAAGAGAACTTTTATACCAATCCACATCATAGGCGACGAACTTGGGGATATGTTCTGCCAGAGTTTGCCTTCAGCCCATGCCCTCACTGGTGTGATTCCACCAATGCATTCTTCGAGTTGGTAAAAAGACTGTCTTCACTACCCTTCAGAAGCAGATTGAATCTGGGGCAGTTGATGGATTGGCCGATCCTGGTGGTCCAGATTGGATTGAAGCAGCGAGAAAGCTTGTCCTTGGCTTACATGAAATAAGGGACAAAAATGTGCTACACTTAATGAACTACGCTACCTCCTTGCCACCACAAGTGACAAGCAAGCCAGCCAACTGCCCCCAACAGAAGATGCGTTCAAGCAGCATTCCCTCAGAGCTCGATACCAAACAGTGATCTGGTGCAGCAGCCACATCGCGAAGCCTGATTGAGAGTCCAGTTGGCAATGGTTGGTACCGCGATACTACAGGACTGCACCCAACCATGTTTACACAAGAATCCGCACCGGCAGAAGTCAGGGACCACACATCTCTATTGCAGAGATGGAGCCTGTACAGATGGCACCAAGTGCACATGCTGATGGCAGGACTGCGCTGTATTGACATATGTGAATGTGACCATGAAGCGTGTCAAACCACCATCCCTAATGATGCAGACTCAGACGCAGACGCAGACGATCAGAAAAAAAGTAGACTCATATATCACTATTCCCCAACTTTGACCGA
>CM068962.1:41248740-41259348 GCA_035128595.1 Eptatretus atami
GATTACTAGTAATGTTTATTCTCACAGACAAGTACAATTGGCAGCATGCATACTCACAGCTTTGGTCAAAAACTAAAACTCTTCAAACAATGATCAGCGGCAATGAGGGCAGAGGAACGAGGAAGAGAAGACAATGGAAAGATGCTGAAAAAAGTCTTTTTTTAAAATCGAAATTCAGTTTCGGACTGTTTGGGTGAACATATTGCACGTGTTGGACTTTCTGTTTTTGCCATTATACCCTTGTTGGTCTTGCTGAAGATATCAAATTGTGTTGTGCCGAGACTGCAGTTGCAGTGGTTTGTAGTCATTACGATTTCTCGACATAATTAGTCCCGAATGGCAATGGCCATGGATTGGTAGAAGTCATCCAATTCGGAAGTGATTACGAAATTGTACCTCCGTGCAATGCTGTCTCATGACCATCAAGGTACGTCTACAAATGTGCATCGCTAACAATCATCATGGCAATAAGGGCAATCAACAGCAAATAATGCGTAATTGTTAAATTCACTTTTCCTGATCCAAGCTGCTTCATTCTGCTATTGGTAGGAAAAGTTGCACAGAACCAAGCCACAGCAACAGCATAAAAACAACACCACAAAAGGGTAAATACATCCGACCACTTTCAAATCCTTATCCTATATCCCCCTAACCTTCACTGCTTTAGCTTTATGCAGAACCTAAAACCACGATTACCTTCTCCTTTTTTTTGCCCTGATTTCTATCCGCAAGCCTAACTATGATTCCAAACTAGACTATAGTAACGGCCTATGTTTATAAAAGCCTAAGTCACTTGCTCGAGCTGAAAACCCCTAAAACCGATCATTATGGCTTAAGCTGTGAGCTTAAAGCTGAACTGATAATGGCATTTGCCATACAGCCTTTCCTGACTAAAATCAACTGGAATATGGTACAAAATGGAAATGATCCTTAAATCAACTTCCAATATTACATCACACTTGTAACTCTATTACATCATAACACAAATTGCTGGACTATAAATCTTGACCTTTGTGCAGCAGAGGCCTGTTCTGGTCTATTCTTCCTCTCTCGAAATGGGGGAGAGGCCTTTGACATAGTACTCGCACGTGGAAGGTGGCCGGGGTGAAGGGAAGGCAGGGGAGGCAGGACGGTATATTGAAAACATAAATTATGGAAAAGAAAGAGAGGGAGTTAGGCAAAGTTACTTGGTTAATTAGGATACAAAAGATGGAGTAGTTAGAATAGAAAAGAAAAGAGAGGGTTGGAAAGGGAATTGGAGGTGGGGAGGAGATTGCAAAATTCGTTTAACGGGTGAGGAGGGAAGTACAAGATAGGAGTGGGAGAGGGAAGATTTAAAATTCAAAACATTTTAGCATATCAATAAGTAGAAGGCCCTGGTAAAATACCACTGCTCCAGGCATACAGCCTAAAGAAGCAGTGACAGCAAAAAAATACATTAGGAACACCAACCACGACAGCAACAGTGTGTGTAATCACAAGTAGTGTGAGTTTGTGGTCATGTGATGAGGCATATAGTCAGGTCTATGGATATGGCTCTATTTTTCTGAGTTGTGGTTCATGTGAAGTTATGAGACTGGCTATGCGTTGTGGTTGAGATGGTGTAGTGTGCAAGTTCCAAGTGGGATGGCTTTCATTCTCTTTATCCTCACCTCATTACCCCTTAAACCATTAATCACTTCTTCTCATGTCCTCCTCACCCCAGGTGCTCTGTCCTTATTCACGTGACCTCGGTAATGGATGTCGAATGATTCTGCAGAGACATCACATCATAACCGTACACACCAGACTGGAAGTTTACGTATCATAGGTATAGATAGATTATGCTTTCTAATTTACATTTCCACCTGCTTCTCATTCTTCATCTACTTTTGACTTTCCCAATAGGGCTTCTTCTTCTTCGTCACACAAGAAGTTTCAGAATTTTCAGGTAAGGATTTCGATTCAACCAATTATGGATGGAATACCACTTCACCGATGATGTCATCCATACCTCCCTATATACTCCATGGGAAGTTGATGACATATGCCAAGTTTCACTTTTTTTTTTGTTGAACGGTTTCAGAGAAGATGATGTCCAATTTCTTTTTCCTTTAATTCAATATGGCTGCTATACCATGTGACCTATGATGTCAGGTTATTAATAAAACATTCCCCATGGAGAGGCCTTCCTATGTTTAAAGTTTTGTGTTCATCGGACAAGCAGTTTAAACATTCATTTTTAAAGCGAAAATATATATAGATATGGATGCGGACACACACACACGCGCGCGCATTGCAATAGTCTCGCAACCCCATTCAGGGCAAGATTAATACGTAGGCACAATTAACTTGGCTAATACGACTTCTACGAAAGCCAAAACAATATGATAGGTTTTGAAGAAGAAAGTGATCTACAGTGGCCTGGAAAAATATTCACCCCTTACCAATGATGCCACATTTAGATGAATTACAAAATATGTAGAAACAACTTTTCCAAATGAACTTTTTTATTCATAACTGAAGGGATCAAACTAAACAATGTTACAGTTGAAGGAGGTTACACGTCAGGAACACCAACAAAAAACATGTACAAATCAAAATTCACTGGTTGTAAAAGTATTCAGCCCCTTCGGTCAGTACTTGGTGGAAGTATCTTTTGCAGTAATGAGTGCTATGAGTCTTTGCGGGGTCGGTCTCTACCAGCTTTACACAGTGAGATGGTGAAATATTTTCCCATTCTTCATTTGGAAATTGCTCTTGTTCTGCCAACTTTGATGGGGATCGTCGATGGACTGCAATCTTCAAGTCTCACCATAAATGTTCATTTGGGTTTAAGTCAGGATTTTGACTGGGCTACTCAAGAACATCATTTTCTTCTTATTCTGCCATCCCAGTGTGGCTCTATCTTTGTGCTTCGGAAATGTGAACCTCCTACCCAGTTTCAGATTCATGGCTGACTCAAGCAGGTTTTCATCAATGATTCTCCTGTATTTTGCACCATCCATTGTCCCTTCTATCCTGACAAGCTTGCCAGTCCCTGCTGATGAAAAGGAGCCGCATTACATGATGCTACCACCACCACCATGCTTGATAGTAGGGATGTTGTTGACTGGGTGATGTACAGTGTTAGGCTGGCGCCAGACGTAACGCTTTGAATTTCGACCAAAAAGTTCAATTTTTGTCTCTGACCACAAAACTTTTCTCCACATGTCTGCGGTATCATTAAGATGCTTTTTCACAAACTCTGTATGAACTTTTAGATGCGTCTTTTTTCAGTAGTGGCTTCTTTTTTGGCTCCTGTCCATGGAGGCCAGCTTTGTAAAGTAAACGGGATGTTGATTATTATTGATGAACACTGACCCCCCATCTCGGACATAGAGCATTGTAAATCTTTCAAGGTAATTGTTGGATTTACAGTGACATCCTAAACCAGTTTCCTGCTTGCACGGTTGCTGAGTTTTGATGCGTGACCTGATCTGGGTAGAGTGTGGGTGGTTTGATACATCTTCCACATCTTAATGATGGATTTCACTGCACTCAAAGGGATAATGAGTGACTTTGAAATCTTCTTATAACCCTCTCCTGAACGGTGCTTCTCCACCACTATATATCTGACTTCTTTGGAAAGCTTCTTGATCTTCATGTTTGCCATGTTGGTTGACCAAGTGAGTTGCACCTTAAAACTCCTTAGATAAGTAGGGGAGTCCAATTTTTAACTTAAACCACTGATTACATACAGGTGAAACCAATTACACTTATTTTGTAATCTTTCAAACAAATAATTTGCTCCTGAAGTGATTTATGGAAAATTAGGAAAAGGGTTTGAACACTTCAATAACTGAGAATCATCTGATTTTCTCTGTTAATCGAACTTATTCATATTTTATCTGAATTTTTTAGCTTTATCACCTTGGAGTAATTTGTGAAGACGAAATATAAAGTTAAATTTTAAAGAAACCGATAAGCTCAGGTGGCATCAAAATGTGAAAACTTTGGAAAGGGGGTGGTGGTGATTAATTTTGCAGGCCACTGTAAACATAGTGACATCACTGCCAGTCTGTGCAGCTGATCTGTTGTTATTCATACAGTGCAGTACAAGGTGACTTTGTCCCCTCACAAACACAGAAATCTCCAGCTACCCGACTAAAGTACGCAATAAAAGTTATTTTTTAATGATTGCAGTATGATCCTTACTGTTGTGTTATCAGAGTAACCTGAAAGCACCACTCTAGTGAGACAACGCACAAATATTTTGGTACAATATAACACGTTTGTTCTTCCAAATATAGTGTTTTAGAGCATTTCACAATCTCAATGATTATTTATTTGAAATATTGAGAGAGTGCGAGACGGTTATGGGGTAAAACAAACGATCTCCAGCATGCCAACATAGTCACGACTTACATATTGAATCAAAATAAATGATTGGAGACGTCAAACAAAATCTGCAAAGAAGATAGTTACGGAAGATGGGTCAAGATGAAAATATGGCCAAAGTAGACTGGCTAGTTCAAGTTAGTGGGGTAATGTGGTTTGGGCTGAGATGAAGAGCAACTAGCCTCAGTGGTGTAATGGTTAGACTTCAGAGCAACCGCTCTGAGTCTGGGAGGTCAGTGGTTAAAACAATCAACCGAATCATACCAACGACTTTAAAAATGGTACATTCTGCTTCCTTGCTTGACTATCAGCATTTAGCGGATGGAGCATGGATAAACAAGCTTCATAAGTTGGTAATACTAGACTAACGCAGGCTTTATTGGACCTAATGGCCTCCTCCGACATCGACGTTCCTTGTAAGGGAACTCATATTATCGGTGAAGCAGGGTGAGGGGTGACAGGACAAGGATGAAGTGAAGAATGATGAGATGAATGAATGTGATTAGAAAGTGAGGGCACTGATGATGAAGAACACGGTATACTTTGTAACGATTAGAGAAAACATTTTCGGGGAGGGAGGGGGTTGGATGAGGGGAGGTGTTGCTTCATATGATAGCTAGACTCATTTCACTGATTACTTGATTTTTTGCTCCGTGAAAGGCGAAAGTTTGCTCCAATTTGAATGAAGTGTTAAACATAATAACACTTATGATATTTTGCCTTCGAGCAATCAATTTTACCAAACACAATGCAAACTACCATTGTGGAATCACCTGCAGAATCAAGTAGTTTGATGATGGATCTTTTATCAACCGAAAGTCTATCAGAAAATGTTTACCACTTTGTGAAATGAGGTGTGGCCATTGTTTTGATCTTGGGCTCTTCATCAGAGAATAAGGACGGAAAACACTGATAGCCTTCACACAGATTAGTATTCCATTGCAAGCAGTTTAACAGTAAGCAGAGGTTTCTGGTTCTGGGTTACTTAGCGGCCAAACGCCATCTTGTCTGCTTTGAAAGGATGTCTTGAAAAGCTGAGGATACCTGTTTCTGAATTGTGTTGTTTAACAGTGTTTGTTAATTGTTGGGGTTAACTTGTTGAGGTGTGGTAGTTGAATGTCTTGTTGTGTACTTTTGTGTACGTTTTCGTGCGAGGTTCGCCAATCCTTATGCAAGCCGTATATTCCTATGAGCCTCGTTTGGGTCTGTTGCTGTGTTTCCTCTCCTTCCTATTCTCGTTCATTGCCCTACTTCTGGTTTGTTCAGTACCTTACTCACTACTCCACTGTCAGTATGTTGCCTGCCTATTCTCCCTGTATCATCTCACTCTTCGATGAACCTCAATTTTTGCAAGCAAAGTGAAGGCTCGTGAAAGAGCTAAAACACTGAATGGATCAGGACATAACAGGACAGAGGAGAGAGTGAGGATGAAAAAGGGGACAAGAGGAAAGAGAGAGAGAGAGAGAAGAGAGAGAGAGAGAGAGAGAAAAGAGAGAGAGAAAAGAAAGAGAGAGAGAGAAGAGGAGAGAGGAGAAAGAGAGAGAGAAAGAAGAGAGAGAAAGAGAGGAGAGAAGAGAAAGAGAGAGAGAGAAAGAGAGAGAGAAAGAGAGGAGAGGAAAGAGAGAGAGAAAAAGAGAGAGAGAAAGAGAGAGAAGAAAGAAGAGAGAAAGAGAGAGAAAAGAGAGAAGAGAGAAAAGAAAAAGAGAGAAAGAAGAGAGAGAAAAGAGAGAGAAAGAGAAGAGAAAGAGAGGAAAAGAAGAAGAGAAGAGAAAGAGAGAGAGAAAGAGAGAGAGAAAGAGAGAGAGAAGAGAGGAGAGAAAGAGGAGAAGAAAGAGAGAGAGAAAGAGAGAGAGAAAGAGAGAGAGAAAGAGAGAGAGAAAAGAGAGAGAGAAAAAGAGAGAGAAAAAGAGAGGAAGGAAAGAGAGAGAGAGAAGAGAGAGAGAAAGAGAGAGAGAAAGAGAGAGAAAAGAGAGAGAGAAGAGAGAGAGAAAAGAGAAAGAGAGGGAGAAAAGAGAGAGAGAAAGAGAGAGAGAAAAGAGAGAGAGAAGAGAGAGAAAAGAAGAGAAAGGAGAGAAAAAGAGAGAAAAAAGAGGAGAGAGAAAAGAGAGAGAGAAAGAGAGAGAAAGAGAGAGAAAAAGAGAGAGAAAAAAGAGAGAAAAAGAGAGAGGAAAAAGAGAGAGAAAAGAGAGAGAGAAGAAAGAGAGAGAAGAGAGAGAGAGAGAGAGAGAGAGAGAGAGAGAGAGAGAGAGAGAGAGAGAGAGAGAGAGAGAAGAGAGAGAGAGAGAGAGAAGAGAGAGAGAGAGAGAGAGAGAGAGAGAGAGAGACTACCACATGTTTGTGACCACCGACCTCAACTTCATCTTGGGAGACTCCAATAATCTTGAAAGTCTTGGTTTCCATGGTATGAAGCGAAGTAAAGTATGACGAAGGGGAGCCAGCATAGAGGGAGGAGCATCACTCCATCAAGCTGCAGATGAAGGCCTTGTTGGTGAATAGAAGATCAGGTGTGCCAAGGAAGGACTTTGTATGATGCAGAATGCCCAGTCATTGACTGGCTTTGGAATCCAACTTTGAAATGTGGTTTGCTCGAGAAAGATCATGGCTGATAGTGAAACCCAGGAGTTTCAATGACTGAACCTCCTCAAGAGGATTGTTAAGAAAGTGGATAGGAGGGTTTGCCAGATGGTCCTTTCGGAGAGAGATGAGAGTGTGACATAAGTCAAGACTGAAAGATATATTCCAAGTGTTTGACCAGCTTGTGATTTTGTCAAGGTCTGAAGAGAGGGAAGAGGCTGCAGCCTGTCTATTTTAAGGATGATGGATGTCATGGCAGAGGGTGGAGTTGTCAGCAAATAAATATAGGGGATTTTCCAGAGAGTCAGAGAGCGATCATTGATGAAGATTTGGAATAAGACTGGGCCTAGAACACTGCATTGGGGTACTCCAGCCTTGACGGAGAGAAGAGATGAAAGAATTCCGTTGAGAGCCGCACGTTGGCTATGAGAGTGGAGGAAGTAATTAAGCCATGTGTGGAGTTGGCCTTGGATGCCAAAGGCAGAGTTTGGAGAGTAATGCAGGATGCCAGACTGCATCAAAAGCTCGAGATATGTCTAGAGAGACGGCCCTGATGTCATGTCTGACATTGAGGGCCTCCACACATTGTTCGGAGAACAACATATCCAGTATGGATCGTGACCTGGTCTGAATCTGAATTGGTGGTCTGAGATGAGACCCTTGGAGAAAATGGTTTTATGACCTTAATGCCAGCTTTCTGATGATTGGAAATAAGCCAATAGGTCTGCAGTTAAGGGTATCGGATTTTTCAACTTTTTATGAAATGCAGTGATGTTGGCTGATTTTCAAGCAGATGGAAGATGACCTTAGGCAAATGACAAGGTGAAAAGAGCAGAGAGAGGAAGTGCAAGAACAGCAGAGCAGGTTTTTAGGACACGTGAACTGATGCTGTCCGGCCCAGTTGCAGAATCAGAGTCGAGGGTTGCCAGAAACTTCTCCACCTTCTCAGGTGCAAAAAGACGCAGACTCCGGGAGCAGTTGCCTGTGACTGGGTAGGGTGGATACAGACAGTGAGAGGTTGTGGACACAAGATTTGAGAGCAAATCAAATAACTGACAAAATACAGCATTGGAGCATCAGGAGGAACCAAAATAGACAAAGATACAGTCATCAGAAGGAACCTGGATATAGGATTTGGGTTTCAGCTGCTACTCCTCTCCCCTAAAATCCATCCAGGCATAGGCAGGTGAACTTCAGAAAAACTATTGACAAGAGTTCACCTCTCCATAAAGCCTGGTGTTGGCTTAACAGGTAGGGTGGCTAGCTTAAGATCTTCGGGTTTTGATTCCAAGCCGCTGACAGCTGTTGAATTAACACCAGGCGGGTTGGCTCAGCCTGCCATCCTTCAGAGTTTGGCTAAATGAGTACCAGCGTGCTGGTAATAGGGGACATTGCATCAGTGGTATATCCGCACCCCCAGAAAATGATGCAGCCAAGAAGCCACAGGCTGCATATGAATAAATAACCCCTCCATAGACAAAAAATAGAAAGAAGGAGAGAAAAGTTCCTGTCCACTTAAGTCTTTTATGACGCACTTCAGGTTGCTGAAATCAAATAAAAATTTTTTTTTAATTTTACATAACTTCCAATGCAATGGGAACCAGTTTACATGAAATCAACGATAATCTCAACACAGACTTGAGGCATTCAGCCTTCTCATGAGCGGAGTCGGCTATGGTGCCATGAGGAGAGGGAAGGGATGGAAGGGGAGCATACACCAGAGATAGACTTCACAAGGCACCACTAAGTTTTGGAGGAGGGAGACAAATTTGAAATTTCATTCTTGAGGTTGGACAGATGTTGTTTTCTGGCTCTCCTAAGAGTAGACACGCACTTGTTGCGGACTTCGTGTAATGAGCTGAGATTACCTTCTCCCGGGTTTGCTTTTCAGGAAGAGAACACAAGTTGTTTCAGAGCAACTGCCTCACAAGAAAAACAAGAACATTTTGAAGAAAAATAATAAAGTAACTGTGTTTGCATCTTGTGGGGGAAGGGGTCGGGAGGTTCAAACATCCTACCTCCCATTGTAATCTTCCTTCTCCATATTTCTTTAGTTTTAGTTTTCTTTGCTCAATAACAATAGTTTATACTTTTGATAGAATTCCAAGCATGATGTTTCACCTCATACTAAGAATGTTTAAAGATGTTTACCAATTAAATTTGGCCTGCCCTTCAAAAAAATCACTGTAAAAGGACGATGTAAAGTTTAATTTTTTTAGTCCTTTTTTTGCTTTAGTCAGGCTACAAACTTACTGATCACCCACCCCTTCATTGAATGACTGAGGAACTACAAGCCACCTTTTTTTTTTAGAACTCAGGTGGAATGTCAGTAATAAAAAAACACCCAAAAGGAAGACAGGTGGAAAAAAACCCCCCAAAGAGCACTGAATTTTGAGATTAAAGATTACCTTCAAAGAATGCAATGCATGTGACTCAGAAGACATGAATTCACTTCACTAGACATAAGCTTGAGAATTGTGCGAGTCTCTAAACTCATTTCTTTACAACGAGTAGATATAATAGGTCCAAATTGATGGGAAAGTGGGACCGGCTTTAACACTCAGAGCTTAAGGGACAGATTACCTGGCCTGGACGACCGCGCAAAGGGCTATCTCCCCTCGACAGACTGAGAAAGCCTGAACTTCCTTGGTTCCCCTGTCGGCAATCATGACCATCAGCTGCTGCACTTTGTACCTGGAACCCATCCACTACGCAGCGCACCTGCAGACAATGTGGGCAAGGGTGAGGTGGATGACTTGTTACATCAGTGTTATCTGCTTTGACATTTTTGTTTACCACAATTTTGTTGACTACAGTACTTTTACCAACAATTTTTACAGAAAGAAGAATGTATGGATCTCAATTTCAAAATTATATTGGCTTAAATGTTTGGCATTCTCATCTGAGGGCCCAACTCATGATGCTGGGATGCACCAACACTCAAAGGCCATACATTATGTGGAGTCATCTATGGTCGACTACTGGTATTCAATTTAAGGTACAATGATGTATCTTCGTGTCCTTTTTCCTAAATGAGATATACTGTATGTGCAAATCACGGAGTATTGTCGCATTCCGATCCGATGAACCATACTCTGTTATAGAGTGTTGGTGCTGCCAAAGCAGTTTCCTGGCAACGTTCATGCTGGACGGTTTGCCATCCCTCTCCCAGCAGTAGTTAGGGAAGGAATTTACAATTTGGCCAGGGTGAAGGTGACAGCTCACTTAGTCTTCGCAAAGGACGCCGTGTGATCTTTAACGTCCAACTAAATGTCTACAGATGAAGCACCCAGTTTTATGTCCATCCGAGGGATGGCACACACACACACTGAAGAATCACTCTGCCTGTGAAACACTGGGATGACAGTTTGTAGCTGAGTGGGGATTCAAAGCCAGGCTAGATGGCTTAGGGGTTAGTGTGCATATCTCTAGGCCATCCTGTCAGGCTTGTTGCATTCAGGTTACCAAGATAATAAAACATCCACAGAACTTGGAATTTCTTGAGACAGTGTTGTCACCATTTATGAACACCAAGCTGTGACCAACATCAATTCATTGGAACCTCAGCATTCACGATTGACTGCAGCAATGACTAGCATTAGGTTGTGAACTTCTAAAACTGGTCAATGCAGATCCAGATGACTTTATTGCTCATCTGATAATTGATGATGAAAC
>CM068962.1:41266283-41286133 GCA_035128595.1 Eptatretus atami
CACAGAGAGAGATTCTGCTCCAGGCATACAGCCTAAAGAAGCCAGCACAGCAAAAAAATACATTAGGAACACCAACCACGACAGAAAGTGTGTGTAATCACAAGTAGTGTGAGTTTGTGGTCATGTGATGAGGCTATAGTCAGGTCTGGATATGCTCTATTTTTCTGAGTTGTGGTTCATGTGAAGTTATGAGACTGGCTATGCGTTGTGGTTGAGATGGTGTAGTGTGCAAGTTCCAAGTGGGATGGCTTTCATTCTCTTTATCTCACCTCATTACCCTTAAACCATAATCACTTCTTCCATTCCTCCTCACCCCAGGTGCTCTGTCCTTATTCACGGACCTCGGTAATGGTGTCGAATGATCTGCAGAGACATCACATTTATAACCGTACACACCAGACTGGAAGTTTACGTATCATAGGTATAGATAGATTATGCTTTCTAATTTACATTTCCACCTGCTTCTCATCTTCATCACTACTTTTGACTTCCCAATAGGGCTTTCTTCTTCTTCGCAAACCAGAAGTTTCAGAATTTCAGGTAAGGATTTCGATTCAACCAATATAGGATGGAATACCACTTCACCGATGATGTCATCCATACCTCATATCTCCATGGGAAGTTGATGACATATGCCAAGTTTCACTTTTTTTTTTGTTGACGGTTTCAGAGAAGATATCCAATTTCTTTTTTCTTAATTCAATATGGCTGCTATACCATGTGACCTATGATGTCAGTTATTAATAAAACATTCCCCATGGAGAGGCCTTCCATGTTTAAAGTTTGTGTTCATCGGACAAGCAGTTTAAACATTCATTTTTAAAGCGAAAATATATATAGATATGGATGCGGACACACACACACGCGCGCGCATTGCAATAGTCTCGCAACCCCATTCAGGGACGATTAATACGTAGGCACAATTAACTTGGCTAATACGACTTCTACGAAAGCCAAACAATATGATAGGTTTTGAAGAAGAAAGTGATCTAGAGTGGCCTGGAAAAATATTCCCCCCTTACCAATGATGCCACATTTAGAATGAATTACAAAACATGTAGAAACAACTTTACAAATGAACTTTTTTATTCATAACTGAAGAGATCAAACTAAACAATGTTTACAGTTGAGGAGGTTACATGTCAGGAATACCTGTAAAAACATGTAAAAATCAAAATTCACTGGGTTGTAAAAGCATTCAGCCCCTTCGTCAGTACTTGGTGGAAGTATCTTTTGCAGTAATGAGTGCTATGAGTCTTTGCGGGGTCGTCTTACCAGCTTTACACAGTGAGATGGTGAATATTATTTTCCCTTCTTCATTTGGAAATTGCTCTTGTTCTGCCAACTTGATGGGATCGTCGATGGACTGCAATCTTCAAGTCTCACCATAAATGTTCATTTGGGTTTAAGTCAGGATTTTGACTGGGCTACTCAAGAACACATTTTCTTCTTATTCTGCAATCCCAGTGTGGCCTCTATCTTTGTGCTTCGGAAATGTGAACCTCCTCCCAGTTTCAGATTCATGGCTGACTCAAGCAGGTTTCAATCAATGATTCTCCTGTATTTGCACCATCCATTGCCCTTCTATCCTGACAAAGCTGCCAGTCCCTGCTGAGAAAAGGAGCCGCATTACATGATGCTACCACCACCACCATGCTTGATATTAGGGATGTTGTTGACTGGTGATGTACAGTGTTAGGCTGGCGCCAGACGTAACGCTTTTGAATTTCCGACCAAAAGTTCAATTTTTTGCTCTGACCCAAAACACAAATCTCTCCACTTCAATTTCACTCTAACACTTTTTACAACCGTCTGCGTATCATTAAGATGCTTTCAAAACTCTGTATGAATTTTAGATGCGTCTTTTTTCAGTAGTGGCTTCTTTTTGGCTCCTGTCCATGGAGGCCAGCTTTGTAAAGTAAACGGGATGTTGATTATTATTGATGAAAACCTGACCCCCATCTCGGACATAGAGCATGTAAATCTTTCAAGGTAATTGTTGGATTTACAGTGACATCTAAACCAGTTCCTCTTGCACGTTTCTGAGTTTTGATGCGTGACTGATCTGGTAGAGTGTGGGGTGTTTGATACATCTTCCACATCTTAATGATAGGATTCACTGCACTCAAAGGGATAATGAGTGACTTTGAAATCTTCTATAACCCTCTCCCGAACGGTGCTTCTCCACCACTATATTATGACTTCTTTGGAAAGCTTCTTGACTTCCATGTTTGGCATGTTGGTTGACCAAGTGAGTTGCACCTTAAACTAACTTAGATAAGTAGGGGAGTCCAATTTTTTAACTTAAACACTGATTACATACAGGTGAAACCAATTACACTTATTTTGTATCTTTCAAACAATAATTTGCTCCTGAAGTGATTATGGAAAATTAGGAAAAGGGTGTTGAACACTTCAATAACTGAGAATCATCTGATTTTCTCTTTAATCCGAACTTATTCATATTTATCTGAATTTTTTAGCTTTATCACCTTGGAGTAATTTGTGAAGACGAAATATAAAGTTAAATTTTAAAGAAACCGATAACTCAGGTGGCATCAAAATGTGAAACTTTGGAAAGGGGGTGGTGGTGATTAATTTTGCAGGCCACTGTAAACATAGTGACATCACTGCCAGTCTGTGCAGCTGATCGTGTTATTCATACAGTGCAGTACAAGGTGACTTTGTCCCCTCACAAACACAGAAATCTCCAGTACCCGACTAAAGTACGCAAATAAAAGTTATTTTTTAATGATTGCAGTATGATCCTTACTGTGTGTTATCAGAGTAACTTGAAAGCACCACTCTAGTGAGACACGCACAAATATTTTGGTACATATAACACGTTTGTTTCTTCCAAATATAGTGTTAGAGCATTTCACAATCTCAATGATTATTTATTTGAAATATTGAGAGAGTGCGAGACGGTTATGGGGTAAAACAAACGACTCCAGCATGCCAACATAGTCACGACTTACATATTGAATCAAAATAAATATTGGAGACGTCAAAACAAACTGCAAAGAAAGATAGTTTACGGAAGATCGGTCAAGATGAAAATATGGCCAAAGTAGACTGGCTAGTTCAAGTTAGTGGGTAATGTGTTTGGGCTGAGATGAAGAGCAACTAGCCTCAGTGGTTTAATGGTTAGACTTCAGAGCAACCGCTCTGAGTCTGGGAGTCAGTGGTTAAAACAATCAACCGAATCATACCAACGACTTTAAAATGGTACATTCTGCTTCCTTGTTGACTATCAGCATTTGGGATGGAAGCATGGAAAACAAGCTTCATAGTTGGTATACTAGACTAACGCAGGCTTTATTGGACCTAATGGCCTCCTCCGACATCGACGTTCCTTGTAAGGGACTCATATTATGTGAAGCAGGGTGAGGGGTGACAGGACAAGGATGAAGTGAAGGAATGATGAGATGAATGAATGTGATTAGAAAGTGAGGGCACTGATGATGTAAGAACACGGATACTTTGTAACGATTAGAGAAAACATTTTCGGGGAGGAGGGGGTTGGATGAGGGGAGGTGTTGCTTCATATGATAGCTAGACTCAATTTCACTGATTACTTGATTTTTTGCTCCGTGAAAGGCGAAAGTTTGCTCCCAATTTGAATGAAGTGTTAAACATAATAACACTTAGATTATTTGCCTCGAGCAATCAATTTTACCAAACACAATGCAAACTACCATTTGTGGAATCACCTGCAGAATCAAGTAGTTTGATGATGATCTTTTATCAACCCGAAAGTCTATCAGAAAATGTTTACCACTTTGTTGAAATGAGGTGTGGCCATTGTTTTGATCTTGGGCTCTTCATCAGAGAATAAGGACGGAAAACACGATAGCCTTCACACAGATTAGTATTCCATTGCAAGCAGTTTAACAGTAAGCAGAGGTTTCTGTTCTGGGTTACAAGCGGCAAACGCCATCTTGTCTGCTTGAAAGGATGTCTTTGAAAAGCTGAGGATACCTGTTTCTGAATTGTGTTGTTTAACAGTTGTTTTTAATTGTTGGGGTTAACTTTGTTGAGGTGTGGTAGTTGAATGTCTTGTTGTGTACTTTGTGTACGTTTTCGTGCGAGGTTCGCCAATCCTTATGCAAGCCGTATATTCCTATGAGCCTCGTTTGGGTTGTTGCTGTGTTCCTCTCCTTCCTATTCTCGTTCATTGCCCTACTTCTGGTTTGTTCAGTACCTTACTCACTACTCCACTGTCAGTATGTTGCCTGCCTATTCTCCCTGTATCATCTCACTCTTCGATGAACCTCAATTTTTGCAAGCAAAGTGAAGGCTCGTGAAAGAGCTAAACACTGAATGGATCAGGACATAACAGGACAGAGAGAGAGAGAGAAAAAGAGAGAGAAGAGAGAGAAAGAGAGAGAGAAAAAGAGAGAGAGAAAGAGAGAGGAGGAAAGAGAGAAGAGAAAGAGAGAGAGAAAGAGAGAGAGAAAGAGAGAGAGAAAGAGAGAGAGAAAGAGAGAGAGAAGAGAGAGAGAAAGAGAGAGAGAAGGAGAGAGAAAGAAGAGAGAAAAGAAGAGAGAAAAAGACGAGAGAAAAAGAGAGAGAGAAAGAGAGAGAAAGAGAGAGAGAAAGAGAGAGAGAAAGAGAGAGAGAACGAGAGAGAGAAGAGAAGAGAGAAATAAAGAGAGAGAGAAAGAAGAGAGAAAAGAGAGAGAAGAGAGAGAGAAAGAGAGAGAGAAAGAGAAGAGAGAAAAGAGAGAGAAGAGAGAGAGAAAGAGAGAGAGAAGAGAGAGAGAAAAGAGAGGAGAAAAGAGAGAGAAAAGAGAGAGAAAAAGAGAGAGGAAAGAGAGAGAAGAAAGAGAGAGAGAAGAGAGAGAGAAGAGAAGAGAAAAGAGAGAGAGAAGAGAGAGAGAAGAGAGAGAAGAGAGAGAGAAAGAGAGAGAGAAAAGAAGGAGAGAAAGAGAAGGAGAAAGAGAGAGAGAAAGAGAAGAAAAAGAGAGAGAAAAAGAGAGAGAGAAGAGAGAGAGAAAGAGAGAGAAAAGAGAGAGAAAAAGAGAGAGAAAAAGAGAGAGAAAAAGAGAGAGAAAAAGAGAGAGAAAAAGAGAGAGAAAAGAGAGAGAAAGAGAGAGAGAAGAGAGAGAGAGAGAGAGAGAGAGAGAGAGAGAGAAGAGAGAGAGAGAGAGAGAGAGAGAGAGAGAGAGAAGAGAGAGAGAGAGAGACTACCGACATGTTTTGACCACCGACCTCAACTTCATCTTGGGAGACTCCAATAATCTTGAAAGTCTTGGTTTCCATGGTATGAAGCGAAGTAAAGTATGACGAAGGGGAGCCAGCATAGAGGGAGGAGCATCACTCCATCAAGCTGCAGATGAAGGCCTTGTGGTGAATAGAAGATCAGGTGTGCCAAGGAAGGACTTTGTATGATGCAGAATGCCCAGTCATTGACTGGCTTTGGAATCCAACTTTGAAATGTGGTTTGCTCGAGAAAGATCATGGCTGATAGTGAAACCCAGGAGTTTCAATGACTGAACCTCCTCAAGAGGATTGTTAAGAAAGTGGATAGGAGGGTTTGCCAGATGGTCCTTTCGGAGAGAGATGAGAGTGTGACATAAGTCAGACTGAAAGATATATTCCAAGTGTTTGACCAGCTTGTGATTTGTCAAGGTCTGAAGAGAGGGAAGAGGCTGCAGCCTGTCTATTTTAAGGATGATGGATGTCATGGCAGAGGGTGGAGTTGTCAGCAAATAAATATAGGGGATTTTCCAGAGAGTCAGAGAGCGATCATTGATGAAGATTTGGAATAAGACTGGGCCTAGAACACTGCATTGGGGTACTCCAGCCTTGACGAGAGAAGAGATGAAAGAATTCCGTTGAGCCGCACGTTGGCTATGAGAGTGGAGGAAGTAATTAACCATGTGTGGAGTTGGCTTGGATGCCAAAGGCAGAGTTTGGAGAGTAATGCAGGATGCCAGACTGCATCAAAAGCTCGAGATATGTCTAGAGAGACGGCCTGATGTCATGTCTGACATTGAGGGCCTCCACACATTGTTCGGAGAACAACATATCCAGTATGGATCGTGACCTGGTCTGAATCTGAATTGGTGGTCTGAGATGAGACCCTTGGAGAAAATGGTTTTATGACCTTAATGCCAGCTTTCTGATGATTGGAAATAAGCCAATAGGTCTGCAGTTAAGGTATCGGATTTTTCAACTTTTTATGAAATGCAGTGATGTTGGCTGATTTTCAAGCAGATGGAAGATGACCTTAGGCAAATGACAAGGTGAAAAGAGCAGAGAGAGGAAGTGCAAGAACAGCAGAGCAGGTTTTTAGGACACGTGAACTGATGCTGTCCGGCCCAGTTGCAGAATCAGAGTCGAGGGTTGCCAGAAACTTCTCCACCTTCTCAGGTGCAAAAAGACGCAGACTCCGGGAGCAGTTGCCTGTGCTGGGTAGGGTGGATACAGACAGTGAGAGGTTGTGGACACAAGATTTGAGAGCAAATCAAATAACTGACAAAATACAGCATTGGAGCATCAGGAGGAACCAAAATAGACAAAGATACAGTCATCAGAAGGAACCTGGATATAGGATTTGGGTTTCAGCTGCTACTCCTCTCCCCTAAAATCCATCCAGGCATAGGCAGGTGAACTTCAGAAAAACTATTGACAAGAGTTCACCTCTCCATAAAGCCTGGTGTTGCTTAACAGGTAGGGTGGCTAGCTTAAGATCTTCGGGTTTTGATTCCAAGCCGCTGACAGCTGTTGAATTAACACCAGGCGGGTTGGCTCAGCCTGCCATCCTTCAGAGTTTGGCTAAATGAGTACCAGCGTGCTGGTAATAGGGGACATTGCATCAGTGGTATATCCGCACCCCAGAAATGATGCAGCCAAGAAGCCACAGGCTGCATATGAATAAATAACCCCTCCATAGACAAAAAATAGAAAGAAGGAGAGAAAAGTTCCTGTCCACTTAAGTCTTTTATGACGCACTTCAGGTTGCTGAAATCAAAAAAAATTTTTTTTAATTTTACATAACTTCCAATGCAATGGGAACCAGTTTACATGAAATCAACGATAATCTCAACACAGACTTGAGGCATTCAGCCTTCTCATGAGCGGAGTCGGCTATGGTGCCATGAGGAGAGGGAAGGATGGAAGGGAGCATACACCAGAGATAGACTTCACAAGGACCACTAAGTTTTGGAGGAGGGAGACAAATTTGAAATTTCATTCTTGAGGTTGGACAGATGTTGTTTTCTGGCTCTCCTAAGAGTAGACACGCACTTGTTGCGGACTTCGTGTAATGAGCTGAGATTACCTTCTCCCGGGTTTGCTTTCAGGAAGAGAACACAAGTTGTTTCAGAGCAACTGCCTCACAAGAAAAACAAGAACATTTGAAGAAAAATAATAAAGTAACTGTGTTTGCATCTTGTGGGGGAAGGGGTCGGGAGGTTCAAACATCCTACCTCCCATTGTAATCTTCCTTCTCCATATTTCTTTAGTTTTAGTTTTCTTTGCTCAATAACAATAGTTTATACTTTTGATAGAATTCCAAGCATGATGTTTCACCTCATACTAAGAATGTTTAAAGATGTTTACCAATTAAATTTGGCCTGCCCTTCAAAAAATCACTGTAAAAGGACGATGTAAAGTTTAATTTTTTAGTCCTTTTTTTGCTTTAGTCAGGCTACAAACTTACTGATCACCCACCCCTTCATTGAATGACTGAGGAACTACAAGCCACCTTTTTTTTTTAGAACTCAGGTGGAATGTCAGTAATAAAAAAACACCCAAAAGGAAGACAGGTGGAAAAAAACCCCCAAAAGCACTGAATTTTGAGATTAAAGATTACCTTCAAAGAATGCAATGCATGTGACTCAGAAGACATGAATTCACTTCACTAGACATAAGCTTGAGAATTGTGCGAGTCTCTAAACTCATTTCTTTACAACGAGTAGATATAATAGGTCCAAATTGATGGGAAAGTGGGACCGGCTTTAACACTCAGAGCTTAAGGGACAGATTACCTGGCCTGGACGACCGCGCAAAGGGCTATCTCCCTCGACAGACTGAGAAAGCCTGAACTTCCTTGGTTCCCCTGTCGGCAATCATGACCATCAGCTGCTGCACTTTGTACCTGGAACCCATCCACTACGCAGCGCACCTGCAGACAATGTGGGCAAGGGTGAGGTGGATGACTTGTTACATCAGTGTTATCTGCTTTGACATTTTTGTTTACCACAATTTGTTGACTACAGTACTTTTACCAACAATTTTTACAGAAAGAAGAATGTATGGATCTCAATTTCAAAATTATATTGGCTTAAATGTTTGGCATTCTCATCTGAGGGCCCAACTCATGATGCTGGGATGCACCAACACTCAAAGGCCATACATTATGTGGAGTCATCTATGGTCGACTACTGGTATCAATTTAAGGTACAATGATGTATCTTCGTGTCCTTTTTCCTAAATGAGATATACTGTATGTGCAAATCACGGAGTATTGTCGCATTCCGATCCGATGAACCATACTCTGTTATAGAGTGTTGGTGCTGCCAAAGCAGTTTCCTGGCAACGTTCATGCTGGACGGTTTGCCATCCCTCTCCCAGCAGTAGTTAGGGAAGGAATTTACAATTTGGCCAGGGTGAAGGTGACAGCTCACTTAGTCTTCGCAAAGGACGCCGTGTGATCTTTAACGTCCAACTAAATGTCTACAGATGAAGCACCCAGTTTTATGTCCATCCGAGGGATGGCACACACACACACTGAAGAATCACTCTGCCTGTGAAACACTGGGATGACAGTTTGTAGCTGAGTGGGGATTCAAAGCCAGGCTAGATGGCTTAGGGTTAGTGTGCATATCTCTAGGCCACCTGTCAGGCTTGTTGCATTCAGGTTACCAAGATAATAAAACATCCACAGAACTTGGAATTTCTTGAGACAGTGTTGTCACCATTTATGAACACCAAGCTGTGACCAACATCAATTCATTGGAACCTCAGCATTCACGATTGACTGCAGCAATGACTAGCATTAGGTTGTGAACTTCTAAAACTGGTCAATGCAGATCCAGATGACTTTATTGCTCATCTGATAATTGATGATGAAACACGGCTTCACAACTGGAATCCTGATGCTAAATTTTATTCCATGCAATGGAAGCACAAGGGATCAGCACCATCCAACAGGTTTCAATTTCAAGCTAGGCCAAGGGACTTCCTGCTGGTTGACTATGTGCCTACAAAACTACAATCATAAGGGGACCTTGGCGGGAGGACGGCATTTTCATTGAATTAACACCAGTGGGTTGACTCAGCCTGTTATCCTTCTGAGGTCGGCAAATGAGTTCCAGTGTACTGGTCCCGGTGTATGCCCGGTTAGAATAGGTGTACCATATCCCTGTGTGTCATAAGAGGCGACCAGGGTTGGCGTCAGGAAGAGGATCCGGCCATAAAACATTGCCTCAAGAAGGGAACCATGATTGCATGGAGCCCGCAAAAAAAAAAGCTAACCCCTGCTTAGCAGGGAAAGATGGCCATAAAAAGGCTGTTTTTTTGTTGTTGTTTGTTAAAACTACGCCCCTTTGATTTATAATTTAAGGCCCAAGAATAAACCTAAACCTTGTAGCTTTACTATAGCTGCCGAGCCTTCCTGGCATTGTGCTGCCTGCTTACCTCCCGTATCTTCGACCACCCCAGATCCTTCCTCTTGTGTGACACGCTCCAACATTACTCTTGAATCATGCAATCACTATTTTCATGATTCTTCCCATCCCCAGCACCTTACACTTGTTTCGGTTAATTGCATCTGCCAATCTTTTGTTATTAAAGTATCTAGACTTTCCTGATTCTGATCACCCCCTTGCCCCCCGCCCGCCACCTCACCCTCCCCTCTATGCTATCTACCTTACCTCCAAGCTTTGTGTCATCTACAATTTTAGAAAGCTGACTCTTAACCCCACTATCCCAATCATTGATGTAAATTCTGAAAATAATGGTCCCAGCACTGATCCCTGAAGTACCCCACTACGGTACTTACCATCGTCTCAATCACAGCCACTTTTTCTTCCTATCACTAATCCAGTTAGTTATGCGATTATTATCCGATCTCTGGATTACATACAATACTGTCCAGTTAAATGAGGATACTCACTCAAAATTCACAGGATTGTTGGCAGAGAGCCGTGAACGAATAGGTAATAAAAAGCAGTACATAAAGCCGTGTAGTCTGAGAGTGATGAAACCCCATTGATGAACTTCCAGAAAATGATTTTAAAGTCCTGGAGGTGCATCTTGTCCCCTTCACCTAAGTTTACCTGTACATGGTATAGCTTCGTCATCATTATTTGTTGAGCAAGGTTTCGCTGTTATTTTCGTCAGGGTGTCATGCAAAGATGTCACATTAGGATGTCACGTGATTACATCACACAACTGTGCAACACAGCGCCGTGTGATCAGTGCCGTATGAACAACGTCACAACTGTTGTAACTGCAACAGGCCCACGAGCAAGAGGGTACCAAAGCACGTGAAAGAAACCTGGGGAAATAGCTTTTTCGCAAAGAATTGTGGGTAGTTTCATCATCCACAATGAGTTGTGAATTGAGACCATCAATATCGTGCTGTACGGGGTCTATCAGGAATAATGGGAAACATGTAGCGCCATCTACTGAATCCATCCGTCCATTGGGTCCAGATCTGTACAGAGCGTCGGTGCTGCCGAAGCAGTCTCCTGGGCTATTGGGCGCAATCCTGGATGGGTCGCCATTCCGACACAGATCTACTGAATGAGTGGTAATTACTCATTACGCAAAGGCATATTGACTGGCTTGTGCTGACGGTTAGCAGAAATTCAAAATTGAAGGCTTTTCCATCATCGTCGACTGCTTTTCATTGATCTGAAATGCAGAATCAATGAGTATTTGGAAAGTTACAGTCATTTTGCATTCCTGACAGCACAATTTCCAATGACGGTGCAGTATCTCTGGAAATATGATGCAGTTCTACAAAGACGATGAGGACCCCGGTGTCTTTGATGAGTATGGACAGTGGCAAGCTCCTCTCAAAGAATAGTCCAACAAGCGGTAGCCAATGCCACCGGACATGCTCACCATCAAGGGCATCAGCAGCTTAGAAATGGCATTCCCAAAAGTCTTCATTGCTTTACACATCTCAGTTTGGCAGTGTCCAACTCCAGTGACAAAAGATCTTTCAGCCATATGAAGCACATCAAGAGCTCTCTACTTAAAACGATTTGTTCTTACTTACAAAAAGACTTGCGGTCACCTGATATGTTGGGGTGGTTGCACAAGCAGATTAATCCAGGTTACTGCATTTACTGGCATACCTTTTTGCAAGCTACATAAACTTTCATGTCAAGAAGCAGCACCGTCTTATAAGAATGCTACATCAGTGTGTCATACGATGATATCAATTAAGGTAGAAGAAGCCATCTATCGATAATCATCTATAAAGAATTTGGAGGTCCTTCTCCTACCTCCTGCCTCCCACACCCACCACACTCTGACACTCCATACACAGTTCTCTCTTTCTTCTTCCCCTGTCTTGTGAGTGTATTCATCCGTATACTGGAAATCCTTAGATTTTAATGGAAACTAGAATTTCTGAAGTGGTTATTCACCATTGAGAGAAATGGCCAAAACTATACAGCTCAATATCTCAAAAAATTTACAGGTGGATTCGGATGAACTCGGTGGACAGGTTGGGTGTGTGACGAGCACGAATTGATTCGATTTTGCTGAAGATCTGGCTGAAGATATGAGAATTAGAAAAAATTTCTTTTGTGATTGTTCATAATTGAGAGATCGTGCCAAAAACGATACGTGATGTTTAAAAGTTGTGGACGAGTTACGACAAAACTTGGGAGATGAGTTGGGTAGGGACAAGAACAAGCCGATGAGATGGTTCAGGTCTGGATGCAGATCCGGCCTATCATTGAGATAACAAAAAAATGTTCAGGCTGGTGGAGGTGTGCGTTCTGTCGAGTGTCGTTCTAGTTTTATTACATTACTTACAATATTTGTTGGCATACCTCACAATAATAGGTCCTTAAGGTAGGTAGGGCACATGGCCAGATTAATAACTGCTGCTTTCAGCAATATAAGCAGCCACAGTTTTAATGTGGTTTGCATTTGAATAGTACCGTGGGATCTTTATGTCCGCATTAGAGCAGAAACAAAATAACCGATACCACCCTACTCCCACTCACTCCATTGTCTGAACCTGAACTGACCATGGGACTCATACGCAACAGCGAAGAGATGCAGAATGGGCTTCAACACGCAAGTTGCTCAACCACAACAGCCTAGCACTTTTTATTATCTGCATAGCACTTGAAACCAGATCCTTTACTAAATGGAAGAATGAGTTGTTCGACTGCACATATTGCACAATGATCACTTATAACAGGTAAATATCCTAAAAGAAGAAAGAAATGGTAAACATAGTGGTTGAGAAAATAATATGCACATATAGATATTACTGACAGGAAGATGGCGATTCCACCTCCAATGACAAAGCCACCAGCAACATCCTGCCAGTGATTCCGACACTCGGCGACACGAGCGGCTCCGCATACAGCTGCTAATCCAAGTGCCACCAAACCCAAACTTGGCCGGAGCAGGCGAGAGCCCTGGGCGTACCAACCCGGTGATGTACAGCTGAGATTTGTTTAAGAAAGTCAGTAGAGACAAGCAGAGCATTTCGCTGATTATTTACTCACCATGTGAACACAAAACTATGAATCATGGATATTCCTGTTCAACCCATCCCTTGATTCACCAATTGCATACTATTTTTACTATTCTAGGACATTGGTGTGGACTGGTGCGTCATGTTCTTACATTTTGTACTGTTAAATTTTTTAAAAATGATATACTCATAATGGTGACAGTATAATAACATAAGTAATAATAAAAGTAAAATAACAATAATAATCGTATCTCAAATTGTAGTACTTCCCAACACCAACAAACCTTACCGCAGTAAACAGTGCGCTATACATGGCAATGGCAGCCTCCTTGCAAGGAAAAGATCGAGCGGCCATTGCCACACGTCCTGGCTGGCCTGAGCAGGCAGAAGGACCGGGGGCAAAGGCTGGAGGGTCGCGGCAGACCACAGCCGACAGATTGGGACGACACACAGACAGGAAATGAGGTGCCAGGCTCCCTGTCACGACCTGCACGCCGAAGCAATGGCGATTGATATTTTGCTGAGCTAGGATATTTGTTGATAAGTTTTAACCCAGTACAATCTCATGAGCAAGAACATTTTAGAAGACATTCGACAAGATGAATGGTACGTTGTTTACAATTACCACTCTGATTAAGAGAAATTCGGTGATACAAATGGGCCAAAAGTTATTATTATTTTTATTTTTTTCCAATTTTAAGGCTATCCAATGTGTGTATATTTATATATATATATATGTATATATATTTTATGAAAAACAAACACCCACTCACATCTCTCACCTGTCAGGTCAGGTCAGGTATGGGAGCATGCGCCAGAGCAACGCGTCGCTGCATGCACTTTCCGCGGGTACGACAGGGGCCTCCATCTGGCCATCCCCAGGCAGATGCCTGGTCCATCCCCATCTCCTTGAGATACTGATCAATCTGCTGCAACCATGAGGCATGTGGTCGGCCAATTGGCCTCCTCCACTCACAAGGCTCCCTCACTGAGAAAATCTGGTGAGCAGGATCAGCGACAGGAAAACGAGCCACATGGCCATACAGCCACAGCTGATGGTCATGGACTATGCAGGTAACAAATCTCATTTGAGTCTCTCTCAGCAACCTCTCGTTGGACACAAAGTCTAACCAGCGATAGCCAAGGATTCTCCGAAGAGACCTGGTACAAAGGAATCAAGTCTCCATCTCAGATCCCTGGTCAGAGTCCAAGTCTCACATCCATGGAGCAACACTGGAAGCACCAAGGACCTGAAGACTCGACTTCGTCCTCCTGCACAGGTACCGACAGCACCATACCCCATGATCCAGTGAATGCATGACTCCGAGGCCCGACCCAGATGTATATTGACCTCTGGCTCACAGCCAGCAGAGACATGAATATCACTGCCAAGGAAAGTGAATCTCTCCATGACCACAACATCCTCACCACAAACAGGTACAGACATGATAGCAGCATTCAAGATGTCATTGAAAGCCTGTATCTTAGTTTTGACCCAGGAAACTGTAATCCCAGTGGCTCCAACTCCTCATTCAGCACCTCAAAGGCCCCAAAAGGATATCCAGTCTCCACAAAGATGACTGCATCATCTGTGAATCAAAGTCAGAGATCTTGACATTCCAAATGATGCACCACAGCTTCATTTCTCTGGCATCATCCCATAATCCAGTCCATACAAGCGCTGAAAAATGTGGGGGCCAGTACACACCCTTGTCGAACTCCAGTAACAACTGGAAATAAGTCAAGATGGTTCCACCACATCTCACAGCACTCTCAGTACCAAAGTATAGTTCAGACATCATATCAATCAGTTTTGGTGGCACCCACGAAGATGAACAATCCTCCAGAGGCATCCCGATTTACTGAATCGAATGCTTCATAAATGAACATAAGCTGCAGCAGCCCCTGCCGAAAACTCTAGTCTGCGTTCGGTGAGGAACCGAAGAGCAAGGATATGGTCAATCGTTGACCCCTTTGGTGTAAAGCAGGGGTTCCCAACCTGGGGTGCCCACACCCCTGGGGGTGCGAGATGGAATTTCAGGGGGTGCGACAAAGAGTGGCTTGTGTCCTTGAGTGACAAGTCATGAGTCATCACTCAGCCAGCTGCCAGTGTGCCTTGAGAAGTGGTAGTAGGTCATATTTTTCTCTTTCTGTTTTGCAGATTAACCCTTCATCATGTCAAAAAGAAGGAAATGGAATGATGACTATGTGTCCTTTGGTTTCACTTGCACAACAGGAAATGATGGCTTGCAAAAACCCCAGTGCATTCTTGTGGCGTTGTGTTTTCCAACTCAAATCTGAAGCCATCCAAGCTTCATGAGCACTTCAAGAACAAGCATGGTGGAGCTGATGTTGGAGGACATGATGTTGGGTCATTGAAAATAAAAAGAGCTCGTTTTGATTCACAAGGAACTCTTTCAAAATTAGGTTTCGTTTCTGTTGAAAAACCATTACTTCTTGCTTCATACCAAATGGCATATAGAGTGGCCAATCCAAGAAGCCCCATACAATTGCGGAAGATCTCATCAAGCCATGTACACTGGAAATGGCAACAATTATCCTGGGTAAAGAAGCAAGAAAAAAAATTTGAACAGGTGCCCCTATCAAATAATGTCATTCACAACCGAATCAGTGATTTGAGTGAAGATATTTTGGACCAAGTCATCTCAGATGTCAGAGCTTGTCCTTTTAAAATCTCTATTCAGTTGGATGGAGTCAACTGACGTCTCCAGTTGTACTCAACTCATCACATTAGTGAGGTATGTCAATGATGGTGCTGTGAAGGAAGATTTCCTGTTTTGTAAAGATCTGCCAAAAAACACAACTGCAAAGGATGTGATGCAGCTGGTGAAAGACTTCTTTGCCAAACATGATTTAGATATCAAAGTCATTGGTTCTGTGTGCACTGACGGGGCACCTGCAATGCTTGGAAATAAATCTCGATTTTCTGCATTGATGAAAAAGGAGATTCCAGACGTGCAAGTTACCCATTGTTTTCTTCATCGGCATGCTTTTGCAACAAAAACATTTCCTCCAAATTTGAAGAAAGTCCTTGATACTTGTGTGAAGATCATCAACTGATCAGGGGAGAGCTTTGAACATCGCATCTTCAAATCATTTTGTGAGGATCTGGGTTGTGAGCATTCAGTTTTGCTTTTCCACACAGAAGTCCGTTGGTTGGCACGAGGACAATCTTTAACCCGCTTCTTTGAACTGCAGGAAGAAATCAAAGTTTTTCTGGAGGAGCGTGAATGTGATCTGATTGGGGCATTAGAATCACAGGAATTCGTCCAAATGCTGGCTTACTTAGCTGACATTTTCACTCGTATGAATGCCCTGAGTATCTCTCTTCAAGGAAAAGGGATAAACATATTGAAGGCTTGCGAAAAGTTGAATTCCTTCAAAGAAAAGTTACATCTTTGGCGTCGAAGGATGGAAAGAGGCAGTCTCTCAAATTTTCCTTCACTAGAAGAGATGGTTGATGATGCTGGATCCATAACTCCTACTGTGCGTGAAGAATTGTGGCTCATTTGGAAATGCTGTCAGAATCGTTTGATGGATATTTTGCTGCTGGAGACCTGAAGATTTCAGAAGAATGGATCATGAATCCATTATCCTATAATTTGGAGAAAATGTCAGATGATGAAGAGCTGAAGGAAGATCTTATTGATTTGCGGACAAATCGAACTCTTGAAATGCAATTTGAAAGCAAGACTTTGGAGGAGTTTTGGTGTGCAGCACTGGATATGTTCCAAGACTTGGTGGGAAAGCACTCCGTGTCCTCATTCCATTTGCAACAACATACTTGTGTGAATGTGGATTCAATTCTCTTTTGTCAATCAAAACAAAATCTAGGAATCGCCTGAATCCACAGGCAGACCTACGGATCGCAGTCAACAAGAAAGTTCCACGTTTTGACAAAATCGTGAATGAGAAGCAGGAGCAAAGAAGTCATTGAATTTTATGTTCACAATTGAGATTGATTTTACTGTTACAATTTTTTCTGAATAAATTATAATCTAATTGCTCAATTTATACTTGCATTTTATGCCACGAGTTAAAAGCTTATTTTTAAGACAATTTGTTCACCCCAGTATTGTATGTGGTTCAATTTGTGGTTCAAAAATTATAAATTAGACTTCCTCATCTTCAAATGTGATATTACTTTTGTAGGGGGTGCGAACATTAATCGAACATTTCCTCGGGTGTGGGGCATAGAAAAGGTTGGGAACCACAGGTGTTAAGCTGACTGCTCTGGGTGCTGGTGCTAAAGCAGATGGTGGTGAACCCTACCAATAATTTTCCGAGCAAAGACCTTGCCTGGCACTGAGAGCAGCGTCACCCTCGGTAGTTGTTGCAGTCTTGGCGATCACCCTTCCCTTTCCAGAGAGGGACAACAAGGCCCTCTTCCAGTCAGTTGGGATGATGCCTGTGTTCCAGGCAGAGCACAGAACTGCATGCAATGACACGAGTGCAGCATTTCCACCAGCCTTGAGAAGTTCAGCATGGATGCCACAGATCCCTGGAGCTTTACCCCATTTCAACCGGTTCACCGCAGAATGTGTTTCCACAAACGAAGGTGGACCACAGTTGATTGGAGGGTCAGCAATAGGGACAGTAACATCCCGACATCCAACTCAACAGCTGGTGGACTCTCTGGGGTCTTAAGGCGTGTCCTGGGCTACCTCACTGGGGTTTGAAACGGCCATGTTTTTTGGCCTGCTCAACCATTCCCTGACTTGGAACAGGCCACAACAATTTTTTAACGACAAAGCACTCAAAGTGTTTTTTTCCCCACTTTCCTGTTTGATATCATCAAATGCCTGATCTTCATACCTATGAATAGCTGTATTTATAATGGTCAAGATATGAATGTTTAAGTTTGGACCTAGCTGATGGTGTCACGGGTCGGACCTCTGATAGATGCAAGGTCGTGCTGGTTTTCTTCTAATAAAGATGTCTAAATGAAATTTTTTCAAGGAAGTTATGCATTTCACCACATGCTTGATGTTATAAGCTGTTAGATTATATAAGGATTGTACATGGATTCTTTATACATCGTGTTTTACGACGTGGGAAAGAATTTTCTCTTGAGAATATACTATGTAGATGGTTTTTACTTCGAGCATTTATTTGAACTTTAATTGAATTTCTGTTTTCATTTTTCACAGTTGCTAAGGTATCTTCACACTTGATTGCAGCAAGGTTTGTGAAACCAGTAAAGGCGTTTTTTTTAAACGTTTTTACGTCGTATTGTGCATTATATATAAAGGAACATGAGTTGAGGAGCTTGCATGTGGCTTCATGACTTTGTCTTAAGTTTAATTCCATTTCTGTTTTCACTTTTAGTATTTGCTAATGTAGATTCAGACTGGACTAAAACAATTTCCATGAATATCCATTGAAATTTGATGAAATTAGATCGCATAGAGATTTTGTATGGGGAATGTGACGCTTCTTGAATGTTCTCGGCTGCCTCGTGGCCTTGCTTATCTACGATTTGATTTCCATTTCCACTTTTTTATCATCGCTGACACAGATTCACACTTGACTGCAAAAAAATGTGTGAAAGTCCAACCAAAAACACCTTTTTCAAAAGGTAAACTCATTAAATTTCAAATAACTGAGATGGACCTTGAAGGGACACTATGATTTAATGCATGCACTGCTTGACCTCGCGCACTGTCTCCCAGAGGGACTGCTTATCCATAGCATCTGCCAGATCAGTATCTATATTTTCAGAAGTTTCGCGAGGTGCTCTACTGAGAATCAAAGAAAATCTGGTGAAAAACGGACATTTTAAAATGAAGTGATAACGTTTGCACGGACCCCCAACGATGTACCATGTGACACGTGCACAGCAGAGCAGGCAACGTGGTGGATTATTTGCAATGTTTATTTCACAGGTGAATAAACTTTGCGATGTCTCCAGAGTTGTTCTTCGTTAAACAGCAACTCTTTTGTGGATAAAGTCATTATTTAAATGAATAAATTTAATTTATTTAACTGCTCCAGGCCGACTTTAAAGTTAAAGGGATCCTATGTGGTATGCAGCCTCAGCCTATCCAGCCATTCCTTATCAACCATTTAATTGGAGTGCTTGCTTGAGTGCTTAAACCACTTGCCAAGCACCCTACAGTCGATAGTGGTACAGTTCGTGTCCGATCGGGATGTACAGTCGGCAGTTGCTACAAGGTAGAGGTACATGATTTACAAAGGTTATATAGTTTCTCTTTGTGAGTTTCAAATCAAAATATATTTGACAACACCAAATTTCCGAGCTGATTATCGTATTAACATGTTTTCTAAATTAGTCAATTTTTTTTCCACCCGTCACATGACAATTGGCAGCTGTTTCTAAAGATTAATGTTTAAGCACGTCTCCCTGAAACATCGATAATGTAACGTTGTTTTTTAACTTGTTTATTGAAATTCCCCCAAAACAAGGGTGAAAGTTACTCAAGGTTTTGGGGTTGTATAGAGTACGTATTGTAGTCAGTAATCACACTAACTCCAAACTGCTGATTCCTGAAGAATTGCTGATATTAGCCAAGCACTAATAGAATGTGCGTGTGTGTTCATAAAGCATAACATTCTCTCTCTCTCTCTCTCTCTCTCTCTCTCTCTCTCTCTCTCTCTCTCTCTCTCTCTCTCTCTCTCTCTCTCTCTCTCTCTCTCTCTGTCTCCGAATGTTTTGGACGTGTCGGGGTGGTGATTATGTCCGGTGTTTGTCTCTGGACGTATTTGGAAGGGTGGGGGTTGTGTGTTTATCTCCGAGTGGTGTATGTCTTCAGACATGTCCAGGCAGTGTATATGTCCAGGCGATGTTCGTCGTCGGACGCGTCTGGGCAGAATTTATCTCCGGATGTGTCCGTGCAGTGTTTATGTCCGGATGGGAAGTTGTCTCCGGCTGTGTGTGAGCGGTGTTTGTCTCCAGGTGGTATTTATAGTATGACCAGTAAAAAATGGATTTCAGACATTATTTTGTTTCCATCTTCACTGTTATTTTATGTACAATCATTTTAAGAAACTATGAATCGTAATTAACGCTCCACCACACGTCTACCTTGCCTTCCCCTGCCCCTTCTCACTCTCCCTCCCACACCCCTCCTCTCTCTTTCCCTCTCCACCTCCTCTCTCTCTCCCACCCCTCTCTATCTATCTCTCT
>CM068962.1:41316429-41328311 GCA_035128595.1 Eptatretus atami
AAAAATAAATCCTCTTCAAAATGTCAACGTCATCAATAAAAATTGAGGATTTAGAAATCTCCACCTGAGTTGTTGACCTTTGGCCCTATGCTGACTTTTGACCTCAAAAAAAGCGCTTCTTGTTGGTTTTTTTATGACCAAACTCTAACCATGTGGTTACAGTTTTGTTGAAATCTGTTTTAAGAATGGGACTCTGTTTAAGTGATAGACAGACAAACAAAATAACAAAACTCGGACTGAACAAATATTACTTGAAAAATCATTCGATTTTGCAAGGAACAAGAAGAAACGTGGTGCGGAGCACAAACTTCAAAATCCATTAAAACAAATTTAATCTCAAAGAATTGATGGTGAATTCAATGACCAAATACGCAACTCTCTTCAAATTCAAGGTAATCGATGAAATTGAGGATTTTAGAAATACCACACTTTGTTGTTGACCTTTGGCCTGTGTGATCTTTTGGGTCTATGTTCACCTCAAAAATAATTCGTGGTTGAATTCAGTGCCTGAAATATATATGTCTTCAAATTTCAAGTCAAATCAGTATGAAAATTGAGGATTTTAGAAATTTCACCCAAGTTGTTGAACCTTTGGCCTATGTTGACCTTTTGACCTTAAAACAATGGGCTTCTTTGAACAAACTGTACCATGTGGTGAAAGTTTCCTGAAGATCAGTTTAGAATGTGACTGTAGGCAAAAAACAGACAGACAACAGACAAACAGAATACAATATATACTTGAAAAAATGGCCTGCTCCCCCTTGTTGTACGTTCTGTGCGTTCGCTCTCATACGAGCCTTGACATTAAAAAAAAAGAAAGAGTAACAAACAAGAAAAAGATGTCCTTACAGGCATAGAGCATGATACTTTCAAAATCCACCCTCCTCTCTAAAGGTTGCCATGGATACATCAAATTGTCCATTTCATTAAGATTATAATTGACAATCTTAATCAAAGCTGAAGTCAATCGGATGAAAATTGACTATTTTTCAGATTTAAATTGATGATTTTAGAAGTTTGACCTTGAGTTGACCTTTTGACCTCAAAAATAGTTGCTATCCCAATTCAGTGATGGACTACGCAAATCCTGTTCAACTATCAAGTTAATAGGATGTAAATTGACGATTATTCAGTTGAAAATTGATGATTTTAGTTGTTTGACGAGTTGACCTTTTCACCTCAAAAATAGTTGCTATCCCAATTCAGTGATGGACTACGCAAATCTTGTTCAAATTTCAAGTCAATCGGATAAAAAGTGACGATTTTAGAAATTTGACCTCAAGATGACCTTTGACCTTTGACCTCAAAATCAACAGGCTTCTCACTTGAGACGACCTCTAAAACTTGGTAAAGTTTGATGATGATTGGTTTGGAATTGTGACCTGTAGTCGATTGACAAACAAACAAAATCAATTGACCAATATACTTGAAAAATCTTCATTTGGCATAACAAAACAAACAGACAGACGAAAATAACAACAAGACCAACCAATATACTTGAAATCTTCGATTTTCACAAGTAAACAAACAGATGGGTGAAAACATAACCACCTTCCAACCTTTCGTGAGGAGGGTAAGATATGGCAAATTAATTTACATCAACTTTTCAATTAGATTAATATCTATTATAAAAACAAGCATTTGCAGGATTTGCAAATTCAATATCTCATGAAAAGCATATTCAAGTATTATCGAAGGGTGAAGATTCACTGAAAAACAAATTGACAGGGCTTCTGGAAATCTACTTTTCACATTTACATCTCCAAAGCTTGGTGCACCTCCATCCGGCCTTCTTACAAACACATCTATCAATGCAGCCTCTCGTGCTCTTGCAGCCACACTTGACCAGTTCATTGCAGGCTTTGGAGGCAATAGGTAGAGTGGTCAAAACTGGAAACCAAGACAGGCTGTCTTTGTCCAATGTCCAGACCCACCCATGACTCTGGTATTGGCGTCTGTTGCTGACTCAGATGACTGCTGTTCCAGATCCCAGCCTGATACACAGCGAGCTTCAAATGCTGCAGTAAGGCATCCTGAGTCGGTGGGATGTTTCCCTCTGCTTTGGATTTTTGGCAGAACATCTACTTGTGGGCATCGTTTACAGAGCTCAGCTGGTTGGTCTTGTCATAGAGAACAACGGTGAAATGTTCTATTCTCCAGTGAAGCTGTGGAAAAGGAGCAAGGCCAAGGATTTGTCTCTGCCTAGAGTATGGACGATGGCATTCATGTGGTAATGAGTGATGTTCTTTCCTGTGCCAAAAGCCACCAAAACATTTGAAGCTGGACAAATGGAGAGTAGATGATGGAACTCTCCTCTGAGAATTACGATGACATCAGTGTCAACAGTGCAAACCAAGCAAGTGGTTGAACCATTCTCCAAGGCATATTGCAGGTGAATCAGTATTCTGGTGCCTGCTTCTCCATGGCTACAGGATGACATACAATGGTTCGTACCTTTGACAAATACTCTTTGACCCGATGTTATGACAACCTCTGTCAGGAGAGGAATCTGTATAGGCAACCCTACTCGAGAGGAATGCAAATAGTTCCTGCTTTTTCATGGGGTAACGAATAAAGTCTTGCCAGTTACCAGGGATCTTGTCCTGACTGATAACTCTCCTTCGTGTACCTTTGCCTCGCTTTTCCCTCATAGACTCTTTGATGCTGCTTGGCAGATATGTGTCCCAAACGATATCAACTCGCTTGTGCACGGTCTCCAGTAGCTTTTTCATGTCGGGGATAAAGACATTGTTGGCATATTCCTGAATGTTGTGATGTTTTCCATTGGAAGGACATGTACAACAGCTACACCATCAAGGACTTTGATGTCGAAGGAATTCGGAGGATCTGTCTGAGTGTCCTGTTCCAGGTAAGTCAGGGGATCAGATTTCTGTAAATACATGAAAAATGCATATAATTTGCATAAATTAACATTATAATCATAAAATATAACCTCAGATAGTTTAATTTAATAATGATTTAGAGTAGTGATGATGATCAGGCAGAAAGTATTTACAACATACAGTTTTTGAGATTGTAAGTTAAAATTTCAATGAAATATTAATAAATGCACCTAATTTGCATAAATTAGCATAATTATACATGAAGGCATGATTTGATTAAGTGGCACCTATCAAAAAATTAAAGCTATTGGTCTAACAAGTTCCTGGAGAGAGTTTGGTGCTTTTGTCTGCTCTGTCCCCATAACTCAAAAATATGGGTCGAAGCTGCCTGACTATTTCCCACCTGTGGAACCAACTTCCACATTCTCTTCAATCTCATCCTTTCCTCCAGGTCTTCAAGACAGCTGTTCACCACCATCTCAGATTGTCCCCAATCCAAAACCATGATCTTTTATACCCTTGTTAACCGCACCCAAATCACTCCTAATTTTCCAGTTTTCCCTCCTTGGAATTTCCTTCTGTATGCATCTTGTCCAGCCCATGCATTTGTGCTTTGCGTTCTGTTTTTGTCTGTTATGTCCTGACCCGTTCTAAAACCCTCGACGATGTCTACAAAAAAAACGAACAAGAAATAGAAAAGGTGTGATGAAGCAAAGAAAAGGTGTGATGGAGCAAAGATGAGGATAGATTTTCCAAAGGTAATTAATGGTTTTCCAAAGGTTATTAACAAATAATTATTAGGTTATTAATGTAGATGAGACTCAAGACTGGGCCCAGGACTGCTACGGGGAACTCCAGCCTCTACTAGGCACACAACCCTGGACAATACCATGATGAAATGAACAGGGTGCTGATCGATTGAAATATGCTAACCATCATGGGAAGCAAGGAGAAGCTCATGTTTCGGGGTTAACCATTTTTGGGGTATACCTTGTCGAGGCTCGGGTGAGAGCGAACACACAATCACAGCAAGGGGGCATGATATAAGAGGGGTGGGAGAGGAGGACAAACAGTGGGGAACAGAGACAAAGGAGATCTGTGGAAGGGAGAGGGATGGGGCAGGGAACATTGGGAATACAAGATAAACATTACAGGGACTTTCAGAAGGAAAGCAGGAATTTGAAGGAGGTGGTTTGGAGTGGATTAACGAGGTAGAAAAGATCGAGGTTTTGGATGTGTGAAGATAAGAGGTGGTGGTGAACACTGCTTTGAAGGCCTGGAGGGAAGAATGGGATTGAAGAGGTGTGGGAGTTTATTGCAAAGGCGGGAAAAAAGAGAATGAGAGAGGGAAGGTGAGCATGATTCGTGATTTGGTAGTTTTACCAGAAGGAGGTTATTGGTGGACCTTGAGTGCCCTAGCAAAAATATGGGAGGGAGTCATATTTCAGACAGAGCGGGGGGGGGGGGGGGGGAGAACAGGGAGGAGACGGTAGAAGACAGAAGACCACCGACCTGCCTGCGGTAGAGTGAGAGCCCAAAGACTCAGCTCACGGGGAGATGCCAATGATCCTGAATGCCCTCGTTTCCACGGCGTGAAGCTGAGAAAGGTGAGAGGCGGGAGCACCAGCCAGAGGGAGAGCAGTCCTCCATCAGGCTGCAGATGAAAGCTTATACGTGGTAGGAGTTCAGGTGGGCTGAGAGGAAGGACTGTGCACGACGGAGGATTCCAGTCGGCGACTCGCTTTGGCGGCCAGGTTGGAAATGTGGCTTTCCAGGAAAGATCATGGCAGATATGAGCCAGAAGCTTGAATGAAACCCTTCAGCGGAGCAAAAGAGAGAGAATGGGTAGGAGCGAGTGTTGGGATATCGGGGCAAGAGAAAGAGAAGGAATATAGGGTGGGAATCAGTAAAAAGTGGATGGGTCTGAGTCGGGTCAGGGGTTAAAGGTCAAGGGGACGGGGACTGAGAGAAAAATGAAAATAATAGGGAAAAAACAAGAATGACAGAAGATTAAATGAATATACTAAAGCATCTTGAAAAAGTGATATAGATAAATATAACAATATAAAGAATAATAATAATAAAAATAAAACAAGGAGCTGACACACTCGGTCCCCCACCTTTTGGGTGGTATGAGGAATTGATCTGTGTAATATGAAAGATAAATCTTGAATGTTTTTTTGAAATATTGCATGCACAAGCCAAGTTACCGAGATGGTTGCCATGGCAACAGAATTCAACCATTAACAGCCATGATCTAATTGGGTTGAGATAATGTCATAAGGAATGGATATCTGCAAAATGAAAGCTGAATGTTCAACGGTTTTTGAAATATCGTGTACACAAAAGTACATGGACGGATGATCAGTCGGTCAGACGGAACTCATTTTCATGTCTCCCGTCTCCGACCTTGTTGGAAGGGCGGGCGGGGAACAATAACCGTAGAGTGAATAAAATGTAAAAATAAAAAAATAATACTAATACCTGCAATTAAAACTAGAAAGAGCAATCAAAGATTCCAGACCTTCACCAGGACTTGTTTGTGTGGTTTATAGTACGTATTTTATAGACGTACTCGCATGTTAATTGTCCTGTACATATTCTATAGACTTACTCGCATTCTAATTGTACACACTTTATAGACATAGAGGTACTCAGTTGAAAAAAGATAACTATAGAACATTAGTTAAGAAATCTACATGTCACGTCCAAGGCCTCAATGAGGGACATCAAGGGCCCAAGTGAACCCCCAGCCATAGCAGAGGCACCTTGATGACCTCGGGAAAGCAACGGGAACTAGATGCATGGGTCATCATCCACACATGTCCATGGCAGTACAGCTACGCCGGCATTTTGCACCCGCTGATAGATCAGCCTCTCAATGCATTACTATCGAGGTTGGGATCCTGTCCTATCAGGCGGCCATGACCTGCAGCACTTTTTTAACCTGTACCCTTCAGAGTGGTCAGACTCAGGTTGTCGAGACATAGGGCTCAATGTACATGAATATAACAATAAACTCAAGTTCCTCCTTAAACGGAACAACCAACTCCTTGCACAAGACAATAGAGAAAGTTTGTCTATTCACAGTACAAAAAGGGAGGGTTGGAAGGGATTTACTAGTCCGCTTCAAGGCGACAAATGTAGTCGTGGCTTTACTTGATGGTAGACTGCCGACCAAGGCTAACGAGCTCCACCTACCCGGGTGTTAGATCAGAGTCATCATCCCTCTCTTCGGCAGATCACCGACCTAGGCTTACAAATACCACCTCATTGGATTTGAAAGCAGTTATCCTTCTCTTGGACAGATAGCCGACCAAGACGAACAAGCTCCACCTGTCTGGAGCATCCAGTTTTAATGTGCCAGGAACTCGGCTACATCCTCTGCCTTTAATAAGAAACATGGTTGACATGAGAAGCCAGGCAGTAGGATTTGGTTTGAACAAGTTGTTTAAGACGCTGTGCTATAATTGGGCCATTTCAGAGGAGCTGGAGATGCTAAGTCAACCAACTTAATCCCAGCACATTCTTTAACGTGCTTGACCACAAAAATAACGTTTCAGTCAAAGAGAACAGACTTGTCACCACTGTCCATGACAAACACTATGGATTGACGCAGCTACCTTCAATATTCATCATCCCACATCAAAAGTTCAATTCTATATTCCCAGTTCCTCAGACTTCGTCGTCTGTGCAAGGATGATTCAGACTTCAAATCAAAATCAAATGAAATGTGAAAGTTCTTCACCGAGTGTACCTTCCTCATCTCCATTGTGGCTGATGCAATGGAGCTTACACCGACAGACAGATGTCTTTACAACTTGGGAGAAAAAAAAATGAATTTAAGGATCCCATTCACATTGATCTGCCATCCTAGCAACCTTCGAATCAAGATCATCCAGAGGAACTTCAATCTTTTACAGAATGATCCAGAAGCCACCTCGATTTTACCATAACCACCTCTCATCTATATGAAACGAGGACAGAAACTTGAGAGAGTCCCTGGTTGAAGGACCATTACCCCTTGAGCTCACACCGAGCTGTTCGGGTTAGGGTCCTGTGCATCTCCCCACTACTAACGTTTCAGTGTTCACGGAGGGGTTGTAACACCCACCCTCTAACCAAGATGACCACTTCACACTCAGGAGCAGGGCTGAAGTCATGGACCACTTTGACCGCACCTCCACGAATGTGATCTACGTAATGATGGGCACTCTCTGCAACAAGATCTTCATCGGTGAAACCGAGCTGTAAAATCCGAACCCAAATCCCAAGCAGGAGCAACCATGCATCCAGTTAAACCCATGTACATCGTTTTTCACACCTGTTATCTATGAACGTAGCTCCGTCTCGCATGCATACCAATTTCTGCAGGCTACAAAGAATGAGTCTCGAAATAATTTGACGGATTAAGAAAACGGTGATGTAATATGAAATATTGCATCTCTTTATTCTTCTCAACATCAATTTGCAATTAAAGTTAAATTATTAGGCTACAATGCCAACACCTGCCATGGAAGCTTATTCATCCTGTCCCTTCCTACCTCCTCCATTCCACTTCATCTCTCTGGATTTGAGCAAAAGACCCCAGCTATTATGCGCTGTTCCATTTTCCTTCCAATTTGGCATTGAGATCATTGTTGGGTTCATTGTGAAGCAGTTATGGGGTGAACTAAATTGTATTGCTCATTGAGACCTCGGTGATCCTGGCACAATTGAAGATAGGGGAGGACCTGAAGCTGATGAGCAACATCATTGGGCATAAGGACCAGTAAAATAGGACACAGCTACAGCCCTCATTCATCAACTCCATCTTCCCCCTCCTTTCCTTTCGCGAGCACGTTCTCTCTCTATCTCTCTCTACAAGCCCACGTCCATTCCAGCTGCAGCTCCAAGTCCACCCACCTCGCTCCCCCTCTCCCTCTCCCTCTCTGTCTGTGTGTCTCTCCCTCTCTCTCCGCTCTCTCTCGACCACATCGCGGCCTCTGCATGGCTGGAATAAAACCACTTGACAGCAGCAGACTCTAGGGGTAAGTCTGTCTTGTCTGTGTACGTCAACCCATGTCTCACAATCAAATGAACAGTTGCAGATTACACTGTGCACACAATGTGGTGGAAACTGCATTTTGTCCTTTTTAGCGACAACAGCATGAATTTTGCTAACATTCTAAAGAGGAGAATGAATATGGAGACTCAAATTGTCGAGTTTTCACTGTTGGAAGTAATTACAACGAATGCGTAATCCAAGGATTTTGGTTGTTTTGTTGGTCCTTGCAAGCTAAGCTCGGGTTTTATAATCCGTGACCAGAATACTTGTCGGATAACAAATTCCAATGGTGAATGCGCAGAGAAAGAAAGCAGTACAATGTGGCAACGCCAACATTTATACAAACGACTCGGTCAATGGTGTCAAATAAACTGATTACAGAAAAGCGAGAACAGCAGTTGTCTCATTTGCCAATAATAAACCACCACCTTAATCCGTGACACAGAATTTGGGGACAAGAATCATGCAGTGTGGGTAAGTGCAAAAGTTGGATGTAAAGCAATGGAAGGTTCAAAATTTGATGATCTGGTGAAGCCACCAGATCATCAAATTAATGTATCAATCACTAAAAGTAACTTCTCATCCTCTAATATTCAACATCAGTGATCCTTGTACAAACCATTGAAGTTCCTGAAGAGTTCTGATTCCATCTTCTGCTGAAAGATGGTAGAGTGATGCTTGGACAAACGACATTTCTCAGTAGGCCTCCAAAAGTAGTCGACGACTGGGCATACTCCGCCATGTGAAGTCCTTCCTTGGCACACTTGAACTCTTATTCTCCGACAAGGCCTTCATCTGCAGTCTGATGGAGTACTGCTCTCCCCTCTGGGCTGACGCACCTGCCTCACACCTTGCTCAGCTTGACGTCGTGGAAACCAAGGCCTTCAAAATCATTGGAATCTCCTGCGATGAAGCCGAGTCTATGGGTCCATCACTTTCACATCACAGACAGGTCAATGGTCTCTTCATGTCTTCCAATGCCTCCCTTCTGGTCTTGCTTCCTCTGCTCTTTCCATGCTTTTTGTCCATCACCCCCCCCCCCCCCCCCCAGGTTTCTGCAAGACACATGTGGTCCACCAGTAACCCCCTTCTGGCAAAACTCCCAAAATCCAGAATCACTGCTCACCTCCACTCATTTCTTCCTCCTTTTGCCCACCTGTGGAATCAACTTCCACATCCTCTTCAATCTACTCATAATTGTTCCCTCCAAGTCTTCAAGACATCTGTTCACCACCATCTCAGATCATCCCCCATCCAAAACCATGATCTTTTCTATCCCCAATAACCCTCCCAAGTCTCTCTTTCCAAAGTTCTGGTTTTCCTTCCTGTAAGTTTTATTCTGTTGACTGGCAGGTTGGACTCAAGGTAAGCACACTCGCCTTGAGGCTGTCTAGCCGAGGTTTGAATTTTGGCCCAGCTATAAACTGTCATCCTGGTGTTTCACAGACAGGTGTGCAATTTACATCACAATTCATCAATGTGTGTGCCGTCCCTCGGATGGACGTTAAACGGTTAATCCCGTCTGCCGCCATTAGTTAATGGACGTCAAAGACCCACGGTGTCCTTCGATCTATCTCCAGCAACATGGCTAAATTACAATTCCTGCCATAACTATTGCTGGGAAGCAAAGGCAAACCACGCAGTATCACCATGGCGCTCTGGAAGCTGCATCAGCAGCACCGATACTCTGAAAAAGTATAGCATGTGGGAGGAGAGGGGAGAGAGAGGAGGAGGGAGAGAGAGAGGGGGAGAGAGAGGGGGAGAGAGAGAGGGGGAGAGAGAGAGAGGGAGGAGAGAGAGGGAGAGAGAGAGAGAGGGGGAGAGAGAGAGGGAGAGAGAGAGAAGGGGGAGAGAGAGAGGGGGGAGAAGAGAGAGGGAGAGAGAGAGGGGAGAAGGGGAGAGAGAGAGGGGAGAGAGAGAGAGAGGGGGAGAGAGAGGAGAGGAGGGGGAGAGAGAGAGGGGGAGAGAGAGAGAGGGAGAGAGAGGGGGAGGAGAGAGGGGGAGAGAGAGAGGGGAGAGAGGAGGGAGAGAGAGAGGGAGGAAGGGGGGGAGAGAGAGGAAGAGGAGAGGAGAGAGAGGAGAGAGAGAGAGGAGAGAGAGAGAGAGAAGAGAGAAGAGAGAGAGAGAGAGAGAGAAAGAGAGAGAGAGAGAGAGAGAGAGGAGAGAGAGAGAGAGAGAGCTCTTGTATCCATCTTGTCCACCCCTTGTGTCCTCCCCTACCCCTCAATCTTTCCCATATTTGTCCAAGTCTCCCTCTATTTTGTCCCTCAAATCTCCCTGCTATTGAGGGTGCTTCCCCTCTCTCTTTTCAGTCCCTTTTTACCTCTTCCACCGAAGGTGAAAGGAGGTTATGTTTTCACCCCTGTTTGTCTGTCTGCGAGTAGGATTTCTCAAAACATTATGGAAGGATTCGGCCGAAATTTGGTGGACAGGTTGGGTGTGTGACAAGGACGAATTCATTTGATTTTGGTGAAGATCCGGATCTGGGAAGTATAATTTTTTAAAGTGATTCTTCACCATTGAGAGACAGGGCTAAATCTATATATAGCATGACATTTCAAAAAGTTATGGACGGATTCGGAGAAAACTTCGTGGACAGGTTGGGTCTGTGTGTGTCTCAAGGACGAATCGATCCAGATAGGAGAGTTATTAAAAAAATTTTAAAGTGATTTTTTACCATTGAGAGATTGGGCCAAAAACAATTTAATCGCACGATATTTCAAAAAATTGTGGATGACTTGGGTATGTGACAAGAACAAGCCGATTCGATTTTGGTTCAGGTCTGGATTCAGATCAGGCTTATCGGTGGGATACAAAACCTCAACTGTGGAGGTGGAGGTATGCACTCTACATTGTGCCATTCTAGCTGTTTCCTGTTACGTCCTGATCCATTGTACGTTCTACACTCCTCCATGAGCCTCGACTTTTTATTTTTTAAAAGGGAAATATTCTGCCTTTTTATCTTGGTCTGTGTATTGGTGAGAGTATTCAAGTACATAATTCAGTGGAATAATCTACAGTTTTCTGAACAAGGGAGGTATGTCCAGTAAACACATCCTTGCCATTGAGGAATTTTGAACTTTCTGTGCTTTTAAACTCGATGATAGAGTGATGTTTGGTGGATGAAAACGTTTTGAATATGTATGCTTACAGGTGTTCATATCATGTTAAGAAGAACCCTCAAGTCTGAGCTTGTATATATAGCTTTGTGGTTAGCTGAATCATCATGTACCATGCATGGCAGATTGTTATTTTCACATTTTTCAATCTTGCATGATCCTTTTGAAATAATTCAACATTTATTCCTCATACCAGTATATTTGACGTTATTATTTATTTAGGTGAAGGAACATATATATATATATATACATATGCAATTATGCATACATATATATTATATATACTTACAATACATGGCCAAAAGTATGCAGACACCCCTTCTAATTGGTGGATTCAGCTATTTCAGCCACACCCATTGCTGACAGGTGTATAAAATCAAGCACACAGCCATGCAATCTCCAGAGACAAACATTGGCAGTAGAATGGGCCGTACTGAAGAGCTCAGTGACTTTCAACGTGGCACCGTAATAGGATGCCACCTTTCCAACAAGTCAGTTCATCAAATTTCTGCCCTGCTAGAGCTGCCCCCGTCAACTGTAAGTGCTGTTATTATGAAGTGGAAACGTCGAGGAGCAACAACAGCTCAGCCGTGAAGTGGTGGGCCACCACCGTGAAGTGGTGGTTTACAGAACGGGACCGCTGAGTGCTGAAGTGCGTAGTGTGGAAAATCGTCCATCATCAGTTATAACACTCACTACCGAGTTCCAAACTGCCTCCAGAAGCAACGTCAGCAGAAACACTGTTCGTTGAGAGATTCATGAAATGAGTTTCCACAGCCAAGCAGCCGCAAACAAGCCTAAGATCATCATGCACAATGCTAAGCGTCAGCTGGAGTGGTGTAAAGCTCACCGCCATTGGACTCTGGAGCAGTG
>CM068962.1:41328473-41344149 GCA_035128595.1 Eptatretus atami
ATGGTCTGGGGCTGTTTTTCATGGTTCAATCTAGGCCTCTTAGTTCCAGTAAAGGGAAATGTTGATGGTACAGCATACAATGACATTCTAGACGATTCTGTGCTTCCAACTTTTGTGGCAACAGTTTGGGGAAGGCCCTTTCCTGTTTCAGCATGACAATGCCTCCGTGCACAAAGCGAGGTCCATACAGAAATGATTTGCCGAGATCGTTGGTGGAAGAACTTGACTGGCATGCACAGAGCCCTGATCTCAACCCCATCGAAACCTTTGGGATGAATTGGAACGCTCACTGCAAGCCAGACCTAATCGCCCAGCATCACTGCCCGACCCTCACTCATGCTCTTGTGGCTGAATGGAAGCAAATCCCTGCAGCAATGATCAACATCGAGCGGAAAGCCTTTCCAGAAGAGTGGAGGCTGTTATAGCAGCAAAGGGGGACCAACTCCATATTAATGCCCAAAGGGGGAACAAACTCCATATTAATGCCCATGATTTTGGAATTAGATGTTGGACGAGAAGGTGTCCACATACTTTTGGCCATGTAGTGTATGTATATAAAATTATGTATATATATATATATATATATATATATATAATATATATATATATATATATATATAATATATATATATATATAGAAAAAAGACCCACCCACATCTCTCACCTGTGAATGGAGGTAATAGCCAATCAGGTCTCACCTAATCAACTAAACGCAGGGGGCCAGGATGATATAAATAAATTAACACCCCCATGCTCCTCTAGCCAAAAACTGTGAATGTCTTTATTGGTGTGGAGAAATTCTGGGAAGGGTTTGATAGAGCATAGGGCTTACCCTGCGTAGGCCTCCTTGGTTGCTTTATGCAGCAGTTCCAGCTCGAGGAGCATGGGAAGTGTTTATATATATTATATATATATATATATATATATATATGAAAACAATATAGAGTACTCCTTCAGAACAAAAAATTGATTTCAAAAAACTTAATTTTAACAAGCTGTGATCTGAACAGAGACACCAGAGCAGGTGTCACAGTGAAAAAAGGGGGGGGGGCTAGTGCCCCTCCTGTCTTTGCCAGAACGCGGGGGGGGGGGTCGGGAGGAAGAAAGTGCCTTATCGCATGAACACTCAAAAAAGTCCAACGACGTTGCTGGTGTAACAGAGTGTGTGTAACAGGTTTCTAAAATACATCATATCCTTTGACTGCCAATAATTTTGTCATCGCAAATCTTTCGGAGCCTTGATGAGGGAAACCTCGAAATTTCCTCAAAATTATTCACCGATTCCAATTTGTCCTGTATTTAGTTAATTCCACTGTGATGACGCGCCGCACGTATCCTGGCAGTGAATGATGTTACCTGAGAAGCCTACAGCTGCCATGGAGTTAAATAGGATGGCTATCGTGTTTGCAGTGCACCACCACTAATTGATATTTTTGATAATTCTCAGTATCGTGACTAATTAAAATAATCTTACCGCACGTGGACGTGATCATTTTTTGGGACCTTTTCGTGTGCAACAGCAACTGGAGCGCTTCCGTTTTGATCGCACGCACGTCATGATCTATGTTTAATTCATATGGCGTGTTTTAGTGCAATTTATGATTTCTTCTTCAATTTACAACTTGCTGTTCATCTCGACATACCCTAAATCAAAAAAGGGAAGGATACGTTTGTATTACAGTATTTATTATTATTTTTCTAACATTTATTTGTTTGTTTATTTATTTATTTTTGCTCTCAAATAAATTCTGCCCCTCTGGACCCTATCCTGTGACGGCGTCCCTTGATATGAACACAATCAAAATGGACTTACATACAGGATTTAATATCTGCAGCATGTCCTTTGGTATCACACGGTGCTTGAGCTTGTGAATCAATGATATTCTATATTGAGGCCTGATCCAACTGTTTGGTAGATGTGGAGTAGATTTTACTATAGCTGTTGCATATCGGAAGTTTCCAGCTCCCGATCCAAGTCTGCCGATGTGTTCGACGACGTTCATGTCAGGTTTCTTTGGTGCCCAAGCAAGAAGCTGTGGCCCACTCCACCTCTTCCAGGCAGAGGTGGTTCTGGACATATGGCATGTAATACCATCTTCCTTCAGTAAAATGTGTTCCATATGCAAAATGTCTTGCTAGTATTGTGGTAAAAGGTTTCTTGCATACTTGCAACGTATTTTGCAGTATGGAACACATTTTACTGCAGTCGGATAGTTCCATATGCCACTTACAGATACATAGTGGGCTGCAGATTCCTGCTTGCCCAGACAAAAATGATACAGTTGGAACTATAGTAAATAGAGAGTTGTACTCTCATTACTAGAGTTGGTAACAGGTCCAACTACAGTTATCTGCAGAGAATTACTACAGGAAAGGAATACTATTTTGCCTGGGTGTGCACCACAGAGTTCTGATATAAACCCCATTGAATGCATGGGGAACATGTGGATCAGGAGCTTTGAAAGGCCGACCTCTGTCAAACAATAAGCAAAGGTGCAACAAAATGAGTCCACATTTGGCAAAAATCTCGATCAGGCTAGCTGTCGTACAGAATATTATTGATTCGATGCCCTCATGAGTTAAAGCACTGTGTGGTACCAAGGACATAGGTACGTACTGTACTACGAGACACTACATATGTACTCCATTTGATCACAGATCATTAAAGATTGCTTACAATCAGGGATGTTCATTTTATTTTGGGCAGGGCAATGTATATATGTGTATAAACCATTTTCTCAGACACGCTTTTCCTCACCAAACAGACCGAGATGACCAGTGCAATGGCTTGTCTCGTCCCATCAAAAGACAACACCGCTGGATGTCCAAGGACAGTGTCTCTTCTCGCCTTGCTTCTACTTTGCTGAGGTATGTTTACGGGCAAGCAAATGAAACTGAAATAGGTAGATATGATGACAGAAGGAGAGGGGTATAGGTGAGAGGGACTAGGTAATATTAAATAAATAAAGCCGAGATGGACAAGGGAGGGAGTGTGTAAAAGATGCAGAGATAGGTGCAATCAAAGTCCACGTCCCCACTTGATATGCTGCTCACGTTGTCGTTGTCAGGCAACCTCATCCACCTCCCCTGATCGTTACCTAGCAACTCCATCCCATGCTTCACTAGTGCTGGTTGAAATCCATGCGAGGGTCACTGTTTCTCCAGATTACTCCAGCTTAAACGTCTTTCTGCATTTCACCATTGTTATCATGAAAGATGTTTAATGCAATTTATTAGCATCGTTACCATGATAACAAGAACCATGAGCACTGGATTAATCATCATCATCATCATCATCATCCATCAACCATCTCCATTTTGACACCTATTGCTCTATTTTTCTCCAATTTTAGGTTCTCTAGTCCTATCATCCATCTTTCCTTCAACCATACATTACAATATGATTTATGATGTTAATTATGATGATTATGATGATGATTATTGTTATTTTTATGCTTCATTGGTGTTGTCATGAGCTTACAGGATATATCAGAGGTAGAATATTCACCTTTGAGTCGTGAAATCTAGGTTTGACCTCTGACAAAAGGGGATCCAACGACAAGCTGTCACTGATGCTTTACAGTCAGATCGTTAAGCAGCACAGAGCATGCCTTTCAAAGTGGTCATTAAATCGGCTGTCTTTTCTGTTAGCATTTTATTTCATGGTACCTTTTGAAAAGATAGCCAGATGTGCCACACACCCACCAAATTCCAGATTCCTTCATTGTCTACACCACCATCGAGTTGTGATTCTCAATGAAACTTTATGGAGGTTCCTGTTCATGGTGTTATGATCAAGAGACAAATAGAGAGAGGGACAGAGGTTATAAAAGCATGTTACAAACTATCCATCCATGTAAAGCTGAACAATGTGCCAACATTTAAAATGTCTCACACTTATTGTCACTTGTATGAAGTAGACTCTGGTCGATAAGTTTGATATTTCTTTGAACTCAAAAGTGCATTGCTATGTCGCATTATGGACAATTAAAGCAAGTCAACTGCACAAATGTTTCATTGGTGTGAATAGTAGGAAAATCTATACAGCGTGATATCCGCAGCAATGTCAGCATCATTAAAGCAGGCATGGACCCACTACTGGGCTTTATGGGCGATGGTCGTGCGACTCGTGCCTTCAAATTGTGATACCAATATATAGCCCGCACTCACTTTTTGGTAAAAACTGCTAAATTAGCACCCCAACTTTATTCGTAACTAGCAAAGGTACCTGGCGTTGCCAGCAACGCCAGGTCCCTCCTTTCACCCTTCCCTTCCCACCCCTTTCCCTGCCTCCTCCCACCCCACCCTCCCTTCTCTCACCCCACTACTTCCCTCCAGCCTCCCACACCATCCTCCTCCTCCAGACTCCCAGTCTCCCACCTCAACCTCCTCCCACCAACACCCTTTCCCTCCGTCTTCCCAACACCCTCAACCTCCTCATGCAGACAGCTACACATAACTTCCAGGTCAGAGCACCCTGTTTTTAAAGTTGTTATCATTATTTCTAATGTGGGCCCTGGCCTTTTTGATGTAAACTCAAGTGAGCTTTGAGGTACAATAGGTTGAGAACCCCTGCTCTAAATGGTCAAAGGTCCAAGCTGTTTAAATCTGCCTGAAGGGTGTAAGGTGACTGAGGGTCTTTGGAGTTGAAAGGCTCTAAAGGGTCTTACAAGATCTTTGGGGTATCAAGGGTCTTATCAGTCTTATGCATCTTTGGGGTCTCAGGGGTCTTGCGGCCTTTGGTGTCTTAAGGGTCTTTCGGGGTCCTAAGGATCTTCAAGGTCTTGGGGGTCTTCAAAGGGCTTGGGGGTCTTCAAATGTCAAAGGGGTCTCAACAGTCTAAAGAGTCAAAGGGTTTAAAAGGTACACTGCAATAGTACGTAATTAATAGAAGTACGTGTAATCAGGTACGTGTAATTAATAGAAGTGCACGAGCCTCGACTTGGTGTACAATTCTTTTTTTAATAAAACATATATATATATATATATATATTTAATAAAACAGTACATACTTAAGAGACAAATAGTCACATGGCTTCACAGAAAGATTCACGGACGGACAGTCTTAATGGTCGTTGGGGTCTTAAAGAGTCTTAGGGGTTTAATAGGTCGTCAAGGGTATTAATGGTGTTATGGGTCTTTAAAGGCTGAGGTGGTAGATGAAAATACCATTTGGACAATCCCGGGTCGACTTAGTCTGTGTGCCACATTTGGTGTTTGTCGGCCCAGCGTCTTTGCAAAAAACGTGAACAGATAGACAGACACAAATTTCATTTATTTAATAAATGTGAAACGGTATTTTTAATATTTTTTTTACACGTTTTCTTGTAAAATGATGTTTAGTTATCGGAATGTACCTAGCCCTCCACACCCCTCCCCGCCCTTTTCCCACGATTGGTCTGTGCCCCACTCCCCCATTTTATTTTTCCAGCCCATTTCCAGCTCACAGTTTCCATACTCTGGTTAAAGGAAAGTATCCTGATTGTGTAGAACAAATGTTTACAGCAACGAGATAATGTCCAGATTTATTACAAAAACACCTTTTTGTAAGGACAGCAACATGTTGTTCAAGGAAGTCATCCTCGAGAATTTCATGTTATTTCTGGAGGGTTTTATAACATCAAAGTGTTGTCACAGATACCCGGTGTGTCAGATTTTGTCTGTCGAAACTATTGTTCAGATTATAATTGGTTTGGTTGGTCGTCTCCACAACAGCATATGTGTCACAGAGCATTTCAGTTTGTGATCCAAGACATTTCAATTTCATATATTACAAATCACTGGTGGGAAAACAATGGCAACCTGATCTCAACCCCATCGAACACCTTTGGGATGAATTGGAACGCTCACTGCAAGCCAGACCTAATCGCCCAGCATCACTGCCCGACCTCACTCATGCTCTTGTGGCTGAATGGAAGCAAATCCCTGCAGCAATGATCCAACATCGAGCGGAAAGCCTTCCCAGAAGAGTGGAGGCTGTTATAGCAGCAAAGGGGGGACCAACTCCATATTAATGCCCAAAGGGGGAACAAACTCCATATTAATGCCCATGATTTTGGAATTAGATGTTGGACGAGAAGGTGTCCACATACTTTTGGCCATGTAGTGTATGTATATAAAATTATGTATATATATATATATATATATATATATATATATATATATATATATATATATATAATATATATATATATATAATAAAAAGACCCACCCACATCTCTCACCTGTGAATGGAGGTAATAGCCAATCAGGTCTCACCTAATCAACTAAACGCAGGGGGCCAGGATGATATAAATAAATTAACACCTCCCATGCTCCTCTAGCCAAAAACTGTGAATGTCTTTATTGGTGTGGAGAAATTCTGGGAAGGGTTTGATAGAGCATAGGGCTTACCCTGCGTAGGCCTCCTTGGTTGCTTTATGCAGCAGTTCCAGCTCGAGGAGCATGGGAAGTGTTTATATATTTATATATATATATATATATATTATATGAAACAATATAGAGTACTCCTTCAGAACAAAAAATTGATTTCAAAAAACTTAATTTTAACAAGCTGTGATCTGAACAGAGACACCAGAGCAGGTGTCACAGTGAAAAAAGGGGGGGGGGCTAGTGCCCCTCCTGTCTTTGCCAGAACGCGGGGGGGGGGGTCGGGAGGAAGAAAGTGCCTTATCGCATGAACACTCAAAAAAGTCCAACGACGTTGCTGGTGTAACAGAGTGTGTTGTAACAGGTTTCTAAAATACATCATATCCTTTGACTGCCAATAATTTTGTCATCGCAAATCTTTCGGAGCCTTGATGAGGGAAACCTCGAAATTTCCTCAAAATTATTCACCGATTCCAATTTGTCCTGTATTTAGTTAATTCCACTGTGATGACGCGCCGCACGTATCCTGGCAGTGAATGATGTTACCTGAGAAGCCTACAGCTGCCATGGAGTTAAATAGGATGGCTATCGTGTTTTGCAGTGCACCACCACTAATTGATATTTTTGATAATTCTCAGTATCGTGACTAATTAAAATAATCTTACCGCACGTGGACGTGATCATTTTTTGGGACCTTTTCGTGTGCAACAGCAACTGGAGCGCTTCCGTTTTGATCGCACGCACGTCATGATCTATGTTTAATTCATATGGCGTGTTTTAGTGCAATTTATGATTTCTTCTTCAATTTACAACTTGCTGTTCATCTCGACATACCCTAAATCAAAAAAGGGAAGGATACGTTTGTATTACAGTATTTATTATTATTTTTCTAACATTTATTTGTTTGTTTATTTATTTATTTTTGCTCTCAAATAAATTCTGCCCCTCTGGACCTTATCCTGTGACGGCGTCCCTTGATATGAACACAATCAAAATGGACTTACATACAGGATATTAATATCTGGCAGCATGTCCTTTGGTATCACACGGTGCTTGAGCTTGTGAATCAATGATATTCTATATGATGGCCTGATCCAACTGTTTGGTAGATGTGGAGTAGATTTTACTATAGCTGTTGCATATCGGAAGTTTCCAGCTCCCGATCCAAGTCTGCCGATGTGTTCGACGACGTTCATGTCAGGTTTCTTTGGTGCCCAAGCAAGAAGCTGTGGCCCACTCCACCTCTTCCAGGCAGAGGTGGTTCTGGACATATGGCATGTAATACCATCTTCCTTCAGTAAAATGTGTTCCATACTGCAAAATGTCTTGCTAGTATTGTGGTAAGAAGGTTTCTTGCATACTTGCAACGTATTTTGCAGTATGGAACACATTTTACTGCAGTCGGATAGTTCCATATGCCACTTACAGATACATAGTGGGCTGCAGATTCCTGCTTGCCCAGACAAAAATGATACAGTTGGAACTATAGTAAATGAGAGTTGTACTCTCATTTACTAGAGTTGGTAACAGGTCCAACTACAGTTATCTGCAGAGAATTACTACAGGAAAGGAATACTATTTTTGCCTGGGTGTGCACCACAGAGTTCTGATATAAACCCCATTGAATGCATGTGGGAACATGTGGATCAGGAGCTTTGAAAGGCCGACCTCTGTCAAACAATAAGCAAAGGTGCAACAAAATTGAGTCCACATTTGGCAAAATCTCGATCAGGCTAGCTGTCGTACAGAATATTATTGATTCGATGCCCTCATGAGTTAAAGCACTGTGTGGTACCAAAGGACATACGGTACTGTACTGTACTACGAGACACTACAATATGTACTCCATTTGATCACAGATCATTAAAGATTGCTTACAATCAGGGATGTTCATTTTATTTTGGGCAGGGCAATGTATATATGTGTATAAACCATTTTCTCAGACACGCTTTTCCTCACCAAACAGACCGAGATGACCAGTGCAATGGCTTGTCTCGTCCCATCAAAAGACAACACCCGCTGGATGTCCAAGGACAGTGTCTCTCTGCTGCCTTGCTTCTACTTTGCTGAGGTATGTGTTTACGGGCAAGCAAATGAAACTGAAATAGGTAGATATGATGACAGAAGGAGAGGGGTATAGGTGAGAGGGACTAGGTAATATTAAATAAATAAAGCCGAGATGGACAAGGGAGAGGAGTGTGTAATAAGATGCAGAGATAGGTGCAATCAAAGTCCACGTCCCCACTTGATATGCTGCTCACGTTGTCGTTGTCAGGCAACCTCATCCCACCCTCCCCTGATCGTTACCTAGCAACTCCATCCCATGCTTCACTAGTGCTGGTTGAAATCCATGCGAGGGTCACTGTTTCTCCAGATTACTCCAGCTTAAACGTCTTTCTGCATTTCACCATTGTTATCATGAAAGATGTTTAATGCAATTTTATTAGCATCGTTACCATGATAACAAGAACCATGAGCACTGGATTAATCATCATCATCATCATCATCATCATCATCACCATCCTCTCATTTTGACACCTATTGCTCTATTTTTCTCCAATTTTAGGTTCTCTAGTCCTATCAATCCATCTTTCCTTCAACCATACATTACCAATATGATTTATGATGTTAATTATGATGATTATGATGATGATTATTGTTATTTTTATGCTTCATTGGTGTTGTCATGAGCTTACAGGATATATCAGAGGTAGAATATTCACCTTTGAGTCGTGAAATCTAGGTTTGACCTCTGACAAAAGGGGATCCAACGACAAGCTGTCACTGATGCTTTACAGTCAGATCGTTAAGCAGCACAGAGCATGCCTTTCAAAGTGGTCATTAAATCGGCTGTCTTTTCTGTTAGCATTTTATTCTCATGGTACCTTTTGAAAAGAATAGGCCAGATGTGCCACACACCCACCAAATTCCAGATTCCTTCATTGTCTACACCCACCATCGAGTTGTGATTCTCAATGAAACTTTATGGAGGTTCCTGTCTTCATGGTGTTATGATCAAGAGACAACTAGAGAGAGGGACAGAGGTTATAAAAGCATGTTACAAACTATCCATCCATGTAAAGCTGAACAATGTGCCAACATTTAAAATGTCTCACACTTATTGTCACTTGTATGAAGTAGACTGCTTGGTCGATAAGTTTGATATTTCTTTGAACTCAAAAGTGCATTGCTATTGTCGCATTATGGACAATTAAAGCAAGTCAACTGCACAAATGTTTCATTGGTGTGAATAGTAGGAAAATCTATACAGCGTGATATCCGCAGCAATGTCAGCATCATTAAAGCAGGCATGGACCCACTACTGGGGCTTTATGGGCGATGGTCGTGCGACTCGTGCCTTCAAATTGTGATACCAATATATAGCCCGCACCTCACTTTTTGGTAAAAACTGCTAAATTAGCACCCCAACTTTATTCGTAACTAGCAAAGGTACCTGGCGTTGCCCAGCAACGCCAGGTCCCTCCTTTCACCCTTCCCTTCCCACCCCTTTCCCTGCCTCCTCCCACCCCACCCCTCCCTTCTCTCACCCCACTACTTCCCTCCAGCCTCCCACACCATCCTCCTCCCTCCAGACTCCCAGTCTCCCACCTCACCCTCCTCCCACCAACACCCTTTCCCTCCGTCTTCCCACACCACCCTCAACCTCCTCATGCAGACAGCTACACATAACTTCCAGGTCAGAGCACCCTGTTTTTAAAGTTGTTATCATTATTTCTAATGTGGGCCCTGGCCTTTTTGATGTAAACTCAAGTGAGCTTTGAGGTACAATAGGTTGAGAACCCCTGCTCTAAATGGTCAAAGGTCCAAGCTGTTTAAATCTGCCTGAAGGGTGTAAGGTGACTTGAGGGTCTTTGGAGTTGAAAGGCTCTAAAGGGTCTTACAAGATCTTTGGGGTATCAAGGGTCTTATCAGTCTTATGCATCTTTGGGGTCTCAGGGGTCTTGCGGCCTTTGGTGTCTTAAGGGTCTTTCGGGGTCCTAAGGATCTTCAAGGTCTTGGGGGTCTTCAAAGGGCTTGGGGGTCTTCAAATGTCAAAGGGGTCTCAACAGTCTAAAGAGTCAAAGGGTTTAAAAGGTACACTGCAATAGTACGTAATTAATAGAAGTACGTGTAATCAGGGTACGTGTAATTAATAGAAGTGCACGAGCCTCGACTTGGTGTACAATTCTTTTTTTAATAAAACATATATATATATATATATATATTTAATAAAACAGTACATACTTAAGAGACAAATAGTCACATGGCTTCACAGAAAGATTCACGGACGGACAGTCTTAATGGTCGTTGGGGTCTTAAAGAGTCTTAGGGGTTTAATAGGTCGTCAAGGGTATTAATGGTGTTATGGGTCTTTAAAGGCTGAGGTGGTAGATGAAAATACCATTTGGACAATCCCCGGGTCGACTTAGTCTGTGTGCCACATTTGGTTGTTGTCGGCCCAGCGGTCTTTGCAAAAAACGTGAACAGATAGACAGACGACAAATTTCATTTATTTAATAAATGTGAAACGGTATTTTTTAATATTTTTTTTACACGTTTTCTTGTAAAATGATGTTTAGTTATCGGAATGTACTAGCCCCCCCACCACCCCTCCCCCGCCCTTTTTCCCACGATTGGTCTGTGCCCCACTCCCCCATTGATTTTTCCAGCCCATTTCCAGCTCACAGTTTCCATACTCTGGTTAAAGGAAAGTATCCTGATTGTGTAGAACAAATGTTTACAGCAACGAGATAATGTGCCAGATTTATTACAAAAACACCTTTTTGTAAGGACAGCAACATGTTGTTCAAGGAAGTCATCCTCGAGAATTTCATGTTATTTCTGGAGGGTTTTATAACATCAAAGTGTTGTCACAGATACCCGGTGGTTCAGATTTTGTCTGTCGAAACTATTGTTCAGATTATAATTGGTTTGGTTGGTCGTCTCCACAACAGCATATGTGTCACAGAGCATTTCAGTTTGTGATCCAAGACATTTCAATTTCATATATTACAAATCACTGGTGGGAAAACAATGGCAAACCACCCAGCATCATCCTTGCCAAGAAACTGCTTCAGCAGTACTGGACCTGCCTTCGGGCAGAACACCAGAATCCGAAACCGAATACGAATATTACAATTCATGAGACATAAACAAGAATATCCTGTGGGTCAGTGGGTGGGTGTATTAAAACCAAATCAGGAGATTGTCATGGTTGCCTTTCATAGCGGAAGACATGTGAAATGCAAACAACCTGGGAGCTGCTTTTTTGAACACAAAGTCGTGACTCGTGGAGGAGAGAGAACATAAAACAGATCTGGATATAACACAACAAAAGGAACAGTAAAAAGAGAGGGTGGGAGAATAACAGCAAGGTTGAGGGACAAAATAGAGGGAGACTTGGACAAATAAGTGATGTGCAGAAGAATGAGAGGTAGGGGAGGACACAGAGGGTGGACAAGATGGATACAGAAGCAAACTCTCAGGAAGGAAAAACTGGAAATTTGGAAAGAGATGGGCTGGGGTTGGGTTAACGGGGTTAGAGAAGATCATCATTTTGGGTGGCGGATGACCTGAGATGGTGGTGAACAGCTGTATTGAAGACCCGGAGGGAAGAAGGAGCTTGAAGAGAATATGGAAGTTGGTTCTGCAGGTGGAAAAAAAAAACAGAGGAACAAATGATTGGAGCGAAACAGTAATTCTGCATTTTGGAAGTTCTACCAGAAGTGGGTTGCTCGTGGACCACGTGTGCCTGCGGAAATGTGGGGGGTGGGGGGAAGAGGGGGGGGGAGGTGTGTTGCAACACCAGAAAAGAGGTGGTACAAGATAGAGCGACCACTGACCTGTCTGCGATGTGAATGTGGTAGGTCCATAGACTCGGCTTTATCACGGGAGATTTCAACAATATTAAAAGCCTTGGTTTTCACGGTGTCTGTGTGGGCAAGGTGTGAGGCAGGGGCACCAGCCCAGAGGGGAGAGCGGTACTCCATCAAACTGTGGATGAAGGCCTTATAGGTGGAGAAGAGTTCAGGTGTGCCAAGAAAGGACCTTGCACAATGGAGAATGCTCAGTCAGCGACGTGTCATCCTTCCGAGGTTGGCGAAATGAGTACCAGTTCCAGTGTGTGTACTGGTAGAGGGGCACTGCATCAGCAACACAGTCGCGCTTCAAGAAATGATAGCTACCCTGGCAGCTAAGCTGCCATATGACCACCAGTCAGCGACTGGCTTTGGAGGCCAACCTAGAAATGTGGTTTGCCCAAAAAAGATCATGGCTGCGAGTGAGACCCAAAAGTTTGAGTAACATTCTGAACTTTAAGAGGATTGCTACCCAGAAAATAACTACATTCTGAGATAGCAAGCAGTGTCACTTGGTGTCAAGAGATATCCAAGAAGACCAGACCACTTCTTACCCATGGTTTAGGAAGGAATTTGTAATTTGTTCTGGGTGCCGGTGATAACTCGCCCACTTTTCATGAAAGATACCATGGAACCTTTAACGCCAACTAATTAATGCTGGCAGATGGGACGCCATGTTATATATACATCTACGGGACAGCACACACATTGGTGAATCACCCTGCCTATGAAACACCGGATGACAGTTTATAGCTGGGCCGAGATTTGCACCCAGACGAGACAGCTCAGAGGCAAATGTGCATACCTCAAGGCAATCTTGTCAGCTCTAATAGATTGCAACTAGGCTTATGAACACAAAGATAGTGTACAATCAGCTTTAACTGATTTTTAAAATCATGCTACATCATCTAATTCAATTGGAGATTCTCGCTTATTTACTGGTATTTGTTTTGTTCATGGCGGAATGGTGATTGTACTTGTGAGCTCAGAAACTTTGTATGTCAAAGAAAAGTAACCCCCCCAAAAAACAACAACAAAAAAACAACACCCCTGTGTGATATAACCTGGGCCAACTTTCTACATTATATTTTGGACTATTTTGGATGCAAAAAAAACTGAACTGTATAAATATGTAAGCCCTACTGCTTGTATTTATAACAGCATTTTCCCTTACTTTAAATAATAAGAATATGGTGTACTTTTTCACATTTCATTCTCTTTTCAATTTTTCATTATATATGAAAAGTGAGACACAAAAGCATTTCATAAATAAACAAGAAAAAGAGCAATCAGAGATTGCAAACCCTCACCAGGACTTCTTTTGAGTGGTGTATTTTTTATAGGTTTTCAGATAAATCCAATATGGCTGCCAAATCATGTGACCTATGACATCATATGTGTGACCGTTTTGTTCCTCATGGATAGGCGGTCATATGTGTAAAGTTTTGCCTCGATCTTTTCAGCCATTTCAGAGAAGATTTTTGAAGGTTAAAAACAAAACAAAACAATATAACTGCTGAATCACGTGACTGGTGATGTCATAATCATCATTGAAATATTCTACATGAGTAGTCGCACCAATGGTGAAAATTTAGTCTCAATCCGACAAGCGGTTGCAGAGAAAAAGACGAAAGTCCTGTGCGGACAAACAGACAGACAAACAAACGGACCCAAATGCAATACCCTCTCCGAATCCTTCAGCGAGGGTAATTAGTGAAATACAATACGAATAGTAAAAAATATTTTTAACGAGATATTTATAAAAATACATTAAAAAAAAATATAAATGCGTATATCTAATATATAAAGTTCTTTCTAACCACTGACTGATATTAAAGATCGGTACCTTCCAGGTGATATAGAAAGCTGAAATTTTGCATGCAGATGGACACCGAAGCCGAAACACCGGAAAAAAATCACAGAACCATCAGAAAGCATCCGTAAATGAAAATATAAATAAATGTAAATAAATAAATAAATGAATAAATGAAACATAAAATGCCAGTGAGCGACCCAAGACAATGGAGAAGCACGGTTCGTATGCTGACACAATGTGTATGCACACCCTGCTAGTTTATGATTATTATTTTATATATATAGGTCTTCAAAAAGAAGATATAATCGGTTTATTTAAAATTCAAAACAAACTAAATGATTACAACATTGAAGATATAATACAACTATTTTGTGATACACAGAGATATAAAAAGAAATCAAAACCGATAACTTGTATTCTTAGTGATAATACGGATGATATACCTTCTCCCCAAGATTTGGATAAATCAAAAAAGAACCTCGTTATCTTTGATGATTGTGTTAATGAGAGAAACCAAACGGTAATGGATAGCTACTACACAAGAGGGAGACATTCTTCTTGTAATTGTATTTATCTTCGTCAATCATACTTTCAACTCCCTCGTCGCTCAATAAGAAACAAGGCTAATACTTTTATTTTATTCAAGTTAAATTCAATAGATATAAACAATTTTTAGAGAGACAATTGCTCTACATTATGTAGTACAAAGGAATTTGGGGATTATATGAAGCACACGACTGAAAAATATAAATATATTGTTGTGAAACAAGATGAGATATTAAGGGATATTTTTTAATTTTATAAACAATTACATACATAAATGACAACTATTATTATAAATCTTGTGGGTAAATCTGCTTCTGCAAAAAAATTCATCAATCAAGGTTCTTGTATCTATCTACAATTCCAGCTCTGTGTGTCTGTGTGTGTGTCTGTCTGTCGGTCTGTCTGTCTGTGACCGCTGTTTCTCGACAACCACTGGTCTGATCTAATTGAAACTTGCCAGCCGTAATATTGCTGGGACCTGAGTATGTGCCTTTTCTAGGTTTGATATTAATCGACAAGTGGTTCCCAAGTTATGGCCATTTATTTACCAAACCAATGTACAGAGACACGGTGCTTCGTAGGCGTGGCCGATGGGGAAAGGCGCCTTAGTTACCAATGACAGGACACGGTGCTTCGTAGGCGTGGCCGATGGGGAAAGGGCGCCTTAGTTACCAATGACAGGACACGTTGCTTGGCGGTTTGCACATACAGTATCTATCTTCTATCAATCTACAATTCCAGCAATCTCTGTTTGTTTGCCTTTCAAAAGGTTTGAAATTAATCGGACAAGTGGTTCCCAAGTTATGGCCAAGTTTGAGCGCGTTCCCCATTACGGGATACAACGTACGGACTTCCGGATAGTGATGACTTACTGTATTATAATAATTCTCCGATTTCTATGCGATTTTATAGGATAAACACAATGCCCCAATCCAGTCGTCGTTTACGAGAGCGAAGTAACGGACTGTGTGGTTGTTTAAAAGTTTTTTGTTTTGCACGTACGGCAACACACGTACAGCCACGTACGTACGGGCACGCGAGAGCGAAGGAACGGCCTGTGTGGTTGTTGTTTCTGGCACGCGGTTTG
>CM068962.1:41370112-41396009 GCA_035128595.1 Eptatretus atami
CCCTGTCCCACGTGGTTGATTTATTGACGATTCACGGTCCTGTAAGGGACCCGTACCTCTCGGAGTTTTCCAAAAGGTACGATCTAGATTCCGGGTGTTCGGTGGAGTCGACCCCACTGCTCCACCTAGCAGTCGTGCTCGCAACCGACACCCGGCTCCACAACAATATATATACCATTAAACCAATTTCAGTGGTTGCTGGGAGACAAGGAAGCAGGTAAAAAAAATGTTTATAAATAACGTTTAGAATATTTGAATAACAGTTTGATCCAGGGGTGAGTGGTGGTTGTGTTTGTTGGTGGGCATGTTATATTTAAGGTAAGATGTGCACGATTTAATATATTCTCGTATAACAGAATGTGTGATGGGAGTTGTAACTATGTGATAATACATTAAATCCTCCAGTGAGTAAAGTTTGAATCGTGATGTTGCATTAATAGGGTGACTGACTGCCTGGACGCTATTGAGGTTGCGGATCTACTGATGTCCGTAATCTACTGATGTGGATCCATGACCAAGGTTGTGGATCCTCCATTTGGAGAGGTAGGATGTTGTGAAATTAACATCATTTACAGCAATCCATTAAATTACAGTGCCTATAGAAAGTCTACACCATCCATCCATCCATTGGGATCATACTCTGTGCAGAGCGTTGGTGCTGCTGAAGCAGTCTCCTTGGCTATTAAGCACAATCCTGTATGGATCGCCACTCCGACACAGGATACCAGCAAGCTGGCACTCATTTTGCCAACCTCGGAAGGATGACGAAAGTCTACACCCCCTTTCAAAATTTTCACCTTTTGTTGCCTTGTAGCCTGGAATTAGATTGTATTAAATTAGACTTTTTCCACCTTTATGTTCACATCGTAAGTCACAACATCCAAGTGAAAAACAAATTCTTCAAATTTCAGAAAATTAATTAAAAATACAAAACTAAAATATCTTAGTTGGATGAGTGTCCACCTCCCTGAGTTAATACTTGGTGGAAGCACCTTTAACAGCAATTACAGCTGTGCGTCTGTTGGGAGAAGTCTCTACCAACTTTGTACACCTTGATTGGGCAATATTTGCCGATTCTTCTGCACAAAACTGTTCAAGCTCAGTCAAGTTGCGTGGGGAGCATTGATGGACAGCAATCTTCAAATCATACTACAGATTTTCGATTGGATTTAGGTCGGGGCTCTGACTTCGCTACTCAAGGACATTTATCTTTTTGTTCCTTAGCCACTCCAGTGCAGCTTTGGCTGTGTGCTTGGGGTCATTGTCATGCTGAAAGGTGAACTTCCGTCCCAATTTCAGCTTTCTTGCAGAGGGCAGCAGGCTTTCCTCTTGGATTTTTCTGCATTTTGCTCCATCCATTTTCCTTTCCATCCTGACAAGTGCCCCAGTCCCTGCTGATGAGAAACATCCCCATAACACGATGCTGGCACCACCATGCTACACAGTACGGGTGGTGTTCTTTGGGTGATATGCTGTGTTGGGTTTGTGCCAAATGTAATATTTTGCATTTAGGCTAAACATTTCCATCTTAGTTTTGTCAGAACACAAAACCTTTTGCCACATGACTTCAGAATCACCAGAGTGGTGTTTTGTATACCTCAATTGGGACTCAAGGTTGGGTTTTTTGAGTAATCGCTTCCTTATTGCCACCCTTCCATACAGGCCAGACTTGTGAAGTACTTGGGATATTGTTGTCACACGCACACAGTGACCAGTCCTTATCATCAAGGCCTGTAGCTCTTCCAAAGTTGCCATTGGCCTATTGGTGTACTCTCTGATCAGTCTCCTCCTTGCTTGGTCATCCAGTTTGGAGGGACAGCCTGATCTAGGCAGGGTCTTGGTGGTACCATACAACTTCCACTTCTTAATGATTGTCTTCACTGTGCTCCAAAGGATATTCAAGGCCTTTGAAATATTTTTATACCCATACCCTGATCTGTGCCTCACCACAACTTTATCCCTGAGAACTTTGGAAAGCTCCTTGAGCTCATGGTTGAGTGTTTGCTGTGAAATGCACTAAAAAGCAGAGGAAACATGAAGGAACAGCTGATTTTATTCTGCAATCATCAGAATCACTACGATTTAACACAGGTGGAGGCCATTTAACTTGGTCTGTGATTTTGAAGGTGATTGGTTACACCTGAGCTAATTACCTCTGCCACCAAAGGTGAAGGAGGTTATGTTTTCACCCCTTTCTGGCTGTTTGTTTGTCTGTTTGTTTGTGTACAGGATATTTCAAAAAGTTGTGGACGGATATAGATGAAATTTTGTGGACAGGTTCGGTGTGTGACAAGGACGAACTGATTAGATTTTGGTGAAGATCTGGATCCAGGATCCGACTCACCTGTGAAATACAGCACACTAGAATTTTAAAAGTGATTATTCACCATTGAGAGACAGGGCCAAAAACGATATATAGCATGATATTTCAAAAATGTATTGGGCCCGATATGTTCTCGTGGATCAGGCATTACGTGGTGGAGGTATGCGCTCTACCGAGTGCTCTTTGTGCTTTACAATTGCTATTATAAGGGGAGTGGACACCTATCCAACCAAGAGATTCTAGTTTGGTTTTTTAATTAATTTTTTGAGATTTGTAGAATTTGTTTTTCACTTGGAAGTTGTGGGTTACGATGTGTAAATAAAGGTGAAAAAGTTGATTTAATGCAACCTAATTCCAGGCTATAAGGCAACAACAGGTGAAAATTTTGAAAGGGGTGTACACTTTCTCTCGGGCACTGTATATTATATTTTAGGAATAGTCGATACTGTTACAAGTGTGTGTGTGTGTGTGTGTGTGTGTGTGTGTGTGTGTGTCATTGTCATTTCTTAAACCCTTGTGCAGAGCATTTCATTTGAAGACCGTTTTGATAGCCCTGGTAAAGACCTCGCCATTGCTATATCACCAAACTAAATTATTGTCAGCTTAATAATAAGCATTGTGACAACCTCAACCCGAAAGCAAAAGTACAGCCTTATCATACCTTTCAAATGTGCTTTTTTGTTCCAGCTGCCACTTCTGCTTGCTGTTGGTGGAGCACTTTACTGCCTGGAACAGCCAGGATGGGTTCCTCCTCGTGAAAGTCCACTGCCCTGTGACCCACCACCTTGGCTCTCGCGGCCTGCACCCTCCTCCGCAAATGAACCCTTGGCACTCATAACCATGCTCTGTCTTGCTCTCGCTGTGCCTGCTGCACTGGTGAGGGAGATGGGAGAAATCCCTGCGATTTCATTCATACATTCAATAACTGGTATTTAATCTGGAACATTCACACCTTAAATACAAAGACGTGCAATTGCAAAGAAATACAGCACACTGTCGTTTGATAAAAGTCCATGAACTTTGATATGCAGCACTACAAAGATGGGGATTTGGAACACAGTACATGCAAGTATAGAATGAATAAGATTATAGTCAACTGTGAAAGACTTTACATACAATCCTGTTAGGTTTTTTGAATTCAGTTTATATTGTGATCCTACCCAACCCAAGTTGTTTTATGGTTCAGTTAAGAGTCAACCTTGAAGTGTTCATTCGCACCAAACATAATGGACCAGGAGGAGCAAGCAGATTAGTCTGTGCAGAAAGGTTATGAGTGAACCAGTTGGGATTTTAGATGACAAGCAAAAGTACATTGGGACTAGCTCAGTTCTCTGAGACGCCTACAATTTAAAATATTGAAACTGAACTCTTGCCTTAAAGTAAAATTTGAAGCCATATTCAGTCCACTATGTGGGAGGCCTTTTTGTAGGAAAGGTCATATCTCCAAGCTGTCAATGCTTCCTCTGCAACACTTACACCATAGTCTGAGGCCACTGAAAGTGTGTGTGTGTGTGTGTGTGTGTGTGTGTGTGTGTGTGTCGTTGGTTGCTGTCTCCATACACGGGTTTCAGAAGGTGCAACGGAGCCATCTCAGGTCTCAAAGTATCAATATTCATGTGTGTGTGTATATATACACTAAATGGGGAGATGTATAATTAAACCTTACCTTGGTAACCTATCTTGGTTGCTTTATGCAGCTTCTTCGGCGAGAAGAGCATGAGAGGAGTCGATTTATCTATATAATCCTAGCCACCTGGGTTATTTGATTAGGTGAGAGCTAATTGGTTATTCCCTCCATTCACAGGTGAGAGATGTGGGTGGGTCTTCGTTTTTCATTTACATGTTGACCGCTTTTGACGTTTACATGTGGTACATGCTTGGGAGCTATGGCCCCTCCCCATGGTACGTGCTCGTTGGCATGCTTTACTGTCTGAGGTTCTCTCTTTATACCTCTGTTGTATTTGTTCAGTGCGTTTTTTAAATTTCCCTATCTTGTCTGCTTGTTTTTTTTCCCTCTTCTTTATCTTGTTTGTCCTGCGTTTTTGCTCATCTTTTTCCTTCCTGCTTTTCCCTGGCCTTCCTCCTGTCTGGTAGGCCTCACCCACCAGGCAGGAGGGGAGCCCCGCACTCCCCTTTGCTACCTCTTCCCTCCCTCTCCCCCCTTTTATCCCTAGTGTTGTCCCCGCCCTCCCTAGAACCCCGGTATGGTGAGCAGGCACAATAATTGCGTCCGTTTTTGGTTGGTTAAGGATGGTGCCGTTCCGGTTAGTGAGACTTTTGGTCAGGAGGTTTTGTTAGGCGTGCTAGGGTTTACAGCTGCCAATTTTTTTGCCTCATCTCTTTGGCCCAAGGCCTTCCAGTCCGTGGGAAGGTTTGCCGAGTTCTGGGTGCAGTGGACTGCTGCTCGGTCAGCTGGGGCTCCGGCTGATTTGGCAGTCGAGGCCCTCTCTGACTATGAGAGGGTCGTGACGGTCCGCCTCTACAATGAGAGCGTTATAGATTATGATGTTAAGTTTTGGTTGTCTCGCTTTGTGGATGTCAAAACCCCACCACGGATTACACAAAATGGTTTGGGTACATGGACTGGGGCTCGGCAATATCGCGTCAAGTTCCGGGTCAAGGATGATGGCACGGTCACCTACATCCCTAATGGGATTGTTATTGGGATGGACCGTGGGCAAGTATTTTACACGAAGCAACCCAAAGTATGCCACAGATACGGTCAACTGGGTCACAATATTTCTGGGGGCAAAGAACAATTTTGCTCCTAGTGTGGCCAGTTGGGACATTTAAGGAATTAGAATTAGATGGGGTGCGCGCCCGGCGCTCTGAACTCTAGAAACTTAACTGTCGCCTTTAGTAGGATGACAGTTTAGTGCTTTCCTATGTTCGGAAGTATAGGCATTGGCAAACCATTAGGTACCTCTTCCCTACCTCAGCAGCCTGGTGGGAGGAGGTGAAACGTAGGACCGCAGCATTTTTCGATATGGCCGGGCGAATGAGGGCAATTTGGAAATGGGAGCGTTTGAAGCGCTTGCAGGCATACCTCCAACGCTTGCATAAGAAACTCTACAAAGGAAATGACATGTCGGAAAAAAAATCCACTGGGTGAAGGGGAGAATTTTTGGCCTCCTCAAAGCCAGGGTGAGGACCATCATCTTCTGGAGCAGAGTGCAGGTATTGGAGGGGAATGAAAATTGTACCAGAGTCTTCTTCCAATGATGTGCCAGGCAGAAAGGCATTTTGCCATAGGTTAACTTTGGCGGAGGCTGTGTTTCGAACCCTGATCAAATTATGGAAGTGGTGGAGGACCATTACTCCAAGTTCTTTGAAAAACAACCGGTTGATCAAATCTGGATGGCCAAAGTTCTTGGCCATCTGAGTAACTGCCTGACCCCTGAACAGCTGGAGCGTTTGGAAGAACCAGTGAGCTTGGAAGAATTGTCCTCTGCCATTAGGGATTTGACTGTGAATAAAACCCCAGGCACCGACGGCCTGCCAATGGAGTTTTATCACCGCCTTTGGCACGTCCTTGGTGAGTACTATCTGGAGGTAGTGCGAAAGCTAGCCACCTCTCCTAGGCTTCCAGATTCGAAGCGCCGAGGCATGGTGATCCTCGTGCACAAGAAGGCTGATCGGGAGGACCTGTCCAACTGGTACCCGATTACCTTGTTGAATATCCATTACAAAGTACAAACCAAGGTGTTGTCTAAGAGGGTGCACGGTGCCATGAGGGATCTCGTGCACCCGGATAAGACTTGTGCTCTTCCAGGTCGCAGAGTGTCTGACAGCCTGGGCTTGGTTCGAGAGGCGATCCAGTTCGTGGAGGAAAGAGGCCTCCCTCTGAGCATCATAAGTTTTGACCAGGAGGTGTTCGGCAGTATCTTATGAATACATGATGGCCGTTTTGTACCGTTTTGGCTTTGGACCAAATTTGATGCATTGGGTCGATCTCATGTATCGGGACGTTGAAACCTATGTTTTGGTCAATGGACATCTCTTGGGAGCCTTCCCAGTCACTTCTGGGGTCAGGTAGGGCTGCCTGAAGTCACCCATCCTTTTTGTCCTTTGCATTGAATCTTTTGCGTGTGCACTGCGAGCGGACCCACCCTTCCCAGGGCTCTGGGTACCTGGAGCCCATGGGGAGCACCTCAAGGTGAGACTGTACATGGACAACGTGTTGGTGTTCATCACCAACGCCGTTGCCATGTGCAGGCTGGCCGATCTTTGCGAGCTTTTTGGGTGAGGTCATGCACTTTGGTCAGCACAAGACGGGCTCTGCCCCCTCTTGCCCATGCACAGAGCAGAGAGATCGATTAAAGATCCTCGGGGTGTGCTTTGAACCTGGCGGGGTGGCCAAGAACTGGCAGAAGGTAACCGAGAACTTGGAGACTGAAGTCGCTCCTTGGCAGCTTCGTTGCCTTACAATGGAGGGGCGTAATTCAGTGATCAAGAATATTTTGATTGGTAAATTGTTACATTTGGGCAAGAGTCTCCCGACCTCCTCCTGCGGTGGGACAGGCTCTGGAGAGGCTGGTTTTCAGCTTCTTCTGGGGTACCCGAGCAGAGCGTAGGAGTCTGGTAATAGTCAAAATGAGTCCGTCCTTGGGTGGGGTGTCCCCAGTCCCGTGTTTGTATGTATGTTTGCGTTTCCATGTGCCCTTATGGATTTGATTGTGTCAGAGGACCCGGGTCGCCTGCTGGCACGGGAATTTTTGTTTTTCTTCCTGGGGCCACTCATGTTTTCCTGCCTCCAGAGGTACAGGCTCGGAGACAGTCTTCAGGTGACAGGATGGGGTGCTGGCCAAAATGATGAGTCAGGTGTGTCATAAAGCCCTCCCCCAGAGCGGGGAAGTTGGGCAGGCTTTACTGCGATGAAGGGGGAGGTCCCGCTGTGGGAAGTGCCTTTCGAAGGTGTGGGCGGAAGTCACGTGCGGAAGTTAAAATAAATAAATAATAATCATAAAATAATTAATTTCTTAATCAATTGGCTAATGGCATACTTAAACCACCACTGTTTCATCCGAATCTGTAACTTTTTGAAAAGTAATTCATCAAAAAATCAAACAATTAATTGAATAATCAATAAATCAAAAACACCCTTTATAGCCAAATCACTGGTTCACTGTCATGTCCAAATATTAGCTTCCTAGCTCAAAAAGTGCCCGATATATTGCCAGTACGAGAAATAAAATAAATACGTCATTAATAAATCGATAATAATTATGTAATTAATCACTTAATTGATGAATAAAAAAATAAAAAAATACTTTTTCACAAAAGCACATCTTCACTTTTGTCCCCAAATTTCAGCTTCCCAGCTCAAAAGATGGCCGAGATATCGCGCGGCCAAACTAGGGAAAAAAAATAAAAATTAATCCATTAATTGATTAATCAATAAACCAAAAATACCTTTTATAGCCAAATCACTTGGTCACCTTCATGTACAAATATCAGCTTTCTCGCTGAAAAGGTGCCCGAGATATTTCCAGGATGAGAAATAAAATAAATAAATAATGAATAAATCAATAATAATTAAGTAATCAATCAATTAATTGATTAATCAAAATCAAAAATAATGTTTTTGCCGAAACACATCTTCACTTTTGTCTCCAAATTTCAGCTTCCGAGCTAAAAGGATAGCTGACATATCACCCAGACAAACAAACAAAGAAGAAAACAAACAAACAAACAAACGGAGTGAAAACCGAGTCCTCCTTTCGTTCGACGCCCAGCAATGACGTCATGACGCCCAGCAATGACGTCATGCATCGCCTGGATATGGAATTGGGAAGGAGCGGTGCACAACAATTATTTATTACACACACAAGCAATCATTTGAAAGCAAAAGGCGCACAAGAGCAGATTTACCGAACACATAATTTCTTATACAATGTTACTTACACAAGAGACTTGGCAATCATTCAATCAGAGGAAAAGAAGAGAAGGAGAAGAACTTGAGAAGAAGAGTAAAGTAAAGTATGGAGAAAATAAAAGTAGGGTCGAATATTTTCTCCCTCACCTCACACAGCCCAACCGGGCTGCGCCATAGTCCAAATATGCTAGAGAATGCGGGGGGAAAGGATGGGGAAGATGGGCAGTGGTGATGCGGCGGAATAGGACACGCAGCCGCATCCCTGAGGTGTCCAGACCCAACAGGCAAGTCCTCTCCAGCGTGCAAGATATGCGGCTCACCCTCCTCTGCCCCAGCTTCTTCCTCCTCAGGATGTCACTTTCTCTCGTCTCTGAGCCTTCTGCTCCTCGCAGGACAAGCTTTGATCTCCTTTCTCCTCCTAGGACGTGGCTTTTTCCCCACAAGGATGAGGACCAGTCTCCCTGCAGGACATTGCTTTTTTTCTCGTCTCGTCCCTTGGACCCACGTCTTCTTCTTACTTCTTCTTCTTCTTCTTCTTATCGCTTCCTCCATCTTGGCTCGTGCGAGCCTCCTCCTCATTGTTCCACATCCGATGTGAGTGGGTCCACGATGCAGCTTGTGGGAAACACCACATCATTCTGAGGGAACTTGCAATGCAGCCCCCCCGTCCCTCCCTTCATGCACCCAAGGCCGCGTCGAGAGCACCGGCTGCCTCCCTCGCGCACAAGCGTTCATTGTACAGTCCCCACTGTAACCTGCCTGCAAGATGTGCCGCACCCCACCATGCACAGGAAGAGCGCCGCACCTCTCGCCACGAACATGCATGTGAGAAATGTACACAGTCCCACGTGGTGAAGGTAATCCCATCGGCTCGAAGGATTAATGACCACATGTCCACAGACGGACCGAATGTGCCCAATTAAATATGCGTGAATGGAGTGAAAACGGAGAGGGACACCGTCGGACCGAGGGAAGACCGAACGGCCATGGGGTCGAGGGTAAGACTGATGGGATGAAAGGAAGGATTCATTGTTGAGATGAGGTTTGGTGAACGGGATTATTGGTGGATTGAGAAAGGCAGAGGAGGAGGGGAGGGGAGGAGGGGAGGGAGGGGAGGGAAGGAGGGGAGGGGAGGGAGGGGAGGAGGGAGGGGGGAGAGGGGAGGAGGGGAGGGGAGGGAGGAGGGAGAGGGAGGGAGGGGAGGAGGGGGAGGGAGGGGAGGAGGGGAGGAGGGGAGGGGGAGGGGAGGGGAGGGGAGGGAGGGGAGGGGGAGGGGAGGAGGAGGGAGGGGAGGAGGGGAGGGGAGGAGGAGAGGGGGAGGAGGGGGGAGGGGAGGAGGAGAGGGGGGGGAGGAGGAGGGAGGAGGGGGGGACAGACTGATGGTGTGAAGGAGGAAATATTGAAAGTTGCAGAGGATTTGAACGGACCAATGGGTGAAGGAGGGATTGTTGAAAGGAGCAGACCAACCCAACCAACCCTAACAATCCTCCTCCACAAAATGCCACCCGACAACCCTTAGATAAGGGGCCAAGGACTATCTACCCAAAGACTAATGAAATAACTAATCCTCGAGTCATCTACGTGTCCATGTATGCTCTTCCCCTGGGTAAGTTTCTAAAACCGAAACATATATTAGATATACTGTATAACCGTGTATATCTATCTATAATTCCAGCAATCTGTGTGTGTGCGGTGTGTGTGTGTGTGTGTGTGTGGTGTGTGTGTGTGTGTGTCTGTGACCGCTGTTTCTCGACAACCACTGGTCGATCTAATTGAAACTTGCCAGGAATATTGCTGGGGACCCGCGTATGTGCCTTTTCAAGGTTTGATATTAATCGGCCGAGCGGTTCCCAAGTTACGGCATTTTATTGCTTTTTCAGTGTTGGAAAGTTGTATATATCGCAGCTGAAGTGTCGTTCACCTTATCATGCCATTTTTCCCAAAAATATCTCAGAATAATGATAACAGCATATTAATAATAATAATAATATAGCACAATAATTGGCAGTAAAAAAAGAATAACGTGATACAATGACCAATGTCTGTCAACCAATAACGACCTATATATTGTCTGTCAATCAATAATGACCAATAACGTCTGTCAACCAATGACAGGACACGGTGCTATGACGTCACGAATGACGTCACAATTAAGGCTTATTTATTTATTTATTTTTTCACGATTGACGTCACAATTCTTCTTCTTCTTCGTTTGGTATGACGTCACAATCGACGCTGGGGACCTGAGTATGTCCTTTTCAAGGTTTGATATCGTTCTTCATCCGTTCAGCTGTTTCCCAAGTGTTTCCCAAGGTTTGAAAGCTGTTTTTCCAAGGTTTGAATTAATTGTTCAAATTATTAATTAATCCAAGGTTTGAATTTCTCAAGGGAACAGCTGTTTCCCAAGGGTTTGAAAGCTGTTTTTTCCAAGGTTTGAATTAATTGTTTGTGCTTGGTAGACATTTGTGAATACATTTACAGAGAGAGGAGGGGGAGAGAGGGAGGGGAGAGAGGGGGCGAGAGAGAGGGGTGAGAGAGGAGGGCGAGAGAGGAGGGGCGAGAAGAGGAGGGGGGGAGAGGGGCGAGAAGAGGAGGGGGAGAGAGGAGGGGGGAGAGAGGGGGGCGAGAGAGGAGGGGTGAGAGAGGAGGGGTGAGAGAGGAGGGGCGAGAGAGAGGGGCGAGAGAGGAGGGGCGAGAGAGAGGGGGGGAGGGAGGGGGGCAAGAGAGAGGAGGGCAAGAGAGGGGGGCGAGAGAGGGGAGGGAGAGAGGGGGGTGAGAGAGAGGGGCGTCATAATTCAAGAGAGGGGAGAGAGGGGGTGGCGAGAGAGGGGATGGAGAGGGGGTGTGAGAGGGGGATGAGAGTGGGGGGGGAGAGGAGGGGGAGAGAGAGGGGGGAGACTAGGGAGAGAGGGGGAGAGAGGAGGGGCGAGACTAGGGGTGAGAGAGGGGGGGGCGAGGGGGGGAGAGGGGGGGGAGAGAGAGGGCGTCACAATTCTTCTTCTTCTCGTTTGATATGACGTCACAATTGACGCTGGGGACCTGAGTATGTTTCCCAGGTGTTTCCCAAGTTATGGCCATTTATGATACGGCATACGGTTGGTCCGATCTATTGAAACAATGCCCAATCACCAGTCGTTTACGAGAGCGAAGGAACGAAGCTGCACATACTGGCACGCACCTACGGGCCCGCACTAGTATATAGAAAACAGAGTTTGCTTGCTTGCTTATTACCTCGACTCAGCAAGAGGGAGTTCGTCCATGAAGTACGTACTATTACAACGCGAGTACGTCTATTAAATACGTATTATTAGAACTTGAGTATGTCTATTAATTACGTATTATTAGAATGTGAGTCCATCTCTTAAGTACGTATTATTAGAACTTGAGTACCTTTGATTAAAGCCCAGTCACACCTTGACGTTTTAGCCAGCAATGGCAACGTATCAAAAATGTATGTAAAACGCTGGCTTACGTTGAACTTTTGATGTTTTTGTTAAAGATTCGGACGTATTCATAACGACTTGGTCTTATGCATAACGTATTAGTAACGGACACAGAACGTTTCGTTGGTTATAGATAACTTATACAACGAATGCTGAACCTGTTGTCTCCTTCACAACCTATGCCCAACGATAGTCTAACTTATGCATAGCGCGCTGCACGCATCGCCACGATGACGTGGGCGTAGGTTATGAAAAGGCTGCCGCCACAACGATTCAAATCATAACCGCCGCAAAATGGAAGTGTCAACATCGCAGTCACACCTTGGCGATCTTGCCAGCGTATGCCGACCTCTGAAAAATGCGTCTAAAACGCTGGCGCACGTCGAATACGGTATGGGTAAGTTTGGTATACGTAATAGAACGCTAAAGTACGATATCATACGTCGTATTAAATGGAGTACGTCTTGTAATTTTAAACATGTTGAAAATTTTACGACGTACTTGCCGTATGACACACGCTCCGCATGCGATGGGAATAAGTTGTACGCAGCATATGCGATCGTTACACACATCGACACACGTTACTTGAAAGGTATCATAGTCGAAACGTCAAGGTAATGGTTAGCGTCAGTGTTCCAGACTCCCGGTTTTTTTTTTTTCTTCGGGATGTGACGGGTTCAGTGTACAGTGCGGTTATGATTTAAATCGTTGAGCGGCAGTCTATTAATTATATTATATTATAACCGCACTAGAAATCGAAGTGTCAAAATCACATCATACCGAAGGAAGGAAAAAAAGAAAAAAAAAACAGGGAGTCTGGAACACTGACGCTAACCATTACCTTGACGTGTTTCGACTTATGAGCACCTTTCAGTAACGTGTGTCGATGTGTGTCACCGATCGCGTAACGTGAGTACAACACGTTACTCATAGGTTAGAAATAAGTTTCGGGTACGCTAACCATTACCTCGACGTGTTTCGACTTATGAGTAACTTACAAGTAACGTGTGTCGACGTGTGTCAACGATCGCGTGACGTGCCGACAACTTATGGCCAGCGTTATGCGGAACGTGTGAGTCATACGCTGGCATAAGTCTTAAAATTTCAAGCATGGAAAATTTGAGAACAACCGAAAAGTACAACGTTTAAAGCCAGCGTACAACGACGTATGGCAGTGTTTTTCAGCGTGTTCTCAATGTTATTAAAACTTACCCATAACGTATTCGACGTGTACCAGCGTTTTAGACAAATTTTCAAAAATCGGCATAAGCTGGCTAAACTGTCAAGGTGTGACTTGGGCCTTTATTATATGTATTATTAGAACTTGAGTACCTTTATTAAGTATGTATTATTAGAACTTGAGTACCTTTATTAAGTATGTATTATTAAACTTGAGTACCTTTTTTAAGTATGTATAATTAGAACTTGAGTACCTCTATTAAGTACAAAGTAGAATGTACTTATTGCTGTGAAGGCGATGTTGCCACATACACACGGGCAATTAAACCACTTTAGACGACTTAATAAATTACTGGCTGTATCAATTAGGTCAATTATTTAGCTTTATCAAAGATTGCACTCCATTTCAAATGCGCATGCATTCTACATACCGATGACCCGTTGGGTGGGTAAACAGCCAGTGTAAAATAAAAACAATTCAAACCTCAAAAAATTGGTTTGCTTAATTTTTTTGTGAGGAGTATACAGAAAACTTAAATGAATGCAACCTTACAAATCATCTTTCCAAATCCATAGGTTTTTATACTTTTCCTCATCATCACAGAATCTCACTCTTCATTCCAATCTGTCAAGGTGAAGGTTCGCAAAAGGACTGGCAACAATGTCCATGGATGGCCTAACATATGAATGGAAGAAAAGCAATTGAATGGCGATTGTTAAGTTAAAACTGTTTGAAAAGAAATGTTGAAAAAATAAAACTAGCAAAAAGTAATGTGAAAGTCATGAACTTACTGATCAGCAGTCCTTGTCTCTGCCACTAACTGTTCTTATTTGGAAACTGTCATTTCCATGGGAACCACTACCCTCAGATATTGATTACCGAAGGGGTACTGTATTGTGGACGGCGGCGTGGCGGTGTACTACGACAACCACTCGAAGCCACCATCAATGCAGGCGGCTGTCATTTCAACTCCTTCATTCGGCGCTCTGTGCGCTTCATGGGTAACCTTTTGCTTTTGTGGGTACACCCCAAGTCTCATTTGAACACACCCCGATAGCTTTCATTTCTAAATACCAGCATTGTACTATTTACATTTTATAAGCCATCTACTTATACCAACGTTAGGAGAGGAACATAGTAATAAAATTTTAATTGAGAACAGAGAAGGGAGTTTAATAGGAGGAAGAAGGTAGGGTAAGGGAGTCAGGAAAGAGGTTTGTGATGAGATAACATTGAGGGGAGAAAAGGGAAAGGTCATGTATGAAGCATGTGGGGCAAAAAGGCGGAGTCAAAAACTCTGCTGAGCAAAGTGAGGTCGAGGCCATTTATTCCTGATACATCAAATACCCTGCAACCTACACCTGCAGAAAACAGGTCCATTCAACCATCATGTAACTTTGTTTCAAAAAAATATCCATAGGTAGGTGCTCCTATGTTGAAAGTTTTGTGTCAATTGCTCAAGTGGTTGTGGAGAAAATATTTAAAAGCGAATAAAGGGGAAAAAGTGAGGACGGAAGAAAAAAAAAGAGTGATGGCCTCGGCCGACGTTCCACAACATGGTGAACGATGGTTGCGGACGCCTATTACTCGTTGCATATGTAATAGGGATATGGTCCCTTATCCCACTCCCATCATGAAAGGAGAAATTTCTAATCGTTTTATGTACTAGGCTTGTTGTTTGTATAAACAGCTGGAATGTCTCATGTCTGCCCAATACACTATCCTTAAAATTTTTTTCCTGAATTTTTCCCTTTTTATAGCGACTACATGCCTGGTGTTGGCTTAATGGTTATGGTGGCGGGCTTTGGATCCCAGGGTCCTGAGTTCAAATCCCGCTCAGCTGTTGAATTAATACCAGGTGGGGTTAACTCGGCCTGCCATCCTTCCGTGGTTGGCAAAATGAGTGCCAGCATGCTGGTACACTGGGTCGGAGTGGCGACCCGTCCAGGATTGTGCCCAATAGCCAAGGACACTGCTTAAGCAGCACCAATGCTCTGCACAGAGTATGGTCCCACTGGATGGATGGATGGACCTCATTTCGCTCAGCCTCGGCTGAACAATTTATTGTTTCGTGTGTTTTGCTTTACTTGCTCAGCAAGCAGCTGTAGTGTTATCTTGCTAGAGAGAGCGATTTGTTTTCGCACCACCTGCAAGGGATCTTCACAATACATCATATTATCAATTTCAGCTGGCAGAAGTTGTAATGCACACAATGTTGTTGTATAAGAGTGGAACATGAACAAACCTGTAATTATCTTGGAAATCATTGATGTTGTAGTGAAGGGGCAAGGAAGCAGTTATCAGGCTGCGTTTAGAATGGAATTGCTAAGTAGGCATCTATTCATTACATATACCTGAAGTAGGGGCTAAATGAGAAAAAGAAAGAAAGAAAGGGAAGGAAGGAAGAAGACTCTGGGAAGTTTGTGATGAGATGAGTTTAACGGGAGGGAAGAGAAGGGTCGAGCTCGACATTTTACAGACCATAACAAAAAAAAGGGCAATCAGAGATTGCACAACCTCGCCAGGACTTATTTTGTGTGGTGTTTGTGTGATGTATTTTGTGTGGTGTTTGTGTACTGGTGTGTTACATAATTAATAATAGACATAACTGGAACTGTCACTTTATAACTGCTCTCAGCGATGACCGGGTAACAAGACGTCTCACTTTGATGGGACACTTGATCCTGACCTATGACATTTATAATTATTCAATTTAATTTAGAATGGGATTAAAAGATATTCAATTCAATTCAAATCAAATGCAAAACCAAATATGTACACAGTCCTGCATTGGAGTCATCAGAAGGAACCCGAACAAGCAAAAAACAAAGATGAAGTCATTAGGAAGAACCTGGATAGGATTTGGGTTTCAGCTGCTACTCCTTTACCCCCAAACCCGTCCAGGAACAGCTGGGTGAGCCCAATTCAAATAAATAAATAAATAAATAAATAAATACATAAAAGAGACCAGATTAAAAACAAAAAAAATTCTGCCTGCTAGACTGTGTCAGATCAGGTTGAAATATAAAACACATATTTACCCATCACTGATAGATCATAATTATGAAGTTTCACGTCGATCAATGAAGTGGTTCCAGATAAATAATAATAAAAAAAAAGATTTCATTCAATTCAATATGGCTGCCAAACCATGTGACCTATGACATCAAAGGTGGGAACGTTTTGTTCCTCGTGGATAGCCTGGTCATAGCACTAAAATATCGATGTGGTTGGTGAAAACAGATTGATGGCATCGGCTTCGAACTTTCTTCAATGATCATTTCATATCCATGTATTTTTCCTCTCATAATGTCCTCCTCCTGAGATGCAGATATGCTCCACCTGGTGCAAGCTTTTGCAATATGGTGATTGTAGGTTCACATTGTGTTCCTGTACTGTAAAGGCAATGGCAGAGATTTTGATGTATTCCTCTTGCTTCTACAGCACCTAATCCCGTTAAAGATGGTACCATGGATTGGAATGTACTCTTGCTTACAGGTGTTCACGCGTTTGGTCTCTGCGCCTCGGCTCTGCTTACGGACGTGCTGCAGCTGGCTGTAGGTGCTCCTACGCCTCACTTCTTGTCGGTCTGCCGTCCCAATCGGTCGGTTTTGGCTGCTGCCTGTGGTCCACAAGCCCACCCACCTTCTACTGCTCCTCTATGCACTGCCACCGACCATGCTGCCGTGGCTGCTGCCAGGTTCATGTGAACAGTTATTCTGTACAGTCCTGTAAAACACTAGCTCCAATCATGAGAACCAAAGATTCGTTTTGGCTTTGTAAGATGTGGTCAAAGCAAGAACCAATATTAAGGAAGTGTATTAGGGAAGCTGAGTATTAAGTCAGTGAGGTTTCCTTCTCCAAAAGAGTTGATTCTGCCACTAAGTAAAAAGTATGAGAGGTGAAAAAGTAAAGTCTCCAATTTTTTTTTTGTTCATCCACATCATGTTGATACTTAATCATGTTCAATCTTATTCCATTTCCAGACGAAGTTTTCCTTCACAGCATGCAACTGTGGCATCTTACACGGCAGTGTACATCTCAGTAAGTGCAACAGATTCACACAGTCAAACAGAGCAAAACCGATGATGTAGATTAATGCTACAACCGAACCTAATCCTTAGATGTACGTGGTGGGGGTCTGCCCTCGTCTGGGATTGTCTCGTGCTGCTCTTGTGTTGTGCCTTCTGGGGGGAGGGGCTGCATTGGGATTGGCTCGACTGCCATCGGGCCATGCTCATCCAGCTGACGTCTACACTGGGATGGCGTTAGGAGCTGCGGCAGCTGCTTACTTGGTAAGTTGGGAAACGCAAACGGAAAAGAAACAAATCAAAATGATGTCAGAAGTGAGTTGTCTACAGCCCATCATTTCAATGAACACACCTGATATTATTCATGGCCTACTCAGGTTAATTATCAGCAATCATCTAGCATAATATTATGGCCATACCAACCTCACTTGCAACTGTTGCAAATGCTGAAATGTTTTTTTTTTTTAAATAAAATGAAGTCTTTGAAATGAAGAAAACGGCAAATTATGGGTGTCGTTCTCCTTAGGGCCAAAGCATCGTCAACGGATTTAAGCCTTTCCCTGCAAAGGCAGAAGCTAACAGTGAACCTGAGCCAGCAATTAGCCCACCCAAGCCTGCACTCATGGAGCTTCGTACAGAACGTTATCCACCACCACCCCGTTCCCGCCCCACTGAGCCACAGTTCACACTACCACCTCCTCGACAACAACCTGAAGGGGCTCTAACTCGAGGTAGTATGGGACTTCGTGAGCCAGTGGGAAGTAGCGGGATTGGGGTTCATTGTCCTCCAGCTCCACCATCACCACCAGAAACATCTTATTCTGTGGTGAGTAGCAATAATGGTAATGGCCATGGTCCCCCTCTAGGAATGTATCTTGGACCACCCCATTATAGTGGGGGTCATGAAGGACCAGGACCTCTCATGGGTGCTCCACACATGTCAGGACCAGTCAGTGGTTATGGAGCATCTGGATTTGGTGTTGGGACAGAATGTAGTCTTGGTGGGGGTGGTCTTGGCAGTGGAGGATATGGAAGCCATCCCGAAGGACCGGATGCTGTTTATCTTGGTGGTGAGCTTCAGACCTTTGCAAGCAACACTCTTCCGCGAGCTGGAGCAGCAGCTATCTTGGAAGAGCTAGCAGCAAACAGAGTCAACCCAGTTGGGCCACAAGCCTCATTAGACTCAGCTTCTGCACGGCAGCTTATCGCACAATGGAGGAATGCAGTTGGTGGGCCTCGTCAGTCATCCCTTCCACTTGGAGAGCCACGTCGGGGCTCTTTACGTCGGCAACCTTCAGCTCCTGAGATCCCATTACCCCCTACTGCTCCACTTTGCATCAGTGTTGGAGACCAACGCTATGCAGTCCCTGCTGGGCCACCCAGTGTCGGGCGCCTTATCCAACGACCTGGTTCTAGCCAACTAGTTCACATTCCCGAAGAAGTATCAGCATGCATTGGTTGCCCTCCATCCCCACGGCCACGTGTTCGAGTAAATTTGGCTGAGGCATATGGTAGTTTGCGCACAAGTCGTGGAGTTGGTAGGCCTCGAAGCTTCACTGCTACACCTGCTGACAACCCATGCCCTTCTGAGGTTTCAAGCCTTCGTGGTGGTAGCCCACCCAAAGTCAGTGAAGCTGCTCCACCGCCACCACCACAGTTCTCCGAAACACCAGCGCTATTAAACCACAATGTCCCTCACATGGATAGCTGGCCCTTTGTTCCACCAAGCCGCGAGGGGACATTACGTCGCAAGGCTGCTGCGGTTGGAAACACCAATGCTGTGAGCATGGGGGTCCAGATTCCACACGAGACGCTCACTCTCCGACGCCATCCCAAGGGACACAAAAAGCCTCCAGTTACGACATGCACACATGCAGATGTATGATTATTGAAGGAATTGCAATGAAGAGAAATCATTTTAAGTGGAAATGGATTCAATGGAAATAGGGGAAAAGGTGGGGGGGGTTGTGTTGGCATGACAAAGGAGTACAAGGTTGAGGAATAAGTTTGGGATTTATTGCAATTATGATGTTGCTCCTTCTAAAGACAGAATGTAATAATTATTACATAATTACGGAATTGGTGTGGATGATATAAAAACACGAGGGTAAGAAAGTGATGACCACAAAAAAAAAAATATTATAGGGGGGGGGGGTTAAGGAAGGGCGTGCTATACATTTCTTATTGCCGAAATAGTTACCCATTCATTGTCAATGTTAGCACAAGTAAATATACAGAGCATTACTTGTTCCAATGCGTTTTTCAACTACAAAGGCCAACATTTTCACTTTTACAACTTCAATTGCCAAGAGGCCGACATATGTATGTAAAAAGGGCAAAAACAAACAAACAAACAAACAAAAAAAACCCCACACCCATAATCATCCTCCTTCCCTTTCCCTTTCTCTTCTGTTCGTTTAATATTTATTTATTTAACCACCTTCACTCCACCTGCCTTACCCACACCTTTTATATGGCACCAAACCCTCTTGCATTTCCATCACTCCACCATGCTATCTCAGATTCAAACTTAAAGGCCAAAATGGGTTCACCATAAGAACTTTCAATAAGCCTTATGAAGTTACTAACTTCGTACGGCAAGAAAGACGATATAGCCATTTTCTTAATCGCCAGTGTTTTAGCATCATCAGTGAAGCGCGATCGCACTTTTGCCGGAAATGCAAGCAAATAGAAGGTCTGAAAATTTGAGGTTCATGGGGCAGAGCTGAGCTGAATTAGAGATGGAAACTTTTTTTCATTTTCAGGCAAATGGAAACCAAACAAAACAGCCTCTGTATCATACAATGTACAAATATTTCTACATGGATGAAATCCACAGATATTTGAAGATGAGGTGTTAGTTAACCAGCTGGTCCTTGAACAACATTCTCCTAGCCGACGAAAGCACCCTTTTTTGTGTGGGGTCAATATCTAGGTTCACCTCCGGCCATTTGCGGCTTTGAGTTTTTAAAATGGCATTTCTACACACGGCCACATTTTTCTGCCGGTGTGCTGTACATATTTATTTATAGAGGCCCTGCTGGTGGAAGGAAAGTTAAATCCAAAGCACAGTAGACTCCTGCTTGGAAGACTTCCTCCACACTGCTGGCGCGCCAACAGCCGCCTGCCCAGCGGACTCTTCTGTTCGGATTACAAGCATTCCTTTCTGGGATGACATGATGAAAGTCTTGTGCTGGTGGCGATAAAGCTCATTTTAATGGACAATTCCACCAGTGGTGCCGCAAGTCCATTTTATATTCACCAGAAGTTTACACTCGATTCTTGTTACCACCTATTGAAATATTCCGTCTTATTACAAGACAAAGGAATAATAATTTTAAATGGGGGAACTCAACTGTCGATTTTCCAGTGTATAAGTGGTAGTGGATTGAACACATCTTACTGTCTTTCAAAGAAAATGGCCAAGAGCATCATCACTTCGGTTATACACAGTGTTGGCCTTCTGATTTTGCAAACATGTGACCTGCAATACGAAGTTGGTACAAAGGTGCTTCCAATTTGAGCTGGACTTTTGTTTATACTCAACGTGTCTTCAGTGTAGAATTCTTGAGGAAGTAAGTGTGTGGACAGTGGAAGTAAGTGTGTGGACAGTGCAAATTATGATTCATAGCCGACCTGTTCAAAACGTCTTGCCATCGAGGTGCTTTTTAATATGGAGGTCCTGCACATGTAAGTCATACTTTGCAGCCAATGCTGTGAAAATTTTAACGGGCTTGATATTTTCGATGACCAGAAATGGAATTATTTGCCGTTCCATCCTCTGTTATCTCAGACACCACCATCCTGATTTTCAGCCTTGTATTAAAGCAGGAAGCAAGCGATTATTGGTTACTCACAATATCAGGATGATTTACCTTTAAAACGATCAATCTACGTACGTTGCTTTACTTTTTTATAAACAAAAGTCCAGGTCAAAAATCTGAACCACCAAATATGCATTTTTATGCAACAGTAAATTTAAAAGTAGGCCCATTTGTTTACCAATTCCCTTCCTCTCAATCGTTACTTGGGCATGTAAGAATGAACCATAGAAAATAGACCTGAAGGGGCCATCGACATATTACATATGCAAAAATAAAAATCAGAACTTCTCTCCCTCTCCTTACCTATATGGAAATATGTAGCTGGCACCAAACACTTGAAAATATCCAACTCCTTATCTCATAATATTCCCTTCGGTAGGCAGACATTCAGCCGTCACATTATCATTATTGCTTTTGCAATAATTTGCAAATGCAAGCACAACTGCTCTCAGAATAACAATTTACCTTTGTGCGGCCTTGTCCGCAGAAATGAAAAGAAAGCAGAGCTCAACAATCATAGGTTCTGTTCACATTCTCACTTCTAATACATCGCATATTACTTGCTTGCAATGCTATTATAAAAGACAAGTTTTCTATCTACGTCGGAATGGCAAACCGTTCAGGATTGTAACCCGAGTCAGGAAACTGCTTCGGCAGCACTGATGCTTTATAGAGAGCATGGTACACGATGATGATAAGTTCTCTATGAGCGTTTATATTTTTTTTCAAAAAGGATGTAATTTTCATTTATTTTACACAAGTGTCGAGCAAGGTTCATGGAAGAAGGATAACAAGAGACAAAAGCTCAACAGATGAAATGGGGCGAAGAGAAAACAGTAAGACACGAACGCACAATACGAGGAGGCAGACTGACTTGGAATTTTGTATGGAAGAGCATTAGAGAAGAGACTTCCATCTGAAAAGAAAGGGAAGGGGGGGGGGAGGAGGTGGGGGTCAGAATTGAAAAATGAATTGAAGTGAACATTAAGTTGGAGGGAAGAGGGTAACATAGACTTGGTGTGGTAACAAGGCAAAGGGTTCTGGTAGAATGTGTAACCTGGAAGGGCAGAGGTGAGTGAGTGGGCGAAAGACCAGAATAGAGTTGGTTAAAAAAAAAAGAAGAGCTTCAAGGCGACAAACTTGCCTGTGATCAAGAAACAAACCGAGTGACTCGGCCTCCTATTGAGAGACCAATAACATCAAGGATTGGACTCCATGGCTTCATGGGTGGGTTGGGGTGAACAAGATAGTAAACAACACGACCATTGCATGGGGGAAGCCATATTACATGAAAGTTCAGATGAAGGTATTACAAGCTGAGGACAGCAAAGCAAGGACCTGACCCCACAAAGAATGTATACTACAAGTCATATTTAAATAAATTATTCTCATGGCGAAGGGAGATGATTGCATCGTGACCAGACCAACTCAAAGACACAAAATATATTGTTAGTCCAGTCTTGAATGTTTGACACATCTATTCAAACTGACAGTTCAAATCTGGAAATTCGTGCAGCTTTCATTTACAGTCACCAAATAAGAGTTCTATCAAAATAAATATAGAAAAGTACCCCATCCACCGAAATACGGTACATCATATTTAAAAACTGCTACTGATGGAAGTTGTGTCGATGATGCCACTGTTTCCTGGAAACTGAGACCGTACTAGTGTTATTTACAAGCCATGGCTTTTCCCCTTTTATTACCCCTCATGCTCCAATTTATCCTCCTTCAAACGTCACCCGACCCAACCAATCTCATCCGATAACTGTTGTGACTGCATTGAGATGTGTAATTGTGTCGTCACCACCTACCCTCAGTGTAAACAAACTTTTCCATAAATATCGCCCATTTAATCATCCTATTGCCAGTGGTAATTATTTCTCTTTTTGCAAAGTATTATATATAAATTATATAAAGATATATAATATATATATATATATATATCTCTGTGGATTTTCATCAATAAAGAATCACTGTTGGATAATATTTTACTCTCTCTTTTTCCATTGCAACGAAAACCCCGTGAATGCAACGCGAGTGAGGGGTGGAACAGATCATTCGATTCAGTCAATATTTATTGAACAAAAATACACCGATGCAGCGTAATCCATTTGAATTAAATGGCCACGAATACTATGCATGTCATGGTAAGCTTCGATATAATGTTATTGTGTGTGGAACCCCGCTTTCATCTTCAACCACATATGGAGGTACAATTATCTTCGAGCAATCTTCAGGCACAGAACAGGAAATACAGGAGTATAAATCTTGGGACATAAAAAAAAAAAATGGGACAAGACAAGTAGGACAATATACTATAGATGAAAATTACATAGTAATTTGAACAATTCTAAAAACAAAACAAACAAACAAAAAAACCCACTAAATGAACAACAAAATATTAAATACTAAGATTCCAGCGAGTCAAAAATTGTTTGAAGTGAAAAAGCCCTTCCCCCCCCCCTCCCTAAACACAAACAAGCTCCTTCCCACCCGACTCATTTCCAATTTTAATGCTATTCAACGTCATTCACGTCACATTATCCCTCTCCACTGGGCTCCGATTGCTCTCGTTCCTGCAGTAAAGGCACCAAGGATTCCCAGGCAGATAGGCACTGGAGGAGAGTTTGGAGGTTGGGGGGAAAGGGAGAAAGGGGAGAAGGGAGGAGTGAGAAAGTTGAATTACCTGGACATTGTGAGGCTCATGAAGAAACATACATTTTAGAGGTTAAACAAATTTTTATTAAATCAAAAAAAAAAAACATGCCAGGCCACAACGCACGTCCTTTCCTCATTGCTCAGTAACTGCGGAAAAGCTAATGGGTTTCCCTCACAGACCAGACAAGCTCTTCACGAGGACCCTGAACGATGGGCTCCCTTCTCTTCAACACCTAATGCCAGTGACATGACCATTGCCCCATCCCAGAAGTTTGCGCACGCAGGTGACCATTCTCGTATCCCAGGAAACCATCCTCGAGGATCTAAGCAACACCTTGACCAAGGACTTAGGATTTATGGAGCAATATTTCTGGCCAAATCCATCTAAGACCATTGTCACTGCTTTCCACCTCAGCAGCCAACTGTCGAATAGTGGCCTACAAGTTTCATTCTGTGGCCAACCAGCCAATAATGAACCCTACCCCAATTACCTTGATGTCATACCAGGAACATCTTAAAAGAGTTTGGAAGAAGACCAAAACTCAGGTAAATATCACAGAAAATTTCAGATGTTATCTGTGGAGTTAGCGCACACTTCATCCGCATAGATAGTCTTGCCCTTGTGTATTGTTTGGATTTCCGCCGTTCGGCGTGCGACGGCGCTTCAGCCAATCGCGGTCGCGCGTCTACGAAGGCGACAATCCACTCGTGACTTTCTGGCCAACCCGAAATCCAGCCACGGATGCCTTAACGCATCATAAAACAAGTCAATACTCTGTCCACGCGCTACAGGGTCGATCACGCGATTGTTGATTTACCTAACTATTCGCGCGGACAGAAATAGCGAGAGTTTACACCTCGACGGGACTTGTAAGAAAACGAGCCGCTTAAGCGTGCTCGTTCGTATGCGAAGCCGAGCGGTTTGATATCGCCAGTCCCGTCGGACCAGATTTACTTTTATCGGCTTTAAAAGCCAGTTAATTCCCGATACGTGCCGTGGCAGTCAATGCAGGGAAAATGACACAAACGAGCAGGTTGACATTACAAACAATGGGGCATTTATTTCCAGTAGGCATGCAGTCAATGAAGGGGGATAGGGGACAAGACACGAGCAAAAGCCTATGTACAGCCGAGTTCTATTCAATAATGAACAGTCATGCACTTACCATTTCTACTTAATAAGACAAGGCGCCACAAGACTTTCACGTAAAAACCCAAGGAAAGAAACGGGCTCGTAAGCCTTTAATGTTACTCAGAGCCGGGATGACCGAAAGGCTCCGAGAGGCCGGCGGTTACCTTGCGCCCTCGGTGGCCGACTCGATGGGCTTCGGTTTGGGCGACCCTTGGTGTCGTGCAGTGTTTTCTGCTGGCTCTTTGCCAACGCGGCAGCGGTGTAATGGGGCTTGGTTGGCCGGGGGCCTGGCGGCGCGCACCGATCTTCATCTCCTCAATGACTCCCGCTTGGTTGGTCAAGGCCTGGCGGCGCGCCCGACTCTTCACTGCAGTCTTCCGACGACTCAATGAACTCTCGCGAAACTCCAACGGGCGCTTCCAACGAACTCTCACCCGGCTCCCTCTTCCAACGAGCGACCAACGAACCACACAACCGACCCTGTCGGTGTCCCAACGCGGCTTTTTATAGCCGGAGGGGTGAAGCCGCTGTAGGCTTCGCCATCCGAAATCGGCGCTTTCCCCTTTCACCTTTGAACCTCACCCCAGCTGGCTCCGCCTTTCAGCTCTGATTGGCTGGCTTTTTCCACGGCAGAGCCCGTTTTGATCTGTTTATGCAATCAGCCGTTTACGGCTGTCTGCACACAGGACGTTCCGATTGGCTGGCTTTTTCCAAGGCAAAGCCCGTTTTGATCCGTTTATGCAAATCAGCCGCGAAACGGCTGACTGCACACGGAGGCTGAATGTGGTTCTTCCTGTCGCGCGCGAGTTCGTATCGACGGCATTTTGCCGCTGTCGCTCAGGCGGGCGTGATGGTGTGCGATGTTGATGGCACTGTGGTGGGGATGGGTGTGTTGTTGAGTTTGTTGGCACTTGTGGTGGAGGTGGCGTGGCTGTAGAGTTGTTGTTGGGGAGATGTTGTTTGTTTAAAATAAAAGATAGAAAAAGAATAACGGCTAACTCAAAGATGCCAGCCCGGCACACGAACAAGACATTATACATCGGTGGGGGAATCTAACCTGAAACACGTACTTATCAAAATAACTGATCTCTGGGGAACCTGAATGGTGTTCTGTGATTTCCACCACCGTAACAGTATTCTGCAGCACAATACTTACTCTTTGTATGGGCAGAAAGCAGCCATACAAAACTTGGATGCTATCCTAAACACACACTGCAGATATCAGTGGGGCTTGAGATCATAACTGTGCAATTGGCTCCCAGTACTGTTTAACATGCCACCTGACATAGGCTGAAAAGCCAGAACACTGCGAGAGTAAGACCATATTAAAGGTCCCATGACACTCAAAAGTTTCTGGTTATTTATATATGAACTTGACCTTCCTAGTGAAGAAATTACCCATGTTTCTTTTTTAAAATCAAAAATGGG
>CM068962.1:41397687-41415210 GCA_035128595.1 Eptatretus atami
TGTGAAATATAAAACACATAGTTACCCATCACTGATAGATCATAATTTATGAAGTTTCACTGCGATCAATGAAGTGGTTCCAGATAAATAATAATAAAAAAAAAGATTTCATTCAATTCCAATATGGCTTTGCCAAACCATGTGACCATATTGACATCAAAGTGGGAACGTTTTGTTCCTCGTGGATAGCCTCGGTCATAGCACTTAAATATCGATGTGGTTGGTTGAAACGATTTGATGAGCATCGCTTCGAACTGTCTTCAATTGATCATTTCAGTATCCATGTATTTTTCCTCTCATAATGTCCTCCTCCTGAGCATTGCAGATAGCTCCACCTGGTGCAAGCTTTTTGCAATATGCGTGATTGTTGGTTCACATTGGTTCCTGTACTGTAAAGGCAATGGCAGAGATTTTTGATCGTATTCCTCTTGCTTCTACAGCACCTAATCCCGTTAAGATGGTACCATTGGATTGGAATGTACTCTTGCTTTACAGGTGTTCACGCGTTTGGCTCTCTGCGGCCTCGGCTTCTGCTTACGGACGTGCTGCAGCTGGCTGTAGGTGCTCCTACGCCTCACGTTCGTTGTCGGTCTGCCGTCCAATCGGTCGGTTTTGGCTCTGCTTGCGTCCACAAGCCCACCACTCTACTTTCTCCTCTATGCAACTGCCACCGACCATGCTGCACGTTGGCTGGCTGCCAGCGTTCATGTGAAACCAGTTATTCTGTGTCAGTCCTGTAAACACTAGCTCCAATCATTGAGAACCAAAGATTCGTTTTGGCTTTGTAAGATGTGGTCAAAGCTAAGAACCAATATTTAAGGAAGATGTATTAGGCGAAGCTGAGTATTAAGTCAGTGAGGTTTCCTTTTCTCAAAAGAGTTGATTCTGCCACTAATTAAAAAGTATGAAGAGGTGAAAAAGTAAAGTCTCAATTTGTTTTTTTGTTCATTCCACTTCATGTTGATACTTAATCATGTTCGAATCTTTATTCCATTTTCCAGACGAAGTTTTCCTCACAGCATGCAACATGTGGCATCTTACACGGCAGTGTACATCTCAGTAAGTGCAACAGATTCACACAAGTCAAACGAGCAAAAAACCGATTGATGTTTAGCATTAATGCTACAACCCGAACCTAATCCTTAGATGTACGTGGTGCGGATGTCGTGCCCTCGTCTGGCGATTGTCTCGGCTGCTCTTGTGTTGTGGCTTCTGGGGGGAGGGGCTGCATGGGATTGCCTCGACTGCCATCGGGCCATTGCTCAGTCCAGCTGACGTCTACACTGGGATTGCGTTAGGAGCTGCGGCAGCTGCTTACTGGTAAGTTGGGAAAAGCAAACGAAAAAGAAACAATATTCAAAATGATGTCAGAAGTGAGTTGTCTTACAGCCCTTCATTTCAATGAACACACCTGATATTGTTATTGGCCTACTTTCAGGTTAATTATCAGCAAACTCATCTAGCATAATATTTGGCCCTTACCAACCTCAACTGCAACGTTGCAAACTATGCCTTGAAATTGTTTTTTTTTTTTTTTAAATTAAAATGAAGTTCTTTGAAATGAAGAAAACGGCAAATTATGGGTGTCGTTCTTCCTTAGCGGCCAAAGCATCGTCAACGGATTTAAGCCTTTCCCTGCAAGGCAGTAAGCTGTAACAGTGAACCTGAGCCAGCAATTAGCCACCAAGCCTGCACTCATGGGAGTTCGTACAGAACGTTATCCACCACCACCCCGTTCCCGCCCCACTGAGCCACAGTTCACACTACCACCTCCTGTCGACAACAACCTGAAGGGGCCTCTAACTCGAGGTAGTATGGGACTTCCGTGAGCAGGTGGGAAGTTTAGCGGGATTGGGGTCATTTGTCCTCCGCTCCACCATCACCACCAGAAAACATCTATTCGTGTGGGTAGTGAGCAATAATGGTATGGCCATGCGTCCCCCTCTAGGAATGTATCTTGACCACCCCATTATACGTGGGGGTCATGAATTACCAGGACCTCTCATGGGTGCTCCACACATGTCAGGACCAGCTCAGTGGTTTGATGGAGCATCTGGATTTGGTGTTGGGAACAGAATGTATAGTCTCTGGTGGGGTGGTCTTGCAGTGGAGGATATGGAAGCCATCCCGAAGGACCGGATGCTGCTGTTATCTTGGTGCGTTGAGCTTCAGGACCTTTGCAAGCAACACTTCTTCCGCGGCTGGAGCAGACAGCTATCTTGGAAGAGCTAGCAGCAAACAGAGTCAACCCAGTTGGGCCACAAGCCTCATTAGACTCAGGCTTCTGCCACCGGAGCTTATCGCACAATGGAGGAATGCAGTTGGTGGGCCTCGTCAGGTCATCCCTTCCACTTGGAACCACGTTCGGGGCTCTTTACGTCGGCAACTTCAGCTCCTGAGGATCCCATTACCCCCTACTGCTCCACTTGCATCAGTGTTGGAGACCAACGCTATGCAGTCCCTGCTGGGCCACCAGTGGTCGGCGCCTTATGCCAACGACCTGGTTTCTAGCCAACTAGTTCACATTTCCGAAGAAAAAGAAGTATCAGCATGCATTGGTTGCCCTCCATCCCCAGCCACGTGTTCGAGTAAATTTGGCTGAGGCATATGGTAGTTTGCGCACAAGTCGTGGAGTTGGTAGGCCTCGGAAGCTTTCAACTGCTACACCTGGTGACAAACCCATGCCCTCTGAGTTTCAAGCTTCGTGGTGGTAGGCCCACCCAAAGTCAGTGAAGCTGTCTCCACCGCCACCACCACCAGTTCTCCGAAACACCAGCGCTATTAAACCACAATGCTTCCCTTCACATGATAGCTGGCCCTTTGTTCCACCAAGCGCGAATCGGGGACATTACGTCGCAAGGCTGCTGCGGTTGGAACACCAATGCTCTGACATGGGGTTCCAGATTCCACACGAGACGCTCACTCTCCGACGCCATACCCAAGGGACACAAAAGCCTCCAGTATACGACATGCACACATGCAGCATGTATGTTATGAAGGAATTGCAATGAAGAGAAATCAGTTTTAGTGAAATGGATTCAATGGAAATAGGGGAAAAGGTGGGGGGGTGTGTTGCAATGGACAAAGGAGTACAAGGTGAGGAATAAGTTGGGGAAATTTATTGCAATTATGATGTTGCTCCTTCTAAAGACAGAATGTGTTAATAATTATTACATAATTACGGAATTGGTTGTGGATGATATAAAAAACACCGAGGGTAAGAAAGTGATGACCACAAAAAAAAAATTATAGGGGGGGGGTTAAGGAAGGGCGTGCGTATACATTTCTTAGTTGCTAAATAGTTACCCATTCAGTTGTCAATGTTAGACAAGTAAATATACAGACAACTTGTTCCAATGCGTTTTCAACTACAAGGCCAACATTTTCACTTTTACCAACTGTCAATGCCAAGAGCGCACATATGTATGTAAAAAGGGCAAAAACAAACAAACAAACAACCAAACAAAAACCCCACACCCATAATCTATCTCCTTCCCTTTCCCTTTCTCTTGTTTCGTTTAATATTATTTATTAACACCTTCACTCCACCTGCCTTACCCACACCTTTTATATTGGCACAAACCCTCTTGGCATTCCATCACTCCACCATGCTTATCTCAGATTCAAACTTAAGCGCCAAATAGGGTTCACCATAAAGAACTTTCAATAAGCCTTATGAAGTTATACACTTTCGTACGGCAAGAAAAGACCGATATAGCCATTTCTTAATCGCCAGTGTTTAGCATATCAGTGAAGCGCGATCGCCCACTTTGCCCGGAAATGCAAGCAAATAGAAGGTTTGAAAATTTGAGGTTCATGGGGCAGAGCTGAGGCTGAATTAGAGATTGGAAACTTTTTTTCATTTTCAGGCAAATTGGAAACCAAACAAAAACAGCCTCTGTATCATTACAATGTACAATATTTCTACATGATGAATCCACAGATATTTGAAGATGAGGTGTTAGTAACCAGCTGGTCCTTGAACACATTCTCCTAGCCGACGAAAGCACCCTTTTTTGCTGTGGGGTCAAATTCTAGGTTCACCTCCGGCCATTTTGCGGCTTTTGAGTTTTTTAAATGGCATTCTCTACCACACGGCCACATTTTCTGCCGTTGCTGTAACATATTTATTTATAGAGGCCCTGCTGGTGGAAGGAAAGTTAAATCCAAAGGCACAGTAGACTCCTGCTTGGAAGAACTTCCTCCACACTTGCTGGCGCCTGCCAACAGCCGCCTGGCCCAGCGACTCTTCTGTTCGGATACACAAGCATTCCTTTCTGGGATGACATGAATGAAAGTTCTTGTGCTGGTGGCCGATAAAGCTCATTTTAATGGACAATTCCACCAGTGGTGCCGCAAGTCCATTTTATATTCACCAGAAGTTTACAACTCGATTCTTGTTACCACCTATTGAAATATTCCGTCTTATTACAAGACAAAGGAATAATAATTTTAAAATGGGGAACTCAACTGTCGATTTTCCAGTGTATAAGTGGTAGTGGATTGAACAATCTTACTGTCTTTCAAAGAAATGGGCCAAGAGCCATCATCACTTCGGTTTATACACAGTGTTGGCCTCGATTTTGCAAACATGTGACCTGCATACGAAGTTGGTACAAGGTGCTTCCAATTTGAGCTGGACTTTGTTTATACTCAACGTGTCTTCAGTGTAGAATTCTTGAGGAAGTAAGTTGTGGACAGTGGAAGTAAGTGTGTGGACAGTGCAAATTATGATTCATAGCCGACCTGTTCAAAACCGTCTTGCCATCGAGGTGCATTTTAATATGGAGCGTCCTGCACATGTAAGTCATACTTTGCAGCCAATGCTGTGAAAATTTTAACGGGCTTGATATTTTCGATGACCAGAAATGGAATTATTTGCCGTTCCATCCTCTGTTATCTCAAGACACCACCATCCTGATTTTCAGCCTTGTATTAAAGCAGGAAGCAAGGCGATTATTGGTTACTCACAATATCAGGATTATTACCTTTTAAAACGATCAATCTACGTACGTTGCTTTACTTTTTTATAAACAAAAGTCCAGGTCAAAATCTGACCACCAAATATGCATTTTATTGCAACAGTAAATTTAAAAACGTAGGCCCATTTGTTTACCAATTCCCTTCCTCTCAATCGTTACTTGGGCATGTAAGAATGAACCATAGAAAATAGACCTGAAGGGGCCATCGACATATTACATATGCAAAAATAAAAATCAGAACTTCTCTCCCTCTCCTTACCTATATGGAAATATGTAGCTGGCACCAAACACTTGAAAATATCCAACTCCTTATCTCATAATATTCCCTTCGGTAGGCAGACATTCAGCCGTCACATTATCATTATTTGCTTTTGCAATAATTTGCAAATGCAAGCACAACTGCTCTCAGAATAACAATTTACCTTTGTGCGGCCTTGTCCGCAGAAATGAAAAGAAAGCAGAGCTCAACAATCATAAGTTCTGTTCACATTCTTCACTTCTAATACATCGCATATTACTTGCTGCATGCCTATTAAAAAGACAAGTTTTCTATCTACGTCGGAATGGCAAACCGTTCAGGATTGTAACCGATCAGAAATGCTTCGGCAGCACTGATGGTTATAGAGAGCATGGTACACGATGATGATAAGTTCTCTATGAGCGTTTATATTTTTTTCAAAAAGGATGTAATTTTTCATTTATTTTACACAAGTTGTCGAGGCCAAGGTTCATGGAAGAAGGATAACAAGAGACAAAAGCTCAACAGATGAAATGGCGAAGAGAAAACAGTAAGGACACGAACGCCACAATACGAGGAGCAGACTGACTTGGAATTTTGTATGGAAGAGCCATTAGAGAAGAGACTTCCATCTGAAAAGAAAAAAGGGAAGGGGGGGGTGGGAGGAGGTGGGGGTCAGAATTGAAAAATGAATTGAAGTGAACATTAAGTTGGAGGGGAAGAGGGTAACATAGACTTGGTGTGGTTAACAAGGCAAAGGGTTCTGGTAGAATGTGTAACCTGGAAGGGCAGAGGTGAGTGAGTGGGCGAAAGACCAGAATAGAGTTGGTTAAAAAAAAAGAAGAGCTTCAAGGCGACCAAACTTGCCTGTGATCAAGAAACAAACCGAGTGACTCCGGCCTCCTATTGAGAGACCAATAACAATCAAGGATGGACTCCATGGCTTCATGGTGTGGGTGGGGTGAACAAGATAGTAAAAACAACACGACCATTGCATGGGGAAGCCTATTACATGAAAGTTCAGATGAAGGTATTACAAGCTGAGACAGCAAGCAAGGACCTGACCCCACAAAGAATGTATACTACAAGTCATATTTAAATAAATTATTTCTCATGGCGAAGGGAGGGGATTGCATCGGTGACCAGACCAACTCAAAGACACAAAATATATTGTTAGTCCAGTCTTGAGTGTTTGACACATCTATTCAAACTGACAGTTCAAATCTGGAAATTCGTTGCAGCTTTCATTTACAGTCACCAAATAAGAGTTCTATCAAAATAAATAAAGAAAAGTACCCATCCACGAAATACGGTACATCATATTTAAAAACTGCTACTGATGGAAGTTTGTGTCGATGATGCCACTGTTTCCTGGAAACTTGAGGACCGTACTAGTGATATTTACAAGCCATGGCTTTCCCCTTTTATTACCCCTCATGCTCCAATTTATCCTCCTTCAAACGTCCAACCGACCCAACCAATCTCATCCGATAACTGTTTGTGACTGCATTGAGATGTGTAATTGTGTCGTCACCACTACCCTCAGTGTAAAACAAACTTTTCCTAAATATCGCCCATTTAATCATCCTATTGCCAGTGGTAATATTCTCTTTTTGCGGCAATTTATATAAAATTATATAAAGATATATAATATATATATATATATATATCTCTGTGGATTTTCATCAATAAAGAATCACTGGTTGGATAATATTTTACTCTCTCTTTTTCCATTGCAACCGAAAACCCCGTGAATGCAACGCGAGTGAGGGGTGGGAACAGATCATTCGATTCAGTCAATATTTATTTGAACAAAATACACCGATGCAGCGTAATCCATTTGAATTAAATGGCACGAATACTATGCATGTCTGTAAGCTTCGATATAATGTTATTGTGTGTGAACCCCGCTTTCATCTTCAACCACATATGGAGGTACAATATCTTCGAGCAATCTTCAGGCACAGAAACAGGAAATACAGGAGTATAAATCTGGACATAAAAAAAAAAGTATAAAAAAAAAATGGGACAAGACAAGTAGACATATACTATAGATGAAAAATTACATAGTAATTTGAACAATTCTAAAAACAAAACAAACAAACAAAAAAAACCCCACCTAAATGAACAACAAAAATATAAATACTAAGGTTCCAGCGAGTCAAAAATTGTTTGAATGAAAAAGCCCTTTCCCCCCCCCCCTCCCCAAACACAAACAAGCTCCTTCCCACCCGACTCATTTCCAATTTTAATGCTATTCAACGTCATTCACGTCACATTATCCCTCTCCACTGGGCTCCCGATTGCTCTCGTTCCTGCAGTAAAGGCCACCAAGGATCCCAGGCAGATAGGCACTGGAGGAGAGTTTTGGAGGTTGGGGGAAAAAGGGGAGAAGGGAGAAGGGGAGAAGGGAGGAGTGAGAAAGTTGAATACCTGGACATTGGTCAGCTCAGGAAGAAACATACATTTAGAGGTTAACAAATTTTTTATTAAATAATAATAAAAAAACATGCCAGCCACAATGCACGTCCTTCCTCGTTGCTCATAACTGCGGAAAAGCTAATGGGTTCCCTCACAGACCAGATAAGCTCCACGAGGACCCTGAACGATGGGCTCCCTTCTCTTCAACACCTAATGCCATGACATGACCATTGCCCCATCCCAGAAGTTTGCGCACGCAGTGACCATTCTCGTATCCCAGGAAACCATCCTCGAGGATCTAAGCAACACCTTGACCAAGACTAGGATTTATGGAGCAATATTTCTGGCCAAATCCATCTAAGACATTGTCACTGCTTTCCACCTCAGCAGCCAACTGTCGAATATGGCCTACAAGTTTCATTCTGTGGCCAACCAGCCAATAATGAACCCTACCCCAATTACCTTGATGTCATACCAGGAACATCTTAAAAGAGTTTGGAAGAAGACCAAAACTCAGTAAATATCACCCAGAAACATCAGATGTTATCTGTGGAGTTAGCGCACACTTCATCCGCATAGATAGCCTTGCCCTTGTGTATTGTTGTGGATTTCCGCCGCGCGTTCGGCGTGCGGACGGCCGCTTCAGCCCAATCGCGGTCGCGCGCTACCGAAGGCGACAATCCAGTCGTGACTTTCGGAACCACCCCGAAATCCAGCACGGATGCCTTAACGCATCATAAACCAGTCAATATTCTGTCCACGCGCTACAGGGTCGATCACCGAATTGTCGATTTACCTAACTATTCGCGCGGACAGAAATAGCGAGAGTTTACACCTCGACGGGACTTGTAAGAAACGAGCCGCTTAAGCGTGCTCGTTCCGTATGCGAAGCCGAGCGGTTTGATATCGCCAAGTTCCGTCGGACCAGATTTACTTTTATCGGCTTTAAAAGCCAGTTAATTCCCGATACGTGCCGTGGCCAGTCAATGCAGGGGAAAATGACACAAACGAGCAGGTTGACATTCAAACAATGGGCATTTTATTCCAGTAGGCATTGCAGTCAATGAAGGGATAGGGGACAAGACACGAGCAAAAGCCTATGTACAGCCGAGTTCTATTCAATAATGTTACAGTCATGCACTTAACCATTTCTACTTAATAAGACAAGGCGCCACAGACTTTCACGTAAAAACCCAAGGAAAGAAACGGGCTCGTAAGCCTTTAATGTTACTCAGAGCCGGGATGACCGAAAGGCTCCGAGAGCCGGGCCGGTTACCTTGCCGCCCCTCGGTGGCGACTCGATGGCTTCGGTTGGCGACCCTTTGGTGTCGTGCAGTGTTTCTCGCTGGCTCTTTGCCAACGCGGCAGCGCTGTAATGGCGGCTTGTTTGGTCGCGGGGCCTGGCGGCACGCCCAAACTCTTCACTCTCCTCAATGACTCCCGTTGGTTGGTCAAGGGCCTGGCGGCGCGCCCGACTTTCACTGCAGTCTTCCCGACGACTCCAATGAACTCTCCAACGCGGCGTCCAACGAACTCTCACCCGGCTCCCTCTTCCAACGAGCGACCAACGAACCACACAACCGACCCTGTCGGTGTCCCAACGCGCCTTTTTATAGCCGGAGGGGTGAAGCCGCTGTAGGCTTCGCATCCGAAATCGGCGCTTTCCCTTTCACCTTGAACCTTCACCCCAGGCTGGCTCCGCCCCTTTCAGCTCCGATTGGCTGGCTTTTCCACGCAGAGCCCGTTTTGATCTGTTTATGCAAATCAGCCGTTTCACGGCTGTCTGCACACGGACGTTCCGATTGGCTGGCTTTTTCCAAGGCAAAGCCCGTTTGATCCGTTTATGCAAATCAGCGCGAAACGGCTGACTGCACACGGAGGCTGGATGTGGTTCTCCTGTCGCGCGGCGAGTTCGTATCGACGGCATTTGCCGCTGTCGCTCAGGGGGGCGTGATGTGTCGCGATGTTGATGGCATGTGGTGGGGAGGGCGTATGTTTTGAGTTGTGGTGGAGGTGGCGTGGTTGTTGAGTTGTTGGCATTGTGGTGGAGGTGGCGTGGTTGTTGAGTTGTTGGCATTGTGGTGGAGGTGGCGTGGCTGTAGAGTTGTTGTTGGGGAGATTTGTTTTTAAAATAAAAGATAGGAAAAGAAAACGGCTAACTCAAAGATGCACAGCCCGGCACACGAACAAGACCATTATACATCGGTGGGGGAATCTAACCTGAAACACTACTTATCAAAATAACTGATCTCTGGGGAACCTGAATGGTGTTCTGTGAATTTCCACCACCTGTAACAGTATTCTGCAGCACAATACTACTCTCTTGTATGGGCAGAAAGCAGCCAAAACAAACACTTGGATGCTATCCTAAACACAACAATGCAGATAATCAGTGGGGCATTGAGATCAATACCTGTTGCAATGGCTCCCAGTACTGTTTAACATGCCACCTGACATAGGCTGAAAAGCCAGAACACTGCGAGAGTAGACCATATTAAAGGTCCCATGACACTCAAAAGTTTCTGGTTATTTATATATGAACTTGACCTTCCTAGTGAAGAAATTACCCATGTTTTTTTTAAATCAAAAATGGGATAATAGACCAATATTTCGAACATTTCTGGTGCTTTCACGACTTGCTATGACCCGCCCTTAAAAAAGTTTACTTCAGCGAACCGCAGCCTCACGTCATCGGCAGAACCGCACAGAGTGGATTGACTAGATGTCGCGCGCTGTATAGAGTACGTACAATGCATTGTGCACATGTGTTTGCTATTCTCACTGATCGTCTTAATTCCTCTGATTGTTTCGCGGAAAAGAAATTCTGCTTCTGAGCCGTGTATGCACAACAATCACGAGGCAATATTTATCCCTTCACTACCTTGTCGTAGTCGTGTACAAAAATCCAATACATGTATGCACAATAAAGGCCTATACCATGTCCACAAAATATTAAATGTGACTGTTGAACCTTTCCATTAAAAAGAAACTTACAGGGACATAAAGTAGAATACTAAAGATTAAATTGCATCATTTCAAGGCGCAAGGAGGTATTTTAAAATCAAACAATGTGAAAAACCTGCACCCACATTTTGCAGCTTATTGAATTGTTCGTTGAAACCAGCCTGTTGGATAGGTACGATTCCACATACATGCAAGCCAGGTATGGCTGCACTCGACATACATGGGTTTATTCTAAAGTGAAGGTACTGCTTCCATTGGCTTGCTATTCATTAACATTTAGCCAAAATGCTGTAATAAATGAACAGGAAAAATATGTTGGCACAACTAGGAAAGACAAATTTATCTGTCCTATTACATGGCCTCATAGCCTCGGGACTCTTTCGCATTGACTATATACATTGTGTGCATGCTAATACAAGGTACTGTCAACTCTAGAGTCGAGACTCGTCCGATAAATCCGTTGTCCGTCCCGACTAGTCCGATAAATCTGACGTGCTGTAGCTTTCTTTATTATGCTCTTTTCTTCATTGTTTTCTACTGGTGCTACATGACCGACAGTAGGAATAAAACAAATAAAAATCAACAGAACGTCAGATTTATCGGACTACTCTAGACAATTGTGTCACAAGTGTGTTCTGCACACAAGTTTTCATCGTATCCGGACATCGAGATTGCTTCGTTTTATGCGCGGAGAGACACGGCCGATGACATGGGCTGGCCTTGCTTGTGATTCATTCACCGCGGAGAAACATGTCCGCTGCGCTGCGCGTCACGTCACCTCACTAAAATATTTCTGATATCGAGCAGTATGCAAGTAGAATTTACATTATTGAATTACGAATAGAATTTAGTTGAACCAGTTGTTATTGCCAAGTCTTCCTTCGATGTCCTCCGATCATCATGAACACCGGGAATTTCATCGCCAGTTTCCCTGCTTGTCCTGCTTCGGGCTCAAACTCTGGTAAGGCCTATTTCATTTCCAGCTGCCTGAACTTCACCTCCGCGACTACGTTATCACAATTCTCCATCTGATTCAGACCAAAATCCTTCATTTCTCTCGCACTCACTGTCGCTATCAGACAAATCAAAGTCCATGTCATCCATTATTCCAAACCAAATGTTTGATTTTTTTTTAAAGCAGAATGAACGAAGCGATTGAGTCGACCAATCTAATGTGGAAACACACAGGAAGCCAATAGATCACGTAGACCCACAACCCGAGTAATTTACGTGCAGCCTTTGTCGTCCTGTGCAGTGAGGTCATTGGGTTACGCCCTTTCAGTAGATTTCGGCAGAATTTTTAGGGGCGTTCCCGAAGAGGTTGTTTTTTAATTTTACATGTTACAGAACGAGTATTGTGAAAAAACATTGTCAGATCTGAAATCACGAAGAAAAACTCCGAGAGGACATATATTATATATACAGTGGGGAGAACAAGTATTGATACACTGCCGATTTTGCAGGTTTTCCCACTTACAAAGCACGTAGAGGTCTGTAATTTTTATCATTAGGTACACTTCAACTGTGAAAGACGGAATCTAAAACAAAAATCCTGAAAATCACATTGTATGATTTTTTAAATATTAATTTGCATTTTATCATGAAATAAGTATTGATACATCAGAATAACAGAACTTAATATTTGGTACAGAAACCTTGTTTGCAATTACAGAGATCAGACGTTTCTGTAGTCTTAACCAGTTTGCACAGACTGCAGCAGGGATTTTGGCCCACTCCTCCATACAGATCTTCTCCAGATCCTTCCGGTTTCGGGCTGTCGCTGGGCAACACAGACTTTCAGCTCCTCCAAAGATTTTCTATTGGTTTAGGTCTGGAGACTGGCTAGCCACTCCAGGACCTTGAGATGCTTCTTACGGAGCCACTCCTTAGTTGCCCTGGCTGTGTTGTTTCGGGTCGTTGTCATGCTGGAAGACCCAGCCACGCCCCATCTTCAATGCTCTTGTTGAGGGAAGGAGGTTTGTTGGCAAGATCTCGCGATACATGGCCCCATCCATCCTCCCCTCAATACGGTGCAGTCGTCCTGTCCCCTTGCCAGAAAAGCATCCCCAAAGAATGATGTTTCCACCTCCATGCTTCACGGTTGGGATGGTGTCTTTGGGGTTGTACTCATCATTCTTCTTCCTCCAAACATGGCGGAGTGGAGTTTAAACCAAAAAGCTCTATTTTGGTCTCATCAGACCACATTGACCTTCTCCCATTCCTCCTCTGGATCATCCAGATGGTCATTGGCAAACTTCAGACCGGGCCTGGACATGCGCTGGCTTGAGCAGAGCGACCTTGCGCTGCGCTGCAGGATTTTAATCCATGACGGCTAGTGTTACTTATGGTTTTTCATTGATACTGTGGTCCCAGCTCTCTTCAGGTCATTGACCAGGTCCTGCCGTGTAGTTCTGGGCTGATCCCTCACCTTTCTCATGATCATTGAGGCTCCTCGAGGTGAGATCTTGCATGGGGCCCAGCCGAGGAGATTGACTGTTATCTTGAACTTTTCCATTTTCTAAATAATTGCCGCCAACAGTTGTTGCCTTCTCACCAAGCTGCTTGCATATTGTCCCGTAGCCATCCCAGCTTTTGTGCAAGTCTACAATTTTGTCCTGATGTCCTTAGACAGCTCTCTGGTCTTGTCCATTGTGGAGAGGTTGGAGTCTGATTGATTGAGTGTGGAGAGCTGTCTTTTATGCAGATAACGAGTTCAAACAGGTGTGCAGTTAATACAGGTAATGAGTGGAGAATGGGAGGCTTCTTAAAGACAAAACTATCAGTCTGTGAGAGCCGGAATTCTTACTGGTTGGTAGGTGATTCAAATACTTATTTCATGCCAATAAAATGCAAAATTAATTATTTAAAAATCATACAATGTGATTTTCAGGATTTTGTTTTTAGATTCCGTCTTTCACAGTTTGAAGTGTACCTATGATAAAAATTTACAGACCTCTACGTGCTTTGTAAGTGTGGAAAAACCTGCAAAATCGGCAGTGTATCAAATACTTGTTCTCCCCCTATATATATATATATATATATATATATATATATATATATATATATATATATATATATATATATCCAATTGAAGTACTTTTTGGTGTCATGGGACCTTTAAGGCCAATCCAGAGCTGCCCATTCATGAGGACGTGCAGAACCTCCCAAACGTGTGCCTTTGTACATATAAACCATTCTGGAGTTTCCACAAGAGATTGAGCAATGCAGGTTTCAACATCAACGAACAGTGGCATTATCTGTGGGGAGATGCTAGCATGACCAACAAAGAACTACAGTAGTCACAAATCCCACAGAGGAGCTCCAAGGTTTTGACCTCTCCTGAAAACAGTGAACCACACTAAACTGAATCCACACTCTCCATGCAAGGATATTACATCTTCTCAAGTGGTAATTCAATCATAGCCATGCACGTGACTGGGGATACCCAGACAAATCTATCCATCACATCATGAACGACTATAAACGAAGGAAATTCAACGAAGGATTCAAGGCAATTCATCTCATTACTGATAGTGCAGTCACTTAGTTGTTTACTTTGGACTCGGACCTGTGAGCTTCTTTGCCATACACAAGAAGAATGTTTTATCAACATTAAAATGGTTGTCTGATGAGGAAGGTGGAAGAGGGGTGTATTCACAAAAGGAATATATTCCTGCTTGGTGAAATTTTTGGATATTTTACCTCCAAACATTATATATATATATATACATATATATACTAGGCGACCCGTGAACCCGTTGGGTTCCCGTTGTGACAGCAATTGATGAAAAAAATCATTTCAAGAAAATAAAAAGATAGCTACAGCGAACTATACCGCTGAGGTTGTTTGCATTGATCAAATTCTCCCGAAGAGTACTTGACTGAATCGATAATTGATTTTTTTATAATTTTTTTTGTTGCTCGATTTGAACGAAACTTGATATTGCACACCACAGGAGAATGTTGAGTAAGGTGGCCCTAAAATTTTTGCGCTATCGTGTACCATTTTGGCTGTATTTCGGGTACATACATACGGTACGTATACATATATACATTAACATATGAGAGTTTCGGTAATAATATATATATATAATATATTACACCCGAGCAGGTTTGACAGTCAGCTCGATACTATCTAGAATGGAAACTGGATATTATAAACAGGGCCAGACGACCGAGGTAACGAGAAACTAGTTGGTCGAGTTAAATCTTCTTAATAATCCCTATGAAACCCATTATGCATTATAGCCATCCGATGCTTCCTTTTCGGCCATTCGACCAATCGGTCATTTTGCATTTGATGACACTGAACCTTGACCCCGAGGAGAAAATGCGAAAAAGGGCTCAGACGATCTATAGAGAGCAACCGTATTACCATCGTGTCAATTAGAACTCAATTGGCCGAGACGTCTATGAGGAGATAGAAAATAAAAATTGTTGACGAACGGATGGATCTTAGGACATCGAACATTTTTTTTCGGTCAGCGAGCTGACCTAATAATGTGTGTGTGTGTGTTGTGTGTGTGTGTGTGTGTGTGTGTGTGTGTGTGGTGTGTGTGGTTGTGTGTGTGTGTGTTGTGTGTGTGTGTGTGTGTGTGTTTGCAATGTGTGCAAATGTTTGGCGGAGTGGCGTCCCATCCAGGATTGTACCCCCTCGCCAAGGCAAAACTGCTTCAGTAGCTCTATGCATCTGAAGACGTGAAAGATGTGGTTGTGGTTCTTCTTCTTCTTATTCTTCTTCTTTGTGCAAATGCAAGTGATCAATTGATCATGCAATCTGTCATGCAAATATAAGAGTGCAAGCTCATGCACCCAACCCATCCCGCTCTTACCTCAGCATACCCACTGTCCACTGGATGCTGTGTCCTCAATCGAGAAGGTAGAGGAAGTTCTGGCTGACCTTGACCCTGCTTCGGCGATGAGCCCAGACAGCATCAGCGGCCATGTTCTCAAAACCTACTCTGCCGTTCTTGCTCCCCCTCTATCTGTCCTACTTTGGCAACCTCTCATCTCCATGAAAGTCAGAAAATATCACTCCCATCCACAAGGAGGGTGAAAAAACAGACCCTACCAACTATGCAAGGACATGGAATCCATTTTTGCTTCTGTTGTCATCCTTTCATTTTTCAAACAGTCCAATCTCTCACAATCAATTTGGGTTCCTTGCCAGCCACTCAACACTGGCCCTGCTACTGCTCCTCTCTCACAAATGGTTTGAGGCACTCCATCTCAAACAAGATGTTAGGAGAAACTCATTCGTTCCTCTTTTTCCCACCTGTGAAACCAACTTCCTCAATCTCTTTCTTCTCTCTAGGGCTTCAAGACAGATGACCACCATCTCAGGTCATCCCCAATTCACAACCATTATATTTTCTAACCCCAATTAACCCTCCCTAAGCCAACCTCTCTTTGTGTTTCCAGTTATTCCTTCCACTTCTGTGATTGAGAGTTTGCGGCTGTTTCCATCTTGTTCACTCCGTGTCCCCCCATTCCTTCATTAATCCCCACATCTCTTATTTCTCCAAGTCTCCCTCTATTTTGTCCTTCGACCCTGTTGGTGGTGTGTTCCACCACTCCTCCCCCACAATCTTGCTGCTGTTCTTTTCGTTCTGTTACATCCTGATACATTCTGTGTTCCAGCTCCTCCACGAACCTCGACACTGGACACAAAAAGGAGTCTCCCTGGACATATCTCGGCATTCGACACAGACTGGCATCCTGCTTTGATGACCAAGCTCTCCTCCTGCAGCACAGAAGGCAGTTTTCATTCCTAGATCTCCGACTCTATCCACTCAAGCAGTCAACGTGTTGCCATCAATAGAATCCTCTCCTTCCGAGTGGAGGATGGAGTTTCCCAAGGCAGCGTTTTGGGTCCAGTAATAATGGCTACTCCTCCGCTCTGGATTCTCTTCGCTTTCGCAGACGACCCCACATTGTGTTGTGCAGTACCCCCATTAACCTGCTAGGCAGATAGCAGCTGTGTCTCTCTCTGCTGACCTGGAAATGATTTGACTGTTTGAGAAATAGAACATGTCTTTAAATCCTGAAAAACCTCAGTCTCACCATTTCGCTCTGGAAATGTCAAATTAACTCACCTATATATTTCCTTGGTCATCCACTGGAAGAGGTTCAGTCTCTTGAACTTCCAGGCCTAACCAACAGCCATTACCTTTTTTTGGCTGATCACATATCAAAGCTGGCCTCCATAGCCAGCTGCAGAATGGGCATCCTTGTAAATCCAAGTCGTTCCTCAGAAAATCAGAGCGACTCCTCGTCTACAAGGCCTTTGTCCGTAGCTCAAAGGAGTGTTGATTTTCACTCGGGGCTGATGCCCCAGCATCACACTTGTCTCTCCTGGAGTCTGTGGAATCTAAAGCTCTCCAAGTTATGAGAATCTCCTGCGATGAGGCAGAACTGCAAGGTCTGTTGCTTTCACATTGCAAGCGGGTCAGTGGTCTCTGTTTTCTGCCATGTATTGTCCAACATTTCTCCCTCTGCCCTCTCTCTATCCCCTGACCCTCCCCAGCAACTCCAGGTTGAATGAGTTTTTACAATAACCCACTCCTAGTTAAACTTCCATAATCCAGGCTGATTGCTGTTATTTCACTTTTTCTTTTTAAATTCCTCTTCTCTTGTCTATGGAACCACCTTCCAGAGGTTATTCTGTCGTACTCTTCCCTCAAGGACATCAAGCAAGCAGTGCCACCTCACGTAATCTCCAATTCTGATCCATGATCTTTATTACCCCCATTTACCTTTTCTCACCCAATCTTACTCGCTGCTCTTCGTGTTTCCTGCTCTCATCAATCTCCTCTTTTCTTGTTCATTCATTCCCTTGATGTTTGTTGCAATGTCAGTTCTATTTTGCTCTTCCATGAGCCTCACACTTCTGTAAATGAAACCAAAAAGCGGTACAAA
>CM068962.1:41415225-41458342 GCA_035128595.1 Eptatretus atami
AAGGCTCAGTTATTTCCTAAAGCACATGGGTACCTGTGTGATCACATTGGCTCTCATCAGTGCTTAGAAATGTATTGATAAAGACACTCTCGGGTGTGCCTGAAACACCAACATTTGCAGAAAACAAGCTCTAACAAGTGGTGCCAGGCACAACAAATTCCGCCCATTTAAGGCATAAAGTTATTTTGGGGATCAAATTTAATTTGATACATCCTTAACCTGAATGTTGATTATAAGGAATAGAGAAAGGAATATTTTAGTCTTAGTTTGAAGTCAATTAAACCATTTTTACGAAGTTATGACCGTAAAATGATTTTGACCTTTTCGTGACCTGACCTTGACCTTTGACCAAATTGGACCCAAAAGTTAATGGGGTCGTCCGAGGTTCATTACCCACCTGGGATACAATTTGACAGTGTTTGAGCCAGCCGTTTTCCCGTAAGTTGTATTTTCGTAACTATGTTTTAGTTTTAATGGAAAATTTGTAATTTTGACCGATGACCATGACCCCCAAAACTTCGGACCCGACTGATCTTCACAAATATGCATTTTTCACTATAGGAATGGGTAGGATTATAATGACCATAGAATAAGGTTCACTATAAGCTTAGTTTGAAGTAAATCAGATCATTTTTGACGAAGTTATGAGCGAAAAACGATTTTGATCTTTTCGTGACCTTGACCTTGACCTTTGATCCAATTGGACCCAAAAATTAACGGGGTCATCCAAGGTTCATTGCCCACCTGTGGATTAATTTGATAGTGTTTGCTAAAGCCGTTTTGCCGTAAAGTTGCTAACAGACAGACAGACAAATGAAAAATCGTGCTGAGCACGACACTTGGCGAATTAGTTGACCTTTCCGTGTGGTGGTCCAAGCTGTAATGTCATGGAATGTGTGGTGTTTATTTGTTCGTACATTAATAAAATGACGCGACGTCACAAATAAAATTATCAGGCACGCGTTGTCATGGTAACGGCAGCAGATTGAAAATTTTCACAACTCATTTAAAGCCACCATGTGACATTCAACAACTTATCATCGGTGCTTGTTGCCTTCATTCTGATCGTAGAAAAATTTGAAATACCTAGGAACATTGCTTTTCAACCAGCTTTACGATCCCGTTATCAGATTTGAAATATGTTGTAAACAAAAATATGTATTTTATATGTGTGTTTTTCATGTTTTGGGTGACCCTGACCTTGACCTTGGGTCAATTTCGATCAAACTTTGCACACATGTTAATATTACATGCATAAATAGACAGTATAAGTTTCAATATAATAAGTGCAAAACTGTTTGAGAAATAGCCATGTGTAATTCACAAAATTCCCCATTGGTTTATAATGGGCGATAATATAAAGTGATGCAGAATCCAGATCCTGATCTTGAACATCACCAAAAGTCACATATCTTTTTGCACTGGTGATTTCTATCAGCTGTTAAAATTTCATCCAAATCGGTTAAGAATTGTGACCTGTAGAATGAATAGAATTTTTTTTAAATCACGCCAATAGCGAAATATACCATCAGAAATGGGGAATCCCCCGCCATTGAATGAAAAAGGTCATACATATTCCAGATAATGAGGAGGTGAATTGGAAACAAGACACCATTTGGTTATCATCTCGAAAAAGTTCCCCAGGGTGAGGAACGTAGAACCAAAAATAATTGAAATCGATAAGCGGTTTCCATTTATTACAAAAAACATTTTTCAAGATGGCCACCGTCGGCCATCTTGGATCGGCCACGCCCAAATTCAATACGGTTCTTCCCTTTCAGGTGGTACATGTGTGACTCAAATTTTAAATCGATATGGCGAAAAAACTTTTTTCAAGATGGCCGCCCCAGTCGGCCATCTTGGATCCGGCCACGCCCCAAATCAATAGGTTCTTCCTTTTCAGTGGTACATGTGTGACCCGAATTTCAAATCGATATGGCGAACAGTTTATGAGTTATCGCACTCACAGCTATAAATGTTGACGCGCCCCAGTCGGCCATCTTGGATCCAGCCACGCCCAAAATCAATAGGTTCTTCCTTTTCAGGTGGTACATGTGTGACCCAAATTTCAAATCGATATGGCGAACAGTTTATGATTATCACACTCACAGCTATAAATGTTGACGCCCGGACGGACGACGGACGGACAGCCGGACGCCCTGGGTGACAACAATATCCCCCTTCCGCCACGCGGCGGGGGATAAAAACTTTGACGTCATACGCTTGCGAAAACTGTGCATAATTTGTACTAACATGCATTTTAAAACATTTAGATATTCCATTGAAGTTTGTTTTGCGTCAACAGGAAGTTGCTACGACTTCCGGTTACTGAGTTATGTTCAAAAGCTTGTTTTCACCTTTTTTTGACGTAACGTCGTGACGTTAAGTGCGATTATGACGTGATTTGATCCCAGACTATTTCAGCAAGATTGGCTATCACGTGTTAAAATTGAGAACGATTGCTTCAGTAGTTTCGGTGCACACAGCGTAAATATTTTTTAAAAATGACATCAATAGGCAAAACTTTGACGTCATACGCTTGCGAAACTATGCGTAATTTGTAATAAGATGCATTTAGTAATCATTTAGATATTTGAATGAAGTTTAATTTTGGCGTCAACCGGAAGTCGCTACGACTTCCGGTCACTGAGTTATGTCCAAAATGTGTTTTCACGTTGTGTGACGTCATGTCGTGACGTTTAGTCCGATAAGACGGGGTTTGGACGCGGACCGTCTCAGGTGGATTGCCTATCAGGTGTAAAAATTTAAGAACAACTGGTCCAGCCGTTTGGGCTGTAAACGACCGGACAAACAAACAAACAAACCAACAAACGGAACAGACCAACATACTTGACAAAATCGAAGATTTAGCCAGCTACAAACCGGACGATTACAATATCCCGCTCCCTCCCTCCGGGGGGCGGGATAAAAAGCACATCACTGTTTGTAAGGTCATATTCCCACTACTACTTGAATAATGGGGTGTGAGAACATTTAGGCAAAACTAAAATTGCTGCTATATCTCTGAAAGAAAAAAAAACTTTTTTTTACCAAAAAGCCAGAACTTGCTCTGAACGAGATTACAAATAGGAAGAATGTGGAAATTTTTCAATGCCTTTTTTCAACCAAGAGTATTGTCAAAACTAATGGTGATGCATTGTCCTAATAAAATATGAGATTGTTATTGATGAGATGAGTTAAAAGGTAATGATAATACTGGACGATTATTATGGCCCTTTGAAACAGGATGAGAACAAAAAATTAACTTCGGTTTGTTGCCTCCGCCACCGAAGGTGAAGGAGGTTATGTTTTCACCCATTTTTGTCTGTCTGTCTGTCTGTTTGCTTGTGTGCAGGATATCTCAAAATGTTGAGGACGGATTTGGATGAAACTTGGTGGACATGTTGGGCGTGTGTCAAGGAAGAATTGATTCAATTTTGGTGAAGATCCGAATCCGGATCTGATAATTTTTTTAAATGATTCTTCACCATTGAGAGATCGTGCGAAACAGATATATAGCACGATATCTCAAAAAGTTGTCGGCGGATTCGGACGAAACTTGGTGGACAGGTTGGATGTGTGGCAAGGACGAATTGTTTCGATTTTGGTGAAGATCCGAATCCGGATCTGGATAAGTGAATTATTAAATTTTTTAAGTGATTCTTCACCATTGAGAGGTAGAACCAAAAAAGATATAGTACTGCATTGCATGATATTTCAAAAATGTATTGGGCCCGATATGTTCTTGTGGATCAGGCATTACGTGGCGGAGGTATGCACTCCACCGAGTGCCATTCTAGTTCATAATAAAATACTCAGGGATATACCGTTTCCAAGGCTGTGAATATCTCTGTCCCGAAATTGAACAGAAGAATGAAGGACTGATATATTGTAATGATGTGACCAATAAAAAGTGGTTGCATTTGTCGTATTCTGTATCAGGAACCAATACCGCTTTTGGCTCATATACACCCCTCAAGCACGTGTAATGGTTCGAGCATCCATTCCGAGTCTGGGAGGACGGAAGTTCAAACCCCAGCCGAATCACACCAAAGACTTTAAAAAATGGTACGTGCTGCTTCCTTGCTTGACGCTCAGCATTAAAGGATAGACCATGGACAATCCCCATCAAATGGCATCCAGGGTGGAGGAAGAAATTCCTCCTTAAGAAATGTGTCGCTGAGTGCAGTGAGAAAAGTTGCGCCATTGTTGCGACGTTGCTGGTACCCAGAGTATCCCAGGAAGTGATGGCACTTCCTCCAAGCTCAGTGGCTGTGTTAAGTGTTTGTCTCGTCAGTATGTCCGTGTGTGTGTGTGTGTGTGTGTGTGTCCATTACGAACCTTAGACATTACACAAGAAAAACCACAAAAAACAACCCACCCCCATGAACGACATAACAGCTCTTGAGAAAATGGATTTACATTTTCAACAACTCTATAATGATGCATCTTCTCAGCTCAAAGGACAAATATAAGAAATATGAGCAAGAAAGGAGGAATGATGAAAATCAGCCATTTGAACAAAGATCAGTAACCTTACAAACCCACCAGTCGAACAGTCCTTCTGTTATTGACAACTACTGCAGCCTCACCTGTTGGTAGTAGAGTAGTTGGCTGTGGGCAAGACCTGCCAGTGCAAGGCGGCTTTCACAGCGCTGCTGGCCACGCCAACGCTGCCAATCGGCCCTCAAACTTGCATCAGCACAAGTCACACTGTCCGATAAAGATTCCACGGCTATCACCAACTGCAAAAAAAGAGAGGAAAGCTCGTGACAGAGTAACTTGCCTAAGCTACAGGGTCTACAGGTTTCACTGCACCTAATTATGGAATGATTGAAGACAAAATGACTCTGCCCACCTGATTATTGTGAGGGCTTGCGGCAAGCTGTTCCTCTTTGTTCTCAAGCTCTGCCTGGAGGGCATCTCGTCTCCTCAATGCTGCCTGCAGCCAATCACCACCAAAGAACAATCTTGTAGCAATAATAAATAAATTACCATTATTATTATACCAAGACTTTAGAGGCACGAGTACTTCAGTTTGAAGAAAAAAAAATTACCCCCGTGTGGGGGTGACGGTCATCTCTATAATACCACAAGTTCTTCAATGTTCAGTTCAGGTAACGCGAAACAGTCCAAACTAACCGTTTAGATTGAAATAGTTCACAGAGATACACACTAGGATAATACTACTAATGACATAAAGCCGGTAGGCGACGAGGGATTCGCTAGGATCGAAGCGCTGGATACGATGCTTTTCATTCTGACCGATCCACCGACGAAGATTCATTGCCAAGACGTATTGGTTCACATACAATTGTTCCTCTGCCTGGCAGATGTTTCCTATTGCGTATTTTGCCAACTGGCACTCCTCATAAAAAATGACGGTAAATAGACACCCTATTTTTGAAGGACTACCATTTGAAAAATAATCCGTTTGCTGGTTTGTGCTGTGGAGCCTCGCGTTGCGCGCGCGCGCACGCACGCACGCACACACACACACATAAACTTCTCTCAATGCTCTTGTTTGACCACACCTCCTGAGCCACACAATATTTTTCATAAGCCATGCCCACTTTCCTACGCCACTCCCACTTTAAATATAAATAATTGGAGGTTGTGTGTGGGTCATGGATCGTTTTCGGTAAATAATAAATAATTGGAGGTGGTGTGTGGTCGTGATCGTTTTCGTAAATAAATAAATAATTGAGGCGGTTGTGGTCGTGGAATCGTTTTCGGTAATAAATAAATATTAAAGTGGTGGTGGTTGTGGAATCGTTTCGGTAAAGAAATAAATAATTGGAGTGGTGTGTGGGTGGAATCGTTTTCGGTAAATAAATAAATAATTGGAGGTGGTGTGTGGTCGTGGAATCGTTTTCAGTAAATAAATAAATAATTGAAGGTGGTGTGTGGGTCGTGAATTGTTTTCTGTAAATAATAAATAATTAAAGGTGTGTGTGGATCGTGGAATTGTTTTCGGTAATAAATAAATAATTAAGGTGGTGTGTGGATCGTGGATCGTTTTCGGTAAATAAATAAACATATTATATTATTAGAAATCCACAAAGACAGAAATGCCGGTGATTCCATTTATTTGGATCCTTTTCACTTTGGTCAATAACGTTTGGATCAGGAGAGATCGAAGGTGGAACGACGGTGTAGTTTCTTACAAACACTGTATACACACCTTAAATGACGGTAAATAGACACGATTTTTGAAGGACTACCATTTGAAAAATAAAACCTCAATCAAAAATCGGCTCGAGTAAAATTTTCTAAATATCTCGAAGTGTTTAATTCCAAAGTCTCGTTTCTCTACATTCAAAACTGGAGGACAAGTATTGAAATACTGTACACGGTTTTTCGGCGCTACACACAGCAACGGGTGGTTGCTAGGCAACGAAATTCAAACGCGCACATTCCCAGTATATATTCCAACTGTTGGCAAAGTTTCATCGAAATCGGTTCGCTGGTTCGTGCTGTGGAGCCTCGCATTGCAGACACACATACACACAGACAGACAGCCGGAAAACCCGACAATAAGGGATATCTCATATAAGCGAATCCAATTAATAAATATGTATTGTTCATTTAGTACCCGGATTAAAACATCAGAATCACCAGTAAGTGCAATACGTGGTTTTCGGTCTGTCTACTCTCTGGGACATTTCACTTCCGTTGTAGAAAAAAAACGAAAAAATAGGCTTAGCTCTCGGAGATTATGATAATCCTGTAGATTATTCTTCACTGATTATAATGCAACTTTCAGAATGAAAATTGGTCAAGTATTTATAGAGATATTGAGGTTTGAAAAATCGTTAGAGCTAGCAAATTCATTAATTATTAATTCCACAGAAGTTTCGTGACACTGCACAAAGTAACATGTCAGGTATGAAAAAACATTTTGTATGCCAGATTCATTAATTATTAATTATGGAATGTACTCATTGATATATTAATCAGAAAGCCCAAGCATGTAGCATAATTTATCACTTATCCCCTCATCCGGATCCGTGGCCTCGCCCACAGCCTGCAGCCCTATGTCCGCCGGTGATTATGTTAGATATCGGCACGATCGAGAGGAGCTGCCGAATCATCCCTGCTGATGCACTGAATTGATGCAATCGTTCGGCCAGAATATTCGTTGTCAAGATGTTGCGTGATTAAATCACCAATAGTCACTCGAATTATACCGCCGACATACTTCTTAACAATCACCTTCGCCCCAGAAACCACAGTCAATCTGAACCACGCTGGCCACTGCTCAGACGCCATGACCGGACTACTGCGCAGTTCTACTATGCAGTTTGGTTAAAGATGACTCGGCATTTTGGCGCGCGCGCACAAAATTATATTTTGAAAATAAATGCCGACGTTTACATTTCGGGTTTTGAAACTTTTGCATCTTCGCGGAAAATGTATAAATATAAAAGGCTAAAAATGTGTTTTATAGCGAACGAAGTGAGCTTAATACTTAACACGTGCACGTGAGGAATAGGAATAACAACAACAACAAACACAATAGCCCTGGCTATTTCGAATCCTGTCGTTGGATATGACTTTTTGCTTCCGGTTGTTAAACGCTGTGCGGTGTTAAACACGATTGGGTTTTATTTCTATCTTGTGAATATTACTTAACGCGTGCAATGAGAGAATAGGAAACAACAAAACAACACAATACCTGGCAATTGTGAATCCGTGTCGTTGGCTATGAGCATTTTGCTTCCGTTTTTTTGTTTGTTGCTGGTTTTTTTTGTTTCCGTTTTTTTTCATGGGGAATGATGCATGCCGGGAGATCATGACCGGAAGTGTTTATTTATTTATTCAATTATTTTTTCCCAAAGTTAATTTTATACTTCCGAAAGTGATTTTTTCATGACAGGAAGTTTTATTTTGTATTTAACATTACGGGAGTGATTTTGAAACTCTTTCCGGAACTTTTAATTTCTTTTATTCTTGACCAGAAGTGATCGTTTATTTATTTATTCAATTATTTTTCCCCCAAAGTTAATTTTAATAAAGATATCTCCCGCATCATCAAAAAATATTTTTTAATCGTGATTTACATTATTTGATCGCTGATCCCGAATCCAGGCCGAAGTAACCGGAAATTGCGTCAAAATAATCAGCTGTGCGGCGCTTCCACGTACCACGGTATCGTTTGCAAGTATACAGTTGTGAACAATTTTATGTAAAGTCAGAAGCGAATGTAAGAAGATTCTACGTTCGCTTCTAGGCTTTGCCTATTCCATATTATTTACATTTCATTTCTCCTTCCTTCCTTCTTGCGAATCGCATCGGCGTTTTTGGCCATCTTCCAGATCACGTGACGATCAAACGGGAAGGAAATTCAAAAATCTGTCTGGTTAGATACAAGATAATATTTTTTACTATCATAATCAATAAACAGTTGCCGAATATCTTGTAGAATGGCAGACTAGATAGGTTTTGAAAATGGCGATTTTTATAACTTACGTGACCTCGTGACCTCGTCCCTGACCATGAACCCGGACAAAAGTTATATCGTTGTGCAACACTCATCGACCTCTACCCACACACTAAGTTTCATCAAGATCGGAAAGAAAAATTGTTGACGGACGTACGGACGGACATTTGGTCCGGCTTTTTAGGTCATCTCGGTAGAGATGACCTAAAAAGGGGGGCTGGGGGAGATAGGAGGATTAAAAAAAATGAGGGGGAGCACACGAGAGGAGGTTTTATCCCCGATCACCATACTGATGACTCATTTGACTGGAATATTGTGGTTACATGCACTTCGTTAGGTGTGGTGATCTGTTTTTCAACCTCAATGATTAGGTTTCGGTGCCTTAAAGTGATAGTTGATAAAAGGTTTTCAGGGGCTTCCATACTTTAACTCTGTCTCACAAAGTAGGCAATATGCCTTGCCAGCATCGTAGAGCTTCCTTGCATGCCTACCCACAAAAACAGGTAAGAATTTACAGACATGACAATGGAACAAAAGGGACAAGTCGACAAATAATGTCAGCAGACAGGGAAAATTAACAACCAGGGCAAACACAGATCTTCACCAAAATCGAATCAGTTCGTCCCTGTCACACACCCAACCTGTCCACAAAATTTCATCCGGATCCGTCCACAACTTTTTGAGATATCCTGCATACAAACAAACAGACAGAAAGGGAGGGGTGAAAACATAACCTCCTTCATTCACCTTCGGTGGTGGAGGTGATAAACTCACCATCAATCCAACTACACTCACAACAATAGTGAGACAGAAATGTGACATTGTCTTTGACATACTGCCAACTCTAAAAGTCCACTCAGACAATCTTTTCACTATCTCTTGCAAATCAAACACCACCGGTCACATATCTGTTCCACTGAACCTTAAGTCTCTCAGCAAATATATCACTGACTCACCAACAAATCTCCTGCAACCTACCTTAATGGCAAACAGTATACATCTCCAACCTCAGTGTTCACATTTTCTCAGCTTGGCATACTTCACTCTCTTCCTCTCTTGAGCTTCTTCTGTCATCTCCCAAACAATCTCCAATTCAATCATCACCACAATTCTACATGGCTGTGACCAAGATACAATATCTGGCCTCAGCCTCGTACTCATAACTTTCACTGGCATCGCCGAGCAGCCTCCACTATCACTATTGATTCTCCATCTACTTCCTTCACTCACCCACTTTGCTGCAATGTGCACATTTATTTGCCTTCCTCATGCTCCTGGCACCTCCACACAAAGTCTGCGCTTCACCTGGGTTTCCACAGGGCTTTCCTCTCAGGGTGTCAAGCTTATTTGAGGAGCCCACAAACAACTGAGAGCCTCGTTATGCCTCCGTGTGTAGCACCCTCAAACTGACAAAAAGTGCTCCATTCTATCTTCAGAATCCTTACATTCATGACACAGGCTGTATTTCACCACCTTCCACTTTGCTTTATTTGTTGGCATAGCAAGAACATCAGATGTGCTTGCCAACAAACTTCGAGACTTCTTTGAGCACCTCTCCGAAAATGAGTAAACGCCTTCCACAGTTTGACTGCCAGCTGCATAACTTGACTTATTCAAACCATGTCGGCCGAGTTGAGTGATGTCCATTATCTCTGTCTGGCCACAGCAATTGCCAACTCAGTCGCCTCTTCAGCATTCCATTTCTTTCCTATTAATCAGGTCTGGCTGGACTTGCAACACCACTATCATGTGAATACTGGAGCGATGACTGAGGTGTGCATGTTGATGCTGGCGAGGGTAAATTCAGGACCCCAGGTGTTTGGGTTGGCCTCCACAGGGGTCGAGTCAATCGCACCTGACATTCGCAAGGTTGGGGTCGACGTCCATAGGGTAGGAGTTTGAAGAGATGCATAGCCCCGGTAGAACACGCTAATGTGGAGCAGGGTCAGCTAATGTTGATTTTTGTTTTAATTCAGGTAATGGGGCGAGTCAGGAGCAGCTGGCAGCTTGTGGCAACAGGAGAAGGAATAGTGATAACTTTAACGACAAGTTGAAAGCTGTTTCCTGGGCTGAATTTGTACCTGGTTTGGCGGGGGGGGGGAGCTACTGTGGCCAGCTTCAGGAAAAATTAACCCACTGGGACATTGGGTTGTGTCAGGCAGCCAGAGGGCTGGCCTGACAGAATTTGGGTGTGTGATCCAGTCACTTAGTTGGTTTGTGCTTGGTTGCACAGGGAGCCTGGTGGTGGAGTTGTGGGGCACCCCAACTCCATTAAGTTGCAGTATGAGCTATGGTCTGGGGCTGACAGGGTCACTGGACCTCGGTGGAGGACAAGTCCCCCCGGGGGTTCAAGGTGGTCCCTCTCGGGCACATGTAAGAAAGAGATGTGTCTGAGAGGACCACGAGAGGGAAGTGAGGCTGGGTCACTTCTTGGTAGCAGTACCACAGAGGGCGTAAGGAGGGAACAACGCGGGAGGTGGTACAGTAGCCTCTCACTGAGACTCCGGGACAGCCCAGCATGTGATGATCAATTGTGCTGGGCTGTTTGATGTAAATGAGTTCGATGTAACAAGGACCGGGTGTGAGCCAACCACTGGAGGACCAACCGAGGCATCTGTGGAACATTATGTTGCGAAATTGAGAGCATGTTTGGCTGAAGACCAGGTAGTCCCTAAAGTCAACCTTCCACAGACAGTCTGCTGGAATTTAATGGGCCCTGAGTTTTGGACAAGAGCACTGGAAATGATTGACTGAGGACCAAGGGAAGAATGGTTGCAACAATCACTGACAGAATTTAATATCCTCCCCAGTGGTAAATGGAAGGAAACGGACAAAATACACCGATACGCACTGCCAAGACTAGTCATGCTTTGCTTTGGGAGAATGTAGGTGAGTCAGAGAATTTGTATGGTTGATGGGCAAGAGTGGCCATGAGGACCAGCATGCAGACCGAATGGACCAATTAAAATGTCTGGAAATAAATGTGTAAAATAAAGAAATGACATTTTGTGGTTTTGTTTTTTTGTGCAGGCCACTGCGATTAAGAGAATACTTCCCTTGTATGACAGGTGGTAGTGGAAACAATTTGCAGCTGGGGAGGGAGTACTGTGATGTAATGTTTGTGGGCGGGGAGGTTGTGCAAGTCCGCAGGAGGAATGAGCTCTTGAGTGTGTGGAATGTGGAGCTCCGACATCCCTTTGTTCCAGCACATGAATGAAGGGGAATAATTTGCCGAGACGGTCAGATTCAGTTGGCCACATGGTCAAGGAGGCATGCTCTCGCTGCTGACAGAGAGAAGAGAGACACTCTCCAGATAGCAGTGTCACGGTGGAGCTCGTGCAAGCTGCTGCTACTGTCATCGACCTGGGATAGTCTTTACCTGCCAGCTCGTATTTAATTTCACCCAGTCTTGTGTGCCTGGTTCTTGTGTGTGGGTCCTCAGTGGGTTTAGTGTCACTATTTAAGTATCGAGTTTATTTCCTCCACCACCGAAGGCGAAGGAGGTTATGTTTTCACCCCTTTCTGTCTGTTTGTCTGTTTACAGGATATCTCAAAAAGTTGTGGACGGATTCAGATGAAATTTTGTGGACAGGTTCGGTGTGTGACAATGATGAACTGATTCAATTTTGATGAAGATCCGGATCCGGATCTGATAATTTTTTAAGTGATTCTTCACCATTGAGAGAGCGGGCTAAAATTATATTTAGCACGATATCTAAAAAAGTTGTTTACTGATTCGGACGAAACATGGTGGACAGGTTGGGTGTGTGGCAAGGACGAATTGATTCGATTTTGGTGAAGATCCGAATCTGGATCTGGATACGAGAATTATTTAATTTTTAAAGTGATTATTCATCATTGAGAGATAGGGCCAAAAACAATATAGTACTGTATAGCATGATATTTTAAAAATGTATTGGGCCCGATATGTTCTCGTGGATCAGGCATTACGTGGTGGAGGTATGCGCTCTACTGAGTATCCTTCTAGTTTATCATTGTGTCTATGTGCGCAATTTCTGAATTTGTTTGTCTTTTTCCCAAATAAAGTATATAATATTTCCTAAGGCCTGCGTGCGTGTCTGCCTGTCATTCTTCCCGAAGGAAATAATTTTGGTGCGTTTGGTAATCCATGGGGACTAAATTTGGAAACTATAATGCTGATAACTATAAAATGCAGAACATCCACCACCGATGGGGGTGTTCTCTGTCAAACTTGGCCTTAAGCCGGCTATTTTAGAGGTCAATGACCTCTGCGTGCTTGGCCTCGATGCCAGCTGCGGTTGTGGTTAAGCCGTTGATGTAGAGGAGGGGGGGGGAGGGGGCATCCTCATGACCATACAAATACAAGCACACAAAAATGACAAGAAGTACAAATCAAAAGTCGGTCATACACGGCAAAAAAAAATCTTACGGAGTCACAGAAAACCTGTCCCAAGCTATGGTCACTAGTCCATACAAAGATAGGTTTGATGATTGGCAGGGATTAAAACAAAAGCACAAAGGAAAGAATGATAAAAGGAAAAACAGTCTTAGCAGGAAAGTGGCAGCCACCATGGTCGTTCTTTCATCCAGTACTAGAGAAGAGCTTGCACATTCTGGGGAGAGTCCAAATCAAGAGCTCTTTGGGACTATCCTTCACACTCACACCATGCCCAGCTGCAAGCTCCCTCAAAGCTCTGACATTTCTCACAGCCTCTGGGGGTGATGGTATCTGCCAGCCCAGGCAGTAATGGTTTTTCTCTCACCTGACTTTTTATTTTTTGCTGCAACAGTCACCTCTAATGGCCAAGATGAAGAACACCTCCAAAGCCTAATGTTCCTCAGCTGGCCATAGCATACTGTGTGCCCTGCTGCAGTGAGTATGTGCCCAGGAGAATGTGGAACAAATAAGATCCGTGGAGAAGTAGTAGAGAAGCTACTGTATTACCACTACATTTGGCTCACATACAGTAGGTCCATTTACAAAAGTAGCTACACAGACGTGATATGTACATTAACACAAATACACAAGGGAGGGGCAAGAGGGGAGGGGTAGCCCCCAACCCTTAACTGTGATATCATCTATAACATCCCATCCTCACACATGGATTAGACAACTAACTCTAATCTGATTTCACCATTTCTCTTCAATGCCAATTTTAACCACCATCATGCAGTTACTACAAGGTTATAAGTTAGGATTAGATCCAAGACGTCCATCCATGACCTAACCACAGATTTTTTTGTGAAGTTTTCGACACAGCAAGATCCGTTAATTTCCAGATCATAATTGTTCCAAACAGAACACCTTCACTCCTGGACATGGTTATGTGCAATTTTTCTTTAACTTACTCCTTCTACACCCTCTCCTGTGGGCTTTTCCAATCACATCCTTGTGAGGGCTTGCATCTCTATCAATTTTCAGAAGGCAGCCAAAACATTTTTCAATCACACCAGTTGATCCAGGTTGCAAGCATCCATACACATCCCTCCCTTTCTCCCTCTTTCTCTCAAAGACTAGTCGGGGTTTTCATCCACTGCAGCTAGCTCTTCAACAAAGACCTACTCTCCTACACATATTCATCCCTTTCTGTTTACAGCGCTTCTGCTCGGCTTGTAAGCCTGCTCGTCTGCTCATCTTGTTGAAACAATAGTTGTCCCACAGGTCCCAATGGTGGATCAGTGCCTTCTGGAGCTGAGACCTGTGGTGCTGAACACTGCTACTGGCAGTGCTGAACACTTTTCCACCTCCACTTCCCAAAAATTTTCCACCACATTTATAAGTCTCAGAAATGACATTCCAAAAACATGAAGATCCCACAAAACTGAGGAAATTTTTCATGCCTGTTTTTCTCTGAGCATTGCATTTGTACAAGTGTCATACGTAAGGGCATAAGTACTTTTATCAAAACTAAACTTCATATTATTAAATAATTAAAGCAACCATAACACTTGACAAGTGGAGAAACGAAGAAAAACCTGTGCAGCAGTTGTGTAGAGGCCATGGTGGTGAAATGAGGGGATTATCCCATCCTCGTTGGCTGTGGCCACTTGCAACAAGGCAGCCTGGCACCGTGCCAGTCCTCCAGAAAGCCCATGGAGACATACCCCGAGATCTCCACCTTCCAGCTTCCACCACGCTGCATACAGTGGCACCAACTCCCCCAGTTCAGTTGCCAACTCTAGAAGAAGAGAAATGAAGTATGGGAGGTAAAGACTTGTGAAAACAGAGTAATGAAACTTGCTACCTTGTAAAAATATGTGAACATAAACAAATCAAGCTCAAAATATACTCACCAATCTGCTCCTTTGTCACTCGCTGTGCCACTCGTTCCAATGTGGTAAGCTTGGGAGCTAGTGAACTTAAATACGTTGCATTAACTGCAAACTCTACAGGGGTATTCTTTGGACGAATACCTAATACTTGTGAAGTCCCTACTCCTCCACAACTACCGGTGCTTCCCACTAGCCAGTTTGGAGTGCCTAATACTCGGCCCAGCAAGCCACCACTCGTCCTTCGCTGCTCAGACAAATCCTAGGGCACGAGTGAAGAGTAGAAAGCAAGTGACAATTGAGACGACGTTACATGTCAACTTGTGTAGTTCGATAGATTTGGACACATCAATTTGATGCCACGTTGGCTATTTGGCTTCCGAGTAAGGTTGGTTTTTCTTTGATAACACTTAATTGACCAAACCTTTTTTGAACCACTTATTCACCATCCCATTTTAAAAGATCTTTACAATGACAAGACCCTTCATTGTGAACCCTCTATCTCCACAAATTTTATTATATATATATATATATATATATATCTGTGCAATGGTTTGGGTTATTCCAATGAGATTCATAATTTGATGAATATACCCCAAAAGTATCAGTGATAAGTTATATGTGTTTATTATTGTAAATTATCAGCCTTTATACATGCTGACGAAACAAACTGCTTCGGTAAATAACAGGAGGTGTCTTGTTAGTATCAGTCAATATTTTGTGTGTCTGCCCTTTGCCTTATTGAGTGCCATCACTCTTTTACCCATGCTTCCTGTATACAATTGAAGCACTCCGAGGAATATTGTGTGAAACATCCTGTAGGACATTCCACAGTTTTTTTTAAGGTTAGTTGGGTTCTTCTTGTTCTTCTGTTTTCAGGTAATCCCATATGGCCTTGATGGGACTCATGTCTAGACTCTGGGGTGGCCATTGTCACACTTGGAGTACACAAGCTGTAAAGTTGTTATTCAAATTCTGTTTTACTATGTTGGAAGTATGTTTTGGATCAATATATTGTTGGAAAATGAATCCCCTTCCAATTAAACGATTTCCACGAGGAACTGCATGGTGCTGCAGTATCTGCTTGTACTTCTCGTTTGTTAGTGCCCCATTGATTTTAACAAGTTTCCCTTCACCAAAAGCTGAGATCCATCTCCAGGCAGTCACAGAGCCATCCTGTGTTGAATAACATTATGTGTCATAATGTTCTCCAGGTCTTTGCGTACAAACTGACATCTCTTAAATCCAAAAGGTTAAAAGTTTGATTCATCAGACCTGAGTACCTGATTCCATTGTTCAGTCTTCCAATTTTGGTGATGCTTTACAAATTCCAGTCTTTTCAACTTATTCAGTAGTCTCAGCAGTGATTTATTTACTGCAACTCTGCCATGGAGAACAGCTTGCCGTCCGACCTTGTGTGAAGGAAGACTCCCTCTTCTGAGGACCCAAAAGCACGAGAGTAACAGCGAGAAAAATATCCCAAATAATGGGTGATGTCAGAATCCTTGATGGAGACTGGGGCTTGAGACAGTGTCCCACGAACGCGAAATTCCCAGTAAGCACGAGTCGGCATGCGCCGATCAAGTGCCTGGCTTTTGTACACACCACCTGTCGCTACTACTGATCTGACGGTTTGGTGAGATCCTTGGATCAGCTCCCGCACGAGTTGTCCACGATACACATTACACATTGTTGTTGTGTTGGCTCGTGCCGGTGCGCCTAAGAGATGAGCGAACTTGACAGTTTAGAAGAAGTAAAAGTCATAAGAAACATTTGTACAAAACCATAAACTGCATCACTAACTCCAACAGTTGCATAACCCCCTCACATGCAGCCATAACTACCACAGACAACATACCAGAGAAACAACAAGCCAGCATCCTCATACACCACAAGTCATACAGTATATAGACCCAGAAAAGAGGAAAGAAGTATTACAAGACGCAAACTAACCTGCCAACACGACACCACAGTCACGCCATTCACTCCCACACAAACACCAAAAATCATCAAACATATCAAAAACTAGCAGGCTACCGGCCCTGACAACATCTCCAATTTACATTTAAAACACCTTGGACCACACGGCATATCAGCCCTCACAAATATTAGCAATTTCTCCTCCCAACACTCAATAATTCCTCAAATGTGGAAACTAGGCAAAATCATTACCATCCTTAAACCAAACTTATTCTCATCACAGTAGACATCAGCAAAGCGTTTGACACACTCCCAAAACTCTTACTCACAAACAAAATACTCAACACACACATGCACAACACCAAACGCTATCTGGCCAACTACCTATCATGCAGACAGTCATTTGTAATTTTTAACAGCGTCATTATGCACTCGATACTTTCCTAACGGAGTCCCTCGAGGCTCAGTCCTCTCCCCCACACTCTTTAATAATCTGTTCGTCACGATATTCCACAACCACACGAGAACATACAAATAGCCACATATGCAGACAATATAACCATTGCATCTACTCATAGGGACATCAACACTGCCACATCACAACTTCAACCCTTCCTCAGCACCCCACAAACCTGGCTCACCATTAACAGACTGAAAGACTTAGCACCCTCAAAATCAAGTCACTCTTTTAACAAATTACACCAAGGGACATAGCACTGCACCACACATCACACTGAACAACATCCTTATCCCACACATACACCAAACAAAAATACTCGGCATCACTTTTAACACATCAATGTCATTCTCAGAACACATCACAAACATTAAAAAAAAATATGCACACCCAGGCTGAACACACTTAGGGCACTCACAGGCGCAGACTTCAGACACCACAAAGAAACAACATCACTAATATACAAACAGTATATTAGATCAATCATTAACTATGTCAGCTCATCTTGGGCCACCAGCCTATCAAACACACATCTCAAAACCCTACAGACCACACAAAAGAAAGCCTTTCACATCATCACATGTTGCTCATTAACAACACCCATGAAGCACCTACACACAAAGGTAAACAAGAGGTAAACATGCTAAAAAAAAATAAAAAAATAAAAGAACACTTGGACATGAGACGTGCATAGTTCCTTTCAACGGCAAGTGCCAACCCTAATCACCCTTGCCACTGTATGTACAACCATCCACAAGACGAACATTACAATGGAGGTTCTCACAAATAAAGTGAAATGCTTTGTTTCATCAGAATTTCCAGTATAAGGTCAACTCCTCCTACTCCTCCTCCACTGATTATTCACACCTTTTCATGAGATTGATCAGGGGAAGTTTTTGGCCCAAGGATTTCATGAATCGGGTTGTCAGGTCTGATGTTTAACTGGCAGGGATTTATTATTTGTACAGGGTGTGGGTTACAACTCCCCTAAGTATCATGAAGGACACCGTGGGATCTTTAATGTACAGCCACTAATGATGGAAAAAGGGACACAGTTGAAGGCCCATCTGAGGAAAGGCACACATGTTGATGTATGCAAAACACCAGGATGACAGTATATAACTGGATCAAAATTCAAACCCTCAAGGGTGTGCAAATACCACCAAGCTATCCTACCATCTCGATGCTTGAGTTTTTCTTACTTTACGTAACTTATTCTTCAAAATAATTCAATGACTTCAACCTGTTACTGCTGGCAAAAGTTTCGTACATCCGAGCAAGTAATGCAAAGACCACCTACGATTACATAAACAGGACATACATGAAGGAACCCCCCCCCCCCCCCCCCCGCACCCCAAAATAAAATTTTGTACACTTTGCAAAAGTGCGATTAAATTAAGTTCTGTTGAGTTCAATGTGGTGATAGCAACCACAAGTTGTTAAAAAGCTATTAAAGGAAAAAAAAAGAAAAGAAAAGATAAACAAAGCCAATAAAAAGGGAAAGGAAATCGGGTTCAAATTTTAACATGAGGTTTAGTGCATCGGATTTATTGCTATTTGATAATTTGTTCAAAGCGTGTGTAACTGAGTTTCAAGGTGTGATACCACTTGCATACACCAATTTTGTATGTATATGTGCAAACTATAATGGCACTCAGTAGAGAGCATACCACCACCAGGCTGTCCAATTTACGTTTTGAAGCCCACTGATAGGCCAGATCTCCATCAGGACCGGAACAAAAATCTGATCGGCTTGTTCTTGTCACCTACCCAACTCATCCACCAAATTTATCATCGCCGGTCCACAGCTTCTTGAAATATCGTGCTCGATATCATTTTTGATCCTATCTCTCAATGGTCAAGAATTATTAAAAAAAAAACGTTATAGTATCTGGATGTGGATCTTCACCCTTAATCTAATAAATTTGTCCTTGTCACACACTCACAAAATGTTGAGCGTCAAGCATGGAAGCAGCACGTACCATTTAAAAAAAGTTTTTGGTACGACTCAGCTGGGGTGGGGTTTGAACCGCTGTTCGCCGAGACTTACAGCAGACAATCTATTCAGGACAACGATCATACAAAGAAGATTTCTCCTTGGCAGCCACCATCTTGATCAATTCTGAGAGGTACAGCTGATCGTTCAAGTTGCCGTGTCATAAATTACACAATTTGGTGTCGCTGGAACTTCAACTTTGTTTGGTTTGATAAAAGGAATTTTAAACCAATGACTATTGTGAAGATTGCACAAAATAAATCGATTGGTTCACGATTCATTTGACTCATTTAAGAACAGCTCGGTAAATTTGGTCAAAAGCTATTATTAAGAATTTGAAAAATTCTTGGAATTGTACCCATTACATTGCATTACAATGCATTATATTCAATTAACAACCATATGTCAGATTCACAAAGTTCATTGGTAAGGATTGTGTAGCAAGTAAATAAACCACAAACAAATGGAACATAATTTTTTTTGTTTTTACATATCAACTGTCTCACTAACATTTGATAACTACTGAGGGGACACGTTGACCGATGTTGAGATGGGACTGTGGATTTAATTATTATTTTTTTGAACAAATATGGTAAGTAAACTTTTAAGAGTACATCACATGACATCCCCTGTTTGCTCATATTTGATTAACCAGTAAATTTGTGCTCAGTGTCCATCATTATGCAACCACGATGTTGGCAATCATAAGAAACCCGAGCTAAGAAAAACATCTGTTAAATCTGCAATTGAACTACACAACTTTTGTGGTGTTTACACAATTAACCACAGCACAACTGTGGATGATTCCAGCCTAAAATAACTTTACATTTTGCAGAAATTTAATTGCTCATCATGCATCACGTCATAGTAACATCTCAAAAGAAAGGCCACATTTCGGCCTACACAGATTACACCACTCGACTAACTGGCAGATAAAAAGAAACCAAACATCTTCAATTATGTGGCAAACAACTTTAAATGCTGATATTCTGAATCTGAATTTGGCAAAGTAAAAACCCAAAGCTTTACAAGAATAGGAAGTCCCATTCCAACACGTCCTGCATCATTTACGACTTGTGCAACAAATTGGTGATCGCAAGTTTATATACTTACACACTCACCATTCAGAAGATATAAATAATAATAAAATAATAGAAGTACATCATGCACACTTGATGTAGCAACAAGTTGCTGAAAGGTACTCCACAGATCCACTTTGAGATGAGGATACAAAAAGGATTGTAATGAGGGTTGGGTAAGGTAACAGAGAGATAATGAGAGAAAGAGCCACCTGGGCATCGCAAACGAAATATATATATATATATATATTTTAAAAGTTTAAACAGAGGCATTACCGGTAATGTGAGGAAGGGCTGCAGAGCAGGATGGAATGACAATGTTGGGTGCCGTGATAGGTGGGAGAGAAAGCGATGCAAAGCCCGCCGGCGAGATTCCACAAATGCTGCAGCAAACCGTTCTAGTACTCCCCGCATAACCTGCTTCTCTGGAAGTGGCTGTAACAAGGATGAACAGAGTTATTCATTGACAGGAATTGGAAGTGTCAGTGTTGCTTGTTGTGCATGAAGACTCACATCAATGACCACACAGCAATCCAAACCATCCTAAAGATCTTACCCATGCCATCTTATGAGTAGTGTATCTCTTTTATTATACATACCATCATACAACTTGTATCAACATTTTAAATCACCAAGTTAGAAGCAGAAGTAAAGAAATGGAAAACTCATTTTTGCCTCCGAGTGATGCCAAAGACAAAAGGTGTCATACTCCCTCAAGCTTGCATTTCAATTACAAACAGAACATGATAGGAATACAAGATGTTGTCCTCTGCAGGCAGAGCATTGCAGTTCCGTATATGCCATCCTTCCGGAGAAAGTATTGAGCTTGCTGCCCAATCAGCTAGCAGTAGCACTTGCTTGTGAAAGTTAAGAATTGTTTTGAAAAACAATATTCCATTGTGTGCGCTGGTGTATCCTGATAAACTGAGTGCAGTTGTAATTAGAGAGTTCATAAACACCTTATCCCATGCAGTCATTTGAAAAAGGACATGGGAAGGGTCTTATAAACTCTTGTTTTGTGTTTCTAAGCACGATCTACATTCCTTATGAGCCATGATTTTGTCTGATTCTCGATATTCCACGAGCGGCAAATTTGATTGTTCAAGATGGCATAAAATTGTGTCCAAGTACTGCTAAACTGAAGTTTTTTGGAAGTATCAACAAGGCTATTTGTGTTCTACAATGTCCAAATATATAATTCAATAGAAATAAAACAAAGGTTTTAAAGGCTGAAGAAAGAAATAAAAACTTTTTTTGGAGGTTTACCGCAGTTAATGCACAGTCTTTTACAGGGTAATAAAATTCCTTGTTTTATAGATTTCTGGTTTTGAATTTGGTGCAATAGCAATTCGTTATCCTTCACAAATAATAATATCAGTACCAAAATGTAGGGATACTGACGTTATGGGCAACATGAAAGATTTTGGCTGAATCACGGCATTTTCGATCATGCAACAAAACCTTGAATCAAGAATGGTATTTCCCTCTCCAAAAGAGCAAGGCTCATGGAAAAGCAAAGTTAAATTGACAGTGGGTTAGCAAGGCAACAATTGGGCACAAGCAGCAAGGGAATGAACAAATAGGAAAGGAAGAACAAGAGAAAGGGAGGAAAAAAAACACTTAAACCAGCAAGTGAGACGGTTGGATAGGAAGGGTTAATAAAGATCATGGGTGAGGGCGGAGGATGATACAAGGTGGTGGTGCACTGCCTACTTGGAGTGCTGGAGAGAAGAGTGGGAAAGAATGGCCAATGGAAGACGGATCCATAGAGACAAGGAACAAGGTGTTGAGGTGTGCAGTCATCCTGAATTTTGGAAGTTTAACCAGGAGAGGTTTACTGGAAGAATATTGGAGTATGTGTGTAGAGTCAGACGATGGAGAGCAGAGGGAGCAATAGTGGAGAAAAGGCGATAAAACAAAGCAAAACAGACAGACAATTGACTTGCCTGCAATGTGAAAGCAACACAGCTTGTGCTTCAGCCTAGCCACAGATGATTTAAATAGCGTTGAGAGCTTTACATGGCACAGAATTCAGGAGAAACGGATGTGATGTTAGTACATCAATCCACAGGGTGGAGCAGTACTCTATTGAACTACGATGGACAAAGGCATTGTGGACTGAGTAACTGTGATTTTGCAAGGAAAGACTTCAATCAACAGAGGATGCCCAATTTGCGGTTGGCTTTGGAAGGCAGCTCTGGTATGTGATTGGCCCAGGAGAGGTCATGGCTGATGGTGAGGCTGAGAAGTTCAAGAGAATGAACCTCTTCCAGTGGCTGACTATGGAATAGACAGGTGGGTTAGCTTGAGAATCCATCTGGAATGACAAGATGAGACAGCAAGATTTTTCAAGATTGAATGACATGTTCAATTTTACAGACCAGCATCCTTTCAATTCCAGATCAGTAGAGGGTGACACAGCTGCAGTCCACCCAGCGGTGGGATGGGTTACTGTATGATACAACATGGAGTCATCTGCAAAACCGAAGAGAGACTTTTCCAGAGCATCAGAGAGATCATTGATGAAGATCAGGAATAGGATGGGGGCCTCGACCACTTCCTTGGGGTACTCCAGCTTTGACAGGGAGAGGAGATTAAAGGATTCCATTAAGAGCCACACATTGGTTATGAGAGTAGAGGAAGTCAGAAACTCAAGAGTGGAGTTGACCTTGGGTGCCATATGCAGAGAGTTTAGAAAGCAAGGCGGGATGCCAGACTGTATCGAAAGCTTGAGATATGTCGAGAGAGATAGCCCTGATCTCATGGCCAACATTGAGGACTTCCATCCATTGTTGGGAGAATAGAGGCAGCATGTCCAGGGTAGAGTGACCTGGTCTAAATCCACATTTAATGATCTGAGATGAAGTGATTGGAGAAAAGGAAGGATTGTATGTCAACTGCGATGATGTCAACTGCGATGGATGATGGATGATGATTGGAAGTAAGCCGTTAGGTCTGTAATTAAGGGGGTTGATTTTTGCACATTGCTTATGTATTGTGGTGATGTTAGCCGACTTCATAGCAGATGGAGGATAACCTAAGGCAAATAATAGGGTGAAAAGAGCAGAAAGAATGTGCAAGAGCAGCAGAGCAGGTTTTTAGGACACGTGCTGATGCAGACCGGCTCAGTTGCAGAATCAGTCGAGGGCTGCCAGAAACTTCTCCACCTTCTCAGGTGCAAAAGACAGAGTCCAGGAGCAGTTTGGTATGACTGGATAGGGTGGGTACAGCGAGTGAGGGGTTGAGCAAACAATATTTGGAAGCAAATACAGAATTGAGGCGTTCGGCCTTCTCATGAGCGGAGTCGGCTGTGATGCCATTTGAAGAGAGGGAAGGGATGGAAGGGGAGCATACACCAGAGACAGGCTTAACAAGGCACCACCAGATTTTAGAAGAGGGAGACAAGGTTGAAAGTTTAATCTTGAGGTTGGACAGATGTTGTTTTCTGGCTTTCCTGAGTGTGGACACACACTTGTTGCCGGCTTTGTGGAATGCTCTGAGATTGCCTTTTGATGCGAGATTTTGTTCTTCTGAGATATGATCTGCAATTGATCTGAGATTTTGTCCCTCAACCCAGCTGTAGTGTGTCCCCCCCACCCCCCGCCTCCTTCTGCTGTTCGTTTTATTCATACTAAACCCGGTACATTGAAAAAAGTATGATAAAGTTGCAACACCATTTAATCAGCTCTCCCAAGTCACGCTGATGGGAGAGGTAAATTTTTACCAAAGTATTCCCTATTGCTCCTGTTATTGTAGAAACAGTGCACACTAACCTGGAACCTTCCAAAGCATTGAAAAAAGGGCACCAACATTTAATCAGCTATATATTTAACCATAGTGATACAGTCTCCATAATTTCAAAGATAATAAACTGTTTTTGAAATCAACCAAAAACATAAACCTGGTTACATCTGTGACATTTGCCTTTAATCACTTATGACTGTGACCTATAATAACTACATTTAAATAATAATATATGTCCTTGTGAAGATTACATTTGCAAAATTTCAGGTATTTTTGAGTGATTGTATTGAGAGACAGACAAAGCAACAAGCTTATTTTAATAAAAACAGGCAACTAATCGAAATTATTTTCTCATTTACTGACAAGCACCAGGCTTAACACTAATAAAGGTGTTTATTAATAGCTGGCAAGGTATGGAAGCCTGACAACCTTTACTCAAACGTTATCTCAAAATATTTCAGAAAGGTGAGACAAATGCCAACAAACCGGAATGATATGTGTGGGATGAGTTGCCTCCAATTTCCCATGTAGCCATGCAAAGTCCTGGTAACGTCTTCGCACGGTGAAGTCTGAGCCACCAAACTCTTGCCGAGTCGTCTGCATGGATTATTAGAGGTAAATCATTATAAATCCTGTATTACGTTCCACCAATAGGGTGAGAACATCACATCCCAAGTCAGTTGGCAATAAACATACCTGTGTAGCAACCTGATAAGTGATATAAGTCTCCATCGCAGTAACATGCTTCTCAGGCTCTTCCACTCTTACAAAAAGATCTCCACGATCCTCACCTTCCTCCTCCCAAGTGCCACCAGGCGGAAATCGGTTGAGTAGTGAAGCTGGAGAAACCGGCCCTCGCTCGCCTGTGTCATACTAACACAAGGTTACAAGATCCGGCCAAAAAGATCAATATTATTAGATTATATCAACGCAAGATACAGCAATGCCAGCTTATCGGTTACCAATGGGTGATGAGCAGACATTTAAATAATAGAAAGAATAAAATGAGCAAAACAGGAATGCAAATTATGTTTTACAAAAACAACTCAAACTTTTTTGGAGCACCATTTCTATGAATGCAAATTCTACAAATGGGTAGTTGCTTTCTCATAAAAAAGTTAAGCTCATGGAAGAGTGAGGAGAGTAAGGCAGCAGGTAAATTCAACAAACAAGGAAACTTGAGTTCATAGAACACCTTACGCTGCACAATCTTGAGAAACAAGGACATGGGAAGATTTCGCAAGCAGCAAATTTGATTGGTCGTTACGATGTAAAATGCCGTAATATTTTGTCCAAGTACTGCAGAGTGAAAGGGTTTTGAAAGTGCCAAAAAGGCAAATTTGTGTTCTGCAGTGTTCAAGCATATAGTTCAATTGAAATAAAGTAAAGATTTTAAGGGTTGTAGAAAAAAACCCAGAGAAGGGCACACTTCAACACCGCTAGATATGCCTCTGCCCACATTATTACCTCATGATACATACTTTTACCAAGTTTGATTAAAATCCCTGAACCCAGATTCAAAATATTAAATAATTCTGGCTGCCAGACCATGCTTCCAATCAGGTTGAAATTTAAAACATACTAGATGACCCGTGAACCCATTGGGTTCCCGTTGTCACAGTGGTTGATTAAAAAAATCATTTCCAAAAAAAATATATATATAATAAAATTGCTCCAGCGAACTATACCATGGAGGTTGTTTGCATTGATCAAATAATCCCGAAGAGTACTTGACTGAATCGGGAATTGATTTTTTAATATTTTTTTCGTTGCCCGATTTGAATGAAACTTGATATTGCGCGTCAATGTGAAAAGAAAAAAAACAGAGAAAAGAAAGTCGAAAAATTATTGTGCGTAATCTTCTAAACACAATTTGATTTATTGATGAACACGGAAGTGTTAATCAAAATGGCGATGTTTATTTTATGCTTAAAAATAAATCGTTCTTTGTCTATACTAAATGTTTGAGATTTAAAATAAATCATTTCAAGAAAAAAAAAAGATAGCTCCAGCGAACTATACCGCTGAGGTTGTTTGCATTGATCAAATTCTCCTGAAGAGAACCGGGAATTGATTTTTTAATAATTTTTTCGTTGCCTGATTTTAACGAAACTTGAAACTGCACACTGCAGGCGAATGGTGAGTAAGGTGGCCCTAAAATTTTTGCGCTATCGTGTACCATTTGGCTGTATTTCAGGAACATACATACATACATACACATATATATATACACACAAGATGAGAGTTTCAGGAATATATAGATTGTCGCGGTACTGGTGGTTCAGGTTATTCCCCCGACCCAAATTTGTGGTGATGGGCGGTTTAACACGCCAGCCCGGATAGCCGAGTGGTTTTCCTTAGAAGGTGGACATGTTGATCCTCAGAGATTATAATGCGTGCGATAGGGGTGGGGCACAATGGTGGAGCAATGGAGGCAGAGATGGATGCACAGGGGGGTTTATACTAGAACCCCCGACAAATACAAGGACACATCAACTTAAATAAACACGGAGTTTAATGAAAATAGACAAATATTTACAAGGAACACTAACTCAGAATGTAACTAGAGGGGGAGCACTCGTAGAGTCAAAACCTCCGCCGCCAATACAGCTGGGTCACTCAAGTGAACCTTATATCTTATTCATTAAATATGACGTCAACAGTGCTGACAGTTATAGTTCTTTTCTCCAACATTTTTTTTTGGGGGGGGGGGGGGGGGGTTGGAAATCACTTAAAACATGTAGAAATGCAAAAAAAGAAATCGAAATTTTGTTGAAAAAAAAGTTGCAAAAATTTTTTTTTCTCTAACAATTTTTTTTTTTTGGGGGGGGGGGTTGGAAATCACTTAAAACATGTAGAAATGCAAAAAAAAAAAAAATTCCTCTAAATTTTTTTTTGGGGGGGGGGGTTGGAAATCACTTAAACATGTAGAAATGCCCCAAAAAAAATTTTCTCTATTTTTTTTTGGGGGGGGGTACCATTCTTTTTGGGGGGGTTGGAAATCACTTAAAACATGTAGAAATGCAAAAAAAAAAATTTCTCTATTTTTTTTTGGGGGGGGGGGGTAACAATTTTTTTTTGGGGGGGGGTTGGAAATCACTTAAAACATGTAGAAATGCAAAAAAAATTAAAAAATTTCTCTAAATTTTTTTTTTGGGGGGGGGGGGCCAAGTCCAAAATTTAATGGCATGATCCTTGGACCATACCTAACCCCCCCACCAAGTTTCGGCGAACTCCGTCAAGGAGTTTTTCCGTTATACTGTTCACAACAAACAACAAACAAAAACAAACAAACTGAAAGGGGTTGAAAACAGTAACCTCCGATCTTCGATGGCGGAGGTTAATAATACATGAGGTAACCTAAGCCTAAAGTCGATGCGCCTCCACACACAGACAAATACAGACAAGGGGAAAACAAAAGAAAAGCAAATCCTTTATTCTGGCACTTAGCTTGGTCCAGAGATGGTCTTTCTGGAACATGGAACATGGAGGTGCTTCGTCCTGCATGCGTAGACGCGCGCAAAATGGTGCCGAGCTGCTCTCTCCTAGTCGGAACATTCGTTAGGCAATTTGTAAGCGGTATTCAACAAGGCTCACTGACCGTCGTGCAGCTTCTTCGTCTATCGCACTTGTCGCTACGTGGGAACTCTGCAGAATGGTGCCGTCTCCTCAGGTGACATACACGAGGCTGGGGTCCGTCTTTCACGACCCAACGAAGAGCCAATGGTCAGCGTCTTGCTCAGCACGCGAGCCAATTCGCCTCAGCACAAATACGAGAATCGTGCCATCTTCTTCATGTGTCGAAGGAAAGCCAGCCGTAAAACCCTGTTCTTACAGGCCATCTCAAGCTACGTTCTCTCTCGACGCGTGCGCCCTCACTCCAAACTCGTGCGTTCTCCTCATCTCTCTCTGACGTCACACCGAACAACCGTCCACCTCCAGGGCGTGGCTTTCTCGCAAAAAAAACCCAGGGAGATGGGGGTTCTGCCAGCTCGGCACACCTGGCTCGCTTGATGTTATTTCAACGCAACTCCGTCATTGCTGGCTTGTAAATGCAAAAACGTAGGAATAAGTCACAGGAGGCAATCACATACTGGGGAACTTATCCTTAATCCCGATCTAATTGACACCGTACCACCCCCGTGGGTGACACATAACACTTGCGCTCACAGTCTCCCTACATAATTACATCAAGATGTCTCCTACACATCCACGGACCAAACAACTCTATTCAATACTAACTTTCCTATTAAATTCCTCCATCTACCCCACAACCATAACAATATATTACCCTTGACTAATAGATCATAATTGCGACTTTGCATGTTGATTGATGAAGCAGTTTAAGAGAAGGAATTTTAAAAAGATTTTCATTCAAGCCAATATAGCTGCCAGCCATGTGACCTATTAATTATTTGTGAACACTGGCATTCCCAAGACTTGGAGAACATGTGGGTGAATTTCACCTCAATCTGTCAGCCATTCTGGAGAAGATGATTTTTAAAGATTTTAGGGTAAATCAAATATGGCTGCCAAACCATGTGACCTGTGACACCATAGGTGGAGAAGATTTTGTTCCTCATGCATAGGCATTATAACTGTAAAGTTGCTTGCTTCAATCTGTTCAGCTGCTTCGGATATTTTTGAAGGTTTTTTTGTTAAAAACAATATGGCTGCCAAACCGAGTGACCGATGACATCAATTCCCCCCCCCCCTCCAATTTAGCCCAAGATGACCCTTAAAATTTTCATACTGATCGGATAAAGCGTTCAACTACGACATCATAAACAAAGCCAACTATAACATCATAAAAAAAAAAATCACACTTGTTGCACATGGAGTACTTCACATGTATCAAGTTTCAATTCTTCTTATGGACGGTTTCGGAGATACAGAGGTCCAAAGTTTTTCTTTTTTCCAAAATGGCTGCCACACGTGACCTATGATATCATAATTATAATTAAAACATTCTACATGAGTAGTCACACCTATGGTGAAAATTTTGTGTTAATCGGATAAGAGGTTGCAGAGAAAACAGAGAAAATTAGCACGACGTACGTACGTACGTCCATGTAAAAGACGCGGTAAATGTTTTTATTGTTTTTTTTAATTATTATTATTTTTATTTTTTAATATATTTTGAAAATTATGTTTTTGGTGTACGTATGTACATAATACCACGACGACTTCGTCAGAGGAGGCATAAAAAATTACCAGAAATTTACTGCCGTCTTTTACACCACTTATTTAACACATTACATTAGCTCTTCATGCCTGTTAGTGTCCTTTATGACCGCTAAAAACAGTAATTTTCCTACTTGGAATGATTTTAATTTTGTTTGACTGCCACACAAAAATATTGTTACGGCTGGAAATTCGCAAACCACCATTCAGGTCCCGTAGGTGAGGTATCTTTTAAGTACATGTATAGTTAGCCCAAACCCGTTGTTTAGAGGGAATTAATGTGATTCATTCGGGCTGCGACCTTGAGATAGCCGTTTTCTGTTCTATCTTTATTTGAATCAACCGCCATAACCATCAAAGCACCACCAAAAACCCTCCGCCACCCTCACCTCTCTCCTTCTGCGGCCATTCCCGCACCACCTGTGAACACTGAGCGTCGGGCTGTCTTGGGCTCGTTCCGAGATACGCACCGGGCCGCGAGTGCAAATAGCGGCCTTTCCGAGGAAATTCGGATCAGGAATGCTACACGCCCATTTCTGATCCGTCCAATTAGGAAGCGCGGGGCGGCTTGGCCCGCCTCCAGGCGCATCTGTGTGAAATCGAGATATGCAAATTCTAGGATCAGGGGAGGTTCACGCCTACTTTACCTCCGTCCAATGGCGAGCGTGCTCCGCCCCCGAGCTCATCCTGATCCGGAAATTTGCATACTGTTTGCTCCTGCCAACCTATAAAGAGACAAGCGCAAGGCAGTGAGTCGAGTTGGCAGAAGTGTGGCAGTGATCAAGTCGGGTTGGAGAACGAAATCAAGTCGGGTTGGAGAATGGAGTCGAGTCGGGTGGGAAGGCGTCGATTGGTTTTCTGCAGTCGGCTGAGAGAATTGGGGAAGAGGCCAAGGAGCTCAAGTCCGAGGCAGGGAAGACGGCGGTGGCGCGACGAGGTCGCAGTGGGATCGCTCGTCGCGGACCCAAGCGGCCAGCCATTCTCCTCCCCAGGCATCAACAATCCCCCCTTTTTCCCCGCGCTGAGAGAGTGCACAAAGGGGCCCGTTCCCACCCCTCCAAGCGTGCCAACGAAACCGCGAAGGAGCACGAATGTGGGCACCGCCGCGCAGCGACATTTGCGGCTCGTCACGGGACGCGGGTAGGACCCCCCCGGTCTCGCGAACCTGGCCGCTCTCCAGGTCCCGCGCCCAATTGGCCCACAGGCCTGTCTGCCCCTTGTCTTTGAGGGTGGCCTTTCTTTTTGCTTTTGAGTAAATGTGTCGGCGCCGTCTGTGAAGTAAAACTGTATAAGTGTTGCGAGTGTTCGCGTACTCGGTTGTAGCTCTGCGTCGTCGTTGCTTTATTGTGTTTCGCATTACATTTGCTTTTTGTGCATTTCTGACTGTATGGCTGTATATGTGTGTTATATGAAATAAATGTGCATTATGTTGAATTGTTCCCCGTTTCGCTGCGTCCTTTCCTTCGTTTGAATCTCCATCTTGCTTCACGTAAAAGGGTTCGTAGTGGGCGTGATACGCCCGATAATTAATTGGAACCGTCGAGCGACGATAACACGCTCGGTTATCCCGATAGCACGGAACGGACCGCTTAAGCGGCCCGTGTCCGGAGTCGACTGCGGCGAGGTGCGATCGCCGGTTTACCATCCGCGTGGGTACTTAGGTAGGTCGAGTTTGGCGAACAACCCTATCCACAGCGGGTGGCCGATTGGCACGATCGTGGTGAGGTCGAAAGGCCACCCGTAACTGGCTCCGGGCGATAGTTCCCGGAGGGTCACGACAGAATTGTCCGTCCGGGCGAGGCGCGCCATTCGAGTCACGTGGCCGTTCGCACGCCGGCGGGCGCGAATTCGCAACAATATTATCTCACTCTCATGCGCTGTGCGATCCGGACAAATTCAGAGCCAAAGTCCTGCAAAACTACAGGTTCGTTTTCCGATTTGTGTTCAAAATACAACACTCAATTGAAATGAAGTTGTTCCTCGACCATAAACCGACGTTTGTAGATGGACCGACAGAGACAGAACCAATTTCTTAACCCCACTTTTTGCTTCACGTGTCCCGAGGTAATGAGAGAAGGACAGGAAATCTACAAGTAAGAAGGTTGGGTTAGGAAGGATCGTGGGTAGGGATGGGAGATAACGCAAGATGGTGGTGTAACGCGAACTCAAAGCTGTGGAGAGGTGGTGGAGGAAGTACGATTGCAACAGCCTCAAGAAAGCAGTTCCACAAATGGCAGAAAATAAGAAGAGTGGAAAACGCGTGTGTGCCAGTGTGCGCGCACATAAGCAACTCCTAATCAACAAGTTTCAGACTTTTATCAGTAATCCTAAACATGCAACAAAACATGTTGATCCAAAAATGTAATTTATACAGGAAAGAGAAGCAGACTTGTGAAAGCAACACTGAGTAAAAGAAATGTTCCACAAATGAAGGAGGAATGAAAACACATAACACACACGATTAGAACAAAAGATAATGGGAGGATATCTGGAAGCCTGTTTAACATCCCCCTAACAGTAAGTAGCTCCCTTCCTGGAACATCAAGAAAGCAATAAATCGCCTCATAAATCTATAACCAAACTAAAAGGCACTTGGTCGGGCACATACCTTTCACAGGCTGAATAGTTTAGGTTTTGTATCCCACCGATAGGTAACAATATCATCATCTGAATCCGTCGATAACTTTTTGAGATATCGTGATACTGTGTACATCGTTGGTGGCCCCATCTCTCAATGGTGAAGAATCACTCAAAATTCTCGGAACCGGATCTGGATCTTCACCAAAACTAATACTGCTTGTTTTTGCAAACTACCCCGCAATTTTGTCCCATGTGTTTTGGTCACAAACTGTCCATAACTTTTTGAAATATTGCTGCTGTATATCATTTTGCCCTAATCTCATCAATGGTGAAGAATCACTCAAATTCTCAGAGCGCGATCTGAATCTGAATCTTCAACGAAATCTAATCTGCTTGTTCTTGTCACTTTCCAACTTTGTCCAAGTTTTCTCAAACTCATCCACAATTTTTGTAATATCGTGCAATATAATGTTTTTGGCCCCATTTCTCAATGGTGAAGAATCACTTTAAAAAAAAAAGATTGGATCCGGTTCAGATCTTCACCAAAATCGAATCACTTCTTCCTTGTCACAACACACCCGACCTGTCCAACACTCTTCTCCGAATCTGTCCATAACTTTTTCTTTTTGAATATCCTGCTCACAGACAGACACAACGTGTGGAAAACATGACCTCGGTCCACCTTTGGTGGCGGAGGTAACTAACAGCAATGAGAATGTGTTTTGCTTGCTCGGTGAGAAACAGACTGTATAACTAGAAAAAAAAACCCAGCAATTATCTTACTTTAAATCAGGAACTGTGTTTTTGAAGATCTCGATGATATAAATGACGAATCAAAGTAACAAGATGTAACAGTTACAAGTCGTTTCAAATTTCTTACTCGCACCGGTTATCGACCAAAGAGGGTCAATATCTTCAGGCTCACGGAAATGAGTCGTCGATTGCATCGTATTGCTGCTGAATTGCTTAAAACCATACTCATCAATCTATAATCACAGTGCATTCATCACCGAAGGTTGAGGGACGAGGTTCATGGCGAAAGGTCCAGGTTTGAGCGTTCCTCTGCGAAGCTCAAAGGTATTGGTGCAAATAGTGTAGATTTTAAACCGTCGATGGATCGCTTGTGTCAATCGCAATTCGATTTCCAAATAGCAGACAAAAGAAATATTCCATATCATATTCAAAGACAGCAATAACTGGGAACCGGCACCCGTAGAGAGCAGACTCGCGCTCATGAACGCGCGAGAGAGCATGATCCATCCGCCATAAGGAAGAGCAGACCTCTCCGGCCATGAGGAGAAAGCAGACACTCGCGAGCGCCTAGAGAGCAGAGGCGCGCCTCCCGCCCTAGAGAGCAGACACTGCCGCCATAGAGAGAGAGCAGACCTCCGCCACATTGAGCAGAGGCAGATACTCGCGGGTCCCATAGCGGGAGAGGCTAGCGAACACCCTCCGCCAAGAGAGAGCAGGTACACTCCGCCATAGCGAGCAGAGCTCCGGCATAGAGAGCAGACCGTCACGACACCAATAGAGAGCAGACTCGTCGCTCGCCAGAGATGAGCATGTTATCTCTCTCTCCGGCCCAGAGAAGAGCAGAACTCTCCGCCATAGCGGAACGGGCGAAGGCGGCGCTCTGGTTGGAGGTCGGTAAGGCGGCGAAACCCGAGATGGACTAGTAGAAAGCGCGATCGTTGTCGGTGGAAGGGCAACTTACATGATCGGGGCTGGCTAGTAAGAGGGATAGTGGGGGAAAAGTGAGGCAGCGGCAACAATGACAGCAGTGCAAGACGCTGCGCCAATAGAGAGCATGACTCCGCCATAAGCGCAGCGACCTCCGCGCATAGCGAGCAGACCTCCGCCATAGAGAGCAGACCTCCGCCATAAGAGAGCAGACCTCCGGCCATAGAGAGCAGACCTCCGGCATAGAGAGCAGCGACCTCCGCCATAGCGAGCAGACCTCCGCCATAGAAGCAGACCTCCGCCATAGAGAGCAGACCTCCGCCATCTAGAAGAGCAGACCTCCGCCATAGAGAGCAAGACCTCCGCCAAGAGAGCAGACCTCCGCCAGAGAGAGCAGACCTCCGCCATAGCGAGCAGACCTCCGCCATAGCGAGCAGACCTCGCCATACACGGCGAGCAGACCTTCCAACCATAGAGAAAGCAAGACCTTCCGCGATAACGAAGCATACTCCGCCTATTGAGAGCAGACCTCCGCCATGAGAGAGCAGACCTTCCGCATAGCGAGCAGTACCTCCGCCATAGAGAGCAGACCTCCGCCATAGCGAGCGAGCGCCATAGAGAGCACCTCCGCATAGAAGCAGACGCCCGCCAGAGAGAGCAGCACTCCGCCATAACGAGCAACCTCCGCCATAGCGACGACCTCTGCCATAGAGAGCAGACCTCCGCCATAGAGAGCAGACCCCTCCCGCAGAGAGAGCAGACCTCCGCCATAAGAGAACAGACCTCCGCCATAGAGGAGCAGACCTCCGGCCATAGCGAGCAGACCTCGCCATAGAGAGCAGACCTCCGCCATAGAGAGCAGACCTCCGCCATGAGAGAGCACCTCCGCCATAGAGAGCAGACCTCCGCCAATAGAGAGCAGACCTCCGCCATAGAGAGCAGACCTCCGCATAGAGAGCAGACCTCCGCCAGGCGAACATATTGGCAGGCTGAACCGCCAGGCTGAACCAAAGTCGAATCGGCTTGTTCTTGTCACAAACCCAACTCATCCACCAAGTTTTGTCAAAACTCGTCCACAACCTTTTTTTGAGATATCGCGCTCCATCGAGTTTTTGGCCCCGTCTCTCAATGGTGAAGAATCACTTAAATAATAAATAAAAAAATTAAATAATCCTCATCCAAATTCGGATCTTCAACAAAGTCGAATCAATTCGTCCTTGTCACACACCCAACCTGCCCACCAAGTTTCGTCTGAATCCGTCCGTAACACTTTGAGATATCGTGCTCAGACAAGTCAGACAGACATGATAACATAACGTCCGCCCACCTTCGGTGTCGGAGTTAATAATAATGAAAATAATTAATTAAAACCGGCAGTCAGACATTCACAATCAATTTTCGCGCGTGAAATTAAACTCCCAGAAACCACCAAAGGCCGGAGGGTAGAAACCCCACAAGTACTAGGTAATCTGCTCTGGTACACAGCGAGAGGGCCACAGGCCTCTGACACTCGACTTGTTTACTCGGACGGGAGGGCAGAGCCCCGCCCGGTCCGCGCTCGTGCACGAAAAGACCCCCCCCACCCGTCCGCTTTTCGGTAATTTTTAAACTCGCTGCGACCGGCCGGTTTATCTTACGCCAGTGGCGCTGCTATCGTCGCATATCGCATCTTCGGAATCGGAGAAGGCGTCTTGAGCGAGGGGATGAGATACCGCTTCGCTCAAACCGGGCGCCAACATGACAACTCCCGTCAGAGCGGCGTCGCTGAGCGTAAAAACACAAACGTTTGTTTAAACCCGAACCGAAATATTCCCCCAACCTACAAGCCTCCCACAATGACCCTTCGTTCTCCTCATACCGATTGTGCATTTGCATCCAATATTTGGTGAAGACAAACTCAAGCAAGCTGAAATTCTATTGGAGATGTATATTAATGTTGTTGCATGCTCGGTTGGCTCCCCACAAGTTTTTTTTTGTTGTTGTGCTTCGTAAAAGCGATAAATATTAACTCCTATTTATTGAAATTCAAGCCTCGTACGTTCTGCAATAAATGTTTAAAGTTGTTCGTCAAAATATGTAAACGCCCGACAAGCTGCCATTCAAAAACCATGTAAATTACCTGCCAATTTATATTTTAATTGGACACCATTATATATTAATTACAAGCAGGAAATTCAATTCATGCTCTGTTTATAGTATCTCGATCTGGAACCGCACAAAATGTTCCGCTTTAATAAATTGGTCTTTATTGCCGTCAACGGATCTCATAGAAAAGGTGCACAAAGGTACTTTTGGCCAAATATGTGTCGTCATGACGTCATGTCGTCAACAGAATTGGCTATTTTGCGTTTAATTTGGGTCTTCTTGTCATAATACAGTATTAGACAATGGATGCGTGCCTACGTAAGTCAGCATGTCCTCCTAAACAGCGTCAGTTTGAAATTAGCAATTTATTAATTTTGTTCCACTGTTAAAGAACATGTTGATTCGGTTGCACCATTTTGCTCGGATCAATGGCAGATGTGCGTTTACAGCGAATGACGTCATCCACAGGGCTTCGAGTTTGCATCCTTATCCAAGGGGTTGATGATGAGAATTTGTCCCACAATATATTTTATTCCAGTTCTTTTTACCAAAATAATCCCAAATCTTTTTTTTCCCGTAATTAAATTAATTTGTACATATCACGTGCAAACTAAACTCGATCGGTTGTTCGTGTATTTTTACTTGAAATAACTCAAATCATTTTAAACGTGTACGTAATGTCTCGCAGTCTACGAGGTGGGTTCAAATCTGATAGGAATGTTGAAGATAATGGTACGGGAGAGGAAGGAGGTGTAAGTTGAGCCATGGGAGTAGTAGTAGTAGTCGTCGTTTGTTGAACTGTATATATATATAAGACTGGAAGGATTATGTGTGGTGCGAGTTTGTCGCCACCAAGCGCCATCTTGGTAGGCCCACTTGTCGCAGATATATTTCGACCCGCTTGATAAATTCTCGTGAGATCTTGAGTATTAAATGTTAATTTTAAGTTGAAAGTCAAAGTCAATGTGAACACTTTGTCACATATAATAAACATAACGCAACACGAGACTTGGTGAATCGTTCACTGGACATACAAACATGGCGGCGTGTGCACAGAGAAGGGGCCGTGTGGTGGCGACACAACGGTCCATGCAACGTCAATAACCATAATCCTTCCGGTCTTACATATGAACAGTTCAATAGTGTAACGTCAACGAATTATCTTACCGGAAATGAGGTAATTTCGTTGCGTTTGGTACCGGAAGTGGCGTCCCCCATCATAATGTATTTGCATACCGGAAGAAGAGTAAATAATTCCAAATGAGCCGTCATTTCGACTCCACAAATGCATCTTGTGCATTTATACCCTCCCTCATCAAGCTCCACTTCATGTTTTCGTGTTGTTTTTTTGTTTTTTTATTACTTAAAATTTGACCCCTTTCTTTCGGATTCGGTCGTCTTTTTATAGATTTCGATCTTTAGTCAGATTGATGGCGGAAAGATGTCGACTTTGGCTGTGCTCTGTTCTGCTCGTTTCTTTCCATCAAACACCAGGTAAAATTTAAAAAGTATTATTTCAACCGACACTGTTCGGGAGGTGTGTGTGTGGTTTTTTATTTATTTATATAATAAAAGAAATGAAATATTTTTTGTTTTAATTTCGGTTATTCGTCGAACTTCACACCCAAGTTGTGGGTTTTTTACAAATACCATTGGAAATTCACAGTAGCCCAATGAAAAAAAAACAAAATTGAGCAACATGGAAGTATGTATGCAGCCTTAAACAATGCAGCACGTAAAGGGTTAACCAAACGTGGTAAAAACCCGATTCGAGAAGTTAACTACTCGGTGATGAGAGAGGGTTAAATAAGACAAAAATAACACCTAAATTATATAATATAATATATACTCATATACATATATATATATATATTCATACGGAACATTTGTGTTATGTCGTTCAGCAGACACGAAACAATTGACTGATTGTAAGGCACAAATCCATTTATTCCGCAGCACGTGACGTTCACATATCTCGACTCAGTTAAAATGGCGCCGTACGTCACGTCCTAGCACGCTGCCCTCCCTCACGACACGTTCCACACACGCTCCTCCCTCGACGTTCCAACAACCCCGGTTCCTCCTCCCTCACGAGCACGTTCACCGCTCCTCCCTCACGTCACGTCCACACTCCTCCTCACGACACGTTCCACCCACATCAGCTCACTCCCCTCACGTCACGTTCCACACGCTTCAACGTCCTCACGGACACGTTCCACACGCTCCTCCTCACGACAGTTCCACACGCTCTGCCTACGTCACGTTCCAACACGCTCCTCGCTCACGTCACGTTCCACACGCTCCTCCCTCACGACACGTTTCACACGCCTCCCTCTCGTCACGGTTCCCACACCTCTCCACGTCCTCACGTGTCCACACGCTCTCTCCGTCACGTCACATTCCACACTCTCCTCCCCCGTCACGTTCACACACGCCTCCTCTCACGACACGTTTCACACGCTCCTCCCTCTCGTCACGTTCCACACACTCCTCCCTCACGTCACGTTCCACACGCTCCTCCCTCTACGTCACGTTCCACACTCCTCCTCACTGACGTTCACACAGTTCCAGCACAGTCCTCCTCACGTCACGTTCCACACGCTCCTCCTCACGTCACGTTCCACATAGCTCCTCTCACGACACGTTCACACGCTCTCCTCCTCGTCTTCCACAGCTCCTCCTCGTCACGTTCCACACGTCCTCCCTGCACGTCACTTCACACGCTTCCTCCCTCGCCTCCACGTCCACACGCGCTCCTCCCTCACGTCACGTCCACACGCTCCTCCCTCACGTCACGTTCCACACGCTCCTCCGCACTGCCTCTCACGACACGTTCCACACGCTCCTCCCTCACGACACGTTCCACACGCTCCTCCCTCAGACACGTTCCACACGCCTCCTACTAACACGTTCACACGCTCCTCCTCACGACACGTTCCACACGTCTCTGCTCCTCCACGTCACGTTCCACACGCCCTCCTCACGATCACGTTCCACACGCTCCTCCTCACGAATTCACACGCTCCTCACCCCTCACCCAGACACGTTCCACACGCTCCTCCTCACGTCACGTTCCACACGCTCCTCACACACGTTCAACGTCGTTTCTCACACGCTCCTCCTCACGCACGTTCCACACGCCTCCCTCACGACACGTTCACACACACACGCTCCTCCCTCACGCACGTTCCACACGCTCCTCCTCATCAGCACCGTCTCCTCCGCACGTCCACACGCTCTCTCCCTCACTGCACACGTTCCACACGCTCCTCCCTCACAGCAACGGTTACACAGCGTCTCCTCGACACGTTCACACGCTCCTCCCTCACGACACGTTCCACCACGCTCCTCCTCACGACACGTTCCACACGCTCCTTCCCTCACGTCACGTTCCACACGCTCCTCCTCACGTCACTTTCGACACGCTCCTCCTCACGACACGTTCCACACGCTCTCCCTCACGACACATTAACACGCTCCTCCCTCCTCAACGCATCTTCCACACGCTCCTCCTCACGCACGTTCCACACGCTCTCCCTCACAACACGTTTCACACGCTCCTCGCCTCACGTCACGTCTACACGCTCTCCTCACGTCACGTTCACACGCTCCTCCCTCACAACGTACGTTCCACACGCTCCTCCCTCACGACACGTCCACACGCTTCCCTCACGCGTCCACACACGCTCCTCCGTCACTCGTCACGTCCACCTCTCGTCACTCACGTTCACACGCTCCCCCTCACGTCACGTTCCACACGCTCCTCCTCACGTACGTTTCACACGCTCCTCCCTCACGTCACGTTCACACGCTCCTCCCTCACGCACGTTCCACACGCTCCTCCCTCACGTCACGTTCCACACGCTCCTCCTCACGTCACGTTCCACACGCTCCTCCCTCACGACACGTTCCACACGCTCCTCCCTACGTCACGTTCACACGTCAACGCTCGCCTCCTCCTCACGACACGTTCCACACGCTACACTCCCTCACGAACGTTACACGCTCCTCCCTCACCACACCACGCTCCTCCTCACGTCACGTTCACACGCTCCTCCCTCACGACACGTTCCACACGCTCCTCCTCACGTCACGTATCCGACACGCTCCTCCCTCACGTCACGTTCCCACACGTCTCTCCCTCACGGTCCACGTCGCACGCGCTCCTCCCTCACGTCACGTCACAGCTCCTCCCTCACGAGTCACGTTCCACACGCCCTCCTCACGACACGTTCCACGCTCCTCCTCAATACGTTCACGCACGCTTCCCATCACGTCACGTTCACACGCTCCTCCCTCACCGCGTTCCACACGCTCTCCCTCACGTCACGTTCCACACGCTCCCCTCACGTCACTTCCACAAACCTCCTCCCTCACGCCAGTCCACAGCTCTCCTCACGTCACGTCACACGCTCCTCCCTCACGTCACGTTCCACTACGCTCCTCCTCACGTCACCCCACACCACGTCACTTCCACACGCTCGTCCTCACGTCACGTTCCACAGCTCCTCCCTCACGGAATGCGTTCCACACGCTCCTCCCTCACTCACGTTCCACACGCTCTCTTCCCCTCACCGTTCCCAACGTTCCACACCGCTCCTCCCTCACGTCACGTTCACACGCTCCTCCTCACGTCAACGTTCCATCACGCTCCTCCTCACGTCACGTTTCCACACCGCCGTTCCCTCACGTCACGTCACACGCTCTCCTCACGTCACGTTCCACACGCTCCTCCCTCACGTCACGTTCCACACGCTCCTCCTCACGTTCCACATGCTCCTCCCCCTTGAGTCATATTTCCTCGCAATCTCTCAACATCCAGTAATTGAACAACAACAACATTTGGAAAGAATATAACACCGAAGAAAGAAAAACACAACAATTTCTCAAAGTTTTATTTACTTTTTTTGTCATTTCCAGTTGTTGCCTGTGATGGGTGTGACGTCACATTTACTGCAAATGGCGTCCCCACAATAAACATCAGTGTTACCTGGTTTGTCGAGACCAAGTGATGATAAATAGGGAATAAATGCTGAATGATGTTCTTGATAAATCTAAGCAATGAAACTTTGAGAAATGTTCGTTCATTCACAAGCATCAAGCAGCATCATGGTATCCCATTTCATTGATGTTTTTAATGAAGGTCGGAATTTGGAACGGTAATTTGTGGACACACCCTGCAGACAAATGAAAACAAATCCGAATCGAATCGTACCATTAAAAATACGCCAAAGTACCGCAAAATACGGGTCACTTGCCATGTAAGTGAATGATTTGATGAAAATGTTACCTCTGACTGCAATCGATTCCGAGTTCACCTTATCACGTGGTTCCAGAGAGAGAGAGAGAGAGCTGTGACCCCATCACCCCATCACCTCACAGTTTGTGATTGACTGGAATTTGAAACATGTGAACGCACAAAGTGCATATTTAATTGCATGAAATCGTATTATTCACTTGTGCGGTGTCGTTCGGTGAAAACTTTTGACCAGAGCCTTTCACGAACCGGATGGCCAGGCCTGATGTTCGATTAAAGGTAACAGGAATTTGTAATCCGTTCAGGGTTACAACTATAACTTGCTCAAGTTCTCTCCAGAACCCTGTTGGGATTTCACCATTGCTTGAAGCCGCTTGGATACTGGTGCAATGTTACTTCCAAGCGTATGGTGAGTTTGCCACTAAATGCACTGTCCTCAGAAAGCCTTTTCACGTTCCATACTCTACGTGAAGGACACCGTGAGACCTTTAACGTCCAGCAACTAATACTAACATTCTGGACACCCAGCTTAATGTCCTTCTGAAGGATGGTGCACTTTGTGATGCAACACCCTATCTGTGAAGCACCAGTCTGACGGTTTGGATTCCGGTCTGGAATTCAACAGACACCTGACAGCCTTTCAGACTTCTATGTGTCCAGCATTGGCTGGAAAGATAGCCAAGAGGTCTGTGCACACCTTTGAGCTCTCCAACCTGTGTTTGAATCTTGGCCAAACTATAAACTATCACTCTGGTGTTTCACATGCAGTGCAATGCCATCTATAGGATCACATGCATACATCAATGTGTGTGCCATCTATAGGAAAGGACCAATCTGCCCAAACTCCTCGTTCATGGACCTTGAAGAATGTAGGTGGGTTATCACCGGCACCCTGAATGCATTTCAGATACCTGCGCTGACTCATGAGAAGACTCTGAATACCCACCCAGCACAACCTTTGCCCAGGCGCTGACATCCTGTAAAAGGAGTTTGGTACATTTGATTGAGTGATTACTCACCATTGCTTGAAGGGACATGGATAATGTTGCATTGTTACTTCCAAGCACACGAACAAGCAAGGAGAGGTTTGTTCCTCTTCAAAGTGATGGGAGAAACTTGTAACTCCAAAATATGGACCTGGATGTTTTCCAAGACCCCACCGGTTTTACGAAATGTGTATATGTATTTTTAAACAAAAATTATTGGTCCAAATTTAGTGCAAATAAAAACTCCAATCGTATTCAAAAACTCAGGATTACTGAATTAAAATTATTTGGATTTACATTGAAAAACATTCCTATCATGGACATTATTTGGAGCCTTTGTTGCATACTGATAAAAAAATAAAAAAAATAATAGATTAATAATACCTGGTCACCTGTTGAACACAACCATTCCATATTTATACGTTTGTTTTTTTTCTTTACTGGACCTAAAATGTGTTAGATTTGACTAATAATGGAAACTCGTAGCGCACCAGCCCTACGGGCGATCGTGTTCCAAGCATGCAATACGTTCTTCTGGCGCATACCTTTATTTGGGCGATGTATTGGCAACTGACAGCTCTGTGTAGGCAAAAAAAAAAAAAAACGGGTTACGTGCATGAAGCAAAAACATACCGACTGCTTATAATTCAAAACCTCACTGCACTGGAAAACGTGGGGACGGGAATACAGGACTGTAAATGGTGGAGACTTGTAATACCCTACCCCACCTGGAGGCGGTGCTACACGATACACTTTTACATAGATAATTTGTGACTTGTTATGATAAATAAAGTTCAAAAATCACTTTGCAAAAGTTCAACCTCGTGCGAATTTCATGAAATAGTTTGCTCCACCATGTCCTCTGGCAGACAACTTAAGCAATTGCACCCTTCACTATATTGTTATTATAATTATAATGTCACTATTATCGATATGCCAATACTATCATTATGATTACGAATACGGTTCCATCATTCCACGTCATCGTTTTGTTTGTTTGCTCGACCATGTCCTCTACCTCTGGTTGGTGGACAACTTAACAAATTGCACCCTTCACTATATTGATATGATAATTATTATACCACTATTATTGATATTCCAATATTATCATTATGTTTATGATCACCGTTACATCATTGAACGTTATCGTTTTCGTCGTTTGCTCCACCATGCCGTCTATCTCCGATTACCACCGGTTACCTCCGCCTCCGTCCGCTTGATGAGCAACTTGAGCAATTACACCCTTTGCGATATTATTTTGCAATGATTATTGTTATCACACGATTATTATTCGATTAGTGCTTTCATTTTTACTTTAATTATACCTACACCTGTTACTATTATTATTACGTGGATATTATTCTATTATTCCTTTGTTTTCTACTTTAATTATCTATATATTAATACTGAAGGACCAATTTTGTGCTCCTCCTAGCGGTCGCGTCACGTTTTTC
>CM068962.1:41560344-41572070 GCA_035128595.1 Eptatretus atami
TGTCACACACCGAACCTGTCCACAAAATTTCATCTGTATCCATCCACAACTTTTTGAGATATCCTGCATACAGACAGAGAAACAGACAGAAAGGGGTTAAAACATAACCTCCTTCATCTTCAGTGGTGGAGGTAATAAACATGTAAAATAAAATTAAACTGGTGAAGTCTCCTGCTGTGTTGAAGCAGATTAAAAATCCAGAAGCAGATTAAACATGGCCCCTAGCTTCTGTAATGTGTCTAAAGGCCCCTCATTAAAAAAAAATATTTCCCTCTATAATCTGTCTATGCTTATCTATGTCCATGTTTATAATCCTTTACAAATTGTTATGCAGCTCCGTAAAACCAGCGGACCACCCCCACCCAACCCTCCAGGAAGGCAAAGCATTTCTTCACACAAGATCACTTTTCTCTGCCTTTTTGCACGAGATACACTTTTGTCCTATGACTTTTGGTAGGACAGTATGCACATTGCAAAAATAATAAGTTTTCAACACCGTGTTAAAATTATTATTTTATTTTAAGCTACCGTAATTGTTTTTACTCTTCTGTACTATATTCTACAATCGAGGTTAATAGTCGACAATAATGTAACACTCATCTCAACTTTTCATCATCTTTAAAATCTAAACGACAATTAACTTTGCAATTGAGGGACTACTGGAAATGCAAAAATGGAGCTCCAGCCAAAGAGTTGAAGCACAAGTTCATGAAAAAGAATAAAATGAATTCCCAAGACATCATTAGTATACAGATGTTTTTTTTTTTTTTTTAACTTGAGAAGATGGGAAAAAAACAAAAACAATCGATGTCGGCAGCAGATAATGTAAATTATTTGTTATCTTCATAATGGTGCCAGTGCACCATAATGGTGCCAGTAACAGCTTAACAATCAACATTTGGTTTATGGTTGTGACTGGAAATGGTGTCACGTAAATGCATTTGAAAAGTTTATTGGAGTTCAAGAAGACACCGAGCCTGCCGTGCATTGAGGGATCAAGATGACTGCAAAGGATTAAAATCCATATTTTATGTGCCATTTCGATATAAACCATGTGAGTTAATATTTAGTGGGTTTATATGCCGATTAGAGATTCAAGATACAACAGGACTCTCTGATGGATTTGAGTCGGTCGGAGCTGATGACTGATTCTCAGGGGTCGAGCCAGCAGCAGGCGGCTGGGCCAACACCTGGTCTACGAGCCCAAACTCTTGTGCTTCAGTTGGACTCATATAACGATCCCTCTCCATCGTGGTTTCTGGGGTTAGAAAAAGGCCGTCAAAATAAAAAGATCGAAAAGTCAATGACATCAAGTTTTTCACAACATAGAGTCAAAGGGACAAAAATTTCGTCCCCTTCAGCTTTCAAACTATTCTCTTAGCAAGTAAAAATTAAAGTTTTTGGTTAATGATGACATTTTATAAAATGCAAATGAAATTGATGAGGCATTTCTAATGATCATTTCTAATGATATCCCTAACCTCTAATGAGGCATTTACATTAGCAATGTTTAGGACAGAGGCAAGTTATAAAGGTCATTGGGATATCATGTGGTACGGCTTCACAACTACTCTACAGCCATAATAGTAAAAGCGAGTTTAGCTTTTTGTGTATTCTTAATGGAGTGATCTCGGCTCAAGGAACTCATACATAATATATATATATATATATATCTCGTGCAGGACAAGGATATATCAGTGCACTTTGCTTAACCATCAAGTACAAGGATGTTAGAAAGTCATGGACAAATCAATGTAGGATATGGGTTTTGAACCTGGGATTTCAGCTTCAAGAGCTAAATGGGCTCAGATGAGAACGCCAAAGGAAACTTCCTTTCCCATTTGCAAACAGTTGTGGTCACAAGTTATCATTTCCATTCACCTTGTGCGTTGACAATGCAATCATTGTTCAATCTGCTGCTCAAACAGTGAACACAGCTGGGTTTTTCAGGAAACATTTATAGTGAAAAGTAAATAGAATCGTCATAATATTGTTACGGTTCTGAGAAGCGGGCGCTCCCCCAGGTTATGGCATACAACATATAGCGGGCCGAAGGCAGTTATTTCATTAGTGTTCATTTTAGATAGCCCTTCCCTTATGTTTCGTGGGTTTATGGGACAAAATGTGTTGCGAGGGCTTTTAGGCAGGTCTTTATTCCTATCCTTTATCTATTTTATTTACATTGCCGCACATACGATCTTCTCTTCATGCATGCTTGCCCGTATAGTAACAAGAGACAGCTCATTCGCATATGCCACCAAAATTCCATTCAAACTTCGCGCCATACCCGAACCGACCAACACTTCAGACTTTTGCCGTACTCGAACCACAATGATACACCATTCCTATAACCATCACAATGCCCTTATAAAAAAATTCCAACATCAATTCAAGCTCGCTTACTTCACCTGAACTGTGACAGTGCTTCAACCGTCCTTTGAAGATATCGGGGAACAATGGATGACACATACCATTAAGGATGCTTGTGTTTGGAACGTTCTGACGTGTAGCTCGGGCGGAAGTACGCACTAGAACACGTTCAACATCGCATGGATAGACTTAGTGCTCCACTCAATTACAGCCCCCATTTGGTGTCCAGCACACGTTCGTGGTCGTGGTCGGAAAGCACCCCCAGATACCCACACCCCATATTAACCTTGGACATCCTTTGCACGGCAGAGTTTAGAAGTGAATGAGGCCATTTCCGACGTCAAGTCCTTGTAGGGACCGGGCTAATACTTGGGAGGGCGTCCGTGCAGCAATGGGGGCGTTGGGAAACGCCTACTGACCGTCTTGACAGATTTTGGGTTCCTGCCTCTCCAGACGTCTAGAAAATATCCTGCAAAGGAGTTGTAGTAGTTCTTGGCTCTTAGTTCAGTTCAGTTCTGGGTTGTTAGAGCTTGCTAGACACATCTACTTTTCGAGAGGTCGGCGGCATGGCACGGCACAGCATGGGAAGGAGGGCAGAGCTGAGCAGGCGGAGCAGAGTGCTAGGCGAGCGAGCAATCCAGGTGTCGTGCTGAGCACATCAATTCGGGCAATGTGAAACACAGTCACATTGACAGACTTCCTTACACTTCATTATTAAGCTATCTTCTCACACGTTCTGTCCCTTGTCTCCTACCTCGTCTGCTGTGGACGCAAAAAAAAAACAATTGGCAAGGGCAAGTCGTGACAACCGTTCATTTCAGAGCGACCCCACAGACACGCATCTCTTTCCATTTTTCCTTCTCTGCACCTCATCACACCTTATCCGACCATGTACCTTAGACATCCTCAGTTTTCCTCCTCACCCTCCAAAGCGACTGGAAGCGTGGGCTTCACTCAAATCCTCAGTGATTATATATTTTTGTCAAACCCTTAGGCTGTGGATCTTATTTTCAAGTGAGGAGAAGGATCAAAGATCATGTGCTTATCATCAGAATCAATAACTTTAACAAACAACTGAAGCCAACAATGAGAATTTCAAAAAGCTAAAACTGATTACGCTGTCCTTTTGTCCACTATGTTAGATAAACAGTATTGATATTCTACCCGAGGGCAAGTTCAGCACTGCCAAAGCAGTTTATTGGTAACAGAGTTATACTGGATGTGGTTTGCCATTGCCATCCCAGCAGTAGTTATGGCAGGAATTTGCAATTTGACCTTGATGCCGGCAATAGCTCACCTACTCTTCGCGAAGGACACCGTGGGTTCTTTAAAGTCCATCAACTAATGCCGGCAGATGGGATGCCCCGTTTAACATGTTGACTGCCGCCGATAAGTACACTCGTAGTGCTGGATGTACCAGATTCTCGTAGAAAAGATTATGTTCTTGTATTGTAAACGGAATGTGCTGCAATGCCAGATAACGCAACAAACGATCTGCTGGCAATTCGGTGAACATAAATCTGTGTAATAATCATGATCAAATTAGTGTTGTACCATTTACCATTTTATGTGATACTGAAAATCACAAAAGTGCACAAATATGATATCGGCACAAAGTTCACGTTAGTTAAACTAAGACAAAAGAAGAGATGGTTACAATGGGAAAATAAATTATTACAACTGAAATAAGCTTGTTGTACATGATCCAGGGCATTTACGGCTGGTGACATATACTATAAAAGTATAGGCAGTCATATATCATTGCAGTGTGTTGAATACTATATGGCTCATGGGAAGGAAATATCACATGACAAGCATATACTGTATAAATCAAAGTCTTAGCACGTCGAAGCTATTCCATGCGGCAGATTGCAGACCGACTTCAGGTTTCAGCAGAAGCTGCATGCAAGACTGAGGAGGATATGCAAAAATAGTATTGTGAAAATAGACATGGTCAAGGAAGAAAACCTCTCTGAAAGTGATGGTAAGCACCTCAGGGTACGCTGTCTACGTGACAAGACCATGATCCAGTCGAGATTTTGCTAACTGACAAAACTGAAACAAAGGTGTTAATGTTTCTTCAACAACAGTATGATGCACATGAATACAAAGTGGTCTCAATGGATGTATAGTAGCTGTCAAAAAACTTTTGCTGAGGAGAGGCAACCAAATGAAAAGGGTGGAATATGTAGCAGAGATGAACCAGTGAGATGATCAAACCTTTCCAGATCAGCCATTGTGTGAACTGTTACGCAATAATCAATGGCAGTTTGTTCAAAGGTGGACTGGGGAGTAGTTATAACACTCAGTGTACAACAGCAACTGTGAAGCCTCAATGGTGGATCAAAACAAGTGTGGGGCTGCATCTCAGCCAAGAGTGTTGGGGATTTACATAAATCAAAGGTACACTGATTGCCCACAGGTCCCAGGAAGTTCTGATCCATCATGCCATTGCCTCAGGAACATACCCCATTGGGCAGGTATTCATCTTCCAACAGGACAATGACCCTAAGCATCCAGCTAATGTGGTGAAAAACTATCTGGAAGGTAAAGAGGCCGAAGAAACTCATACAAAGATACCTTGGCCTGTAAAAAGGGCTGATATGAACATCACCAAGGCCAAATGTGGTTACATGGGCACTGAGAAAGTCAAATAACAAACAAACAAATACCTTGCATGAGGTGTGGGAAGTACCCCAGGATACAGTGAATCCTCGCTTACTGTTATAGTTAATCGTGCATTCTGGAAAGGTGCGACTTTAACCAAAATGATGAAGTGAATCCAATTTCTCCATAAGAATTAATGTAAATATGGGGCGTGGAGTGGGAGGGGGAGGGGGAGGGAGGAGGAGTTGGTTCCAGGGAAAAATGTTATTGCCAGCCAAAAGCCATTATATTGTTGCGAATTCGCGCCCTCCGGCGTGCGGACGGCCACGTAACTCGGATCGCGGCACGTCGCCCACTGGACGGACAATTCAGTCGTGAACCCTACCGGGAATCTATGCCCGGAGCCAGTCACGGGTGGGCCTTTCGACCTCACACACAATCGTGCCAATCGCCCCCGCGTAGGATAGGGTTGTTCGCAAACTCGACCTACCTAAGTACCACGCGGATGGTAAACCGGCGATCGTACCTCGCCGCAGGTCGACTCCGGACACGAGCCGCTTGGCGGCCCGTTCCTTACTATCGGGATAACCGAGCGGTGTTATCGTCGACCTCGACGGTTCAGATAATTACCGGGATCTTGCACCCGCGACGAACCCTTTACGTGAAGCAGGATGGAGAGTCAATAGAGAAAAGACAAAGCGAAACGGGCACAGTTCAACATGCAAGCACTTTATTTACACGACACACGGAGAGCACACATATACAGCCAAACAGTCAAAATGCACTATGCAACCCAACCAAAAGCAACGTCGACGCAGAGCTACAACCGAATACGCGCACACACGGCAACACTTATACAGTTCTACTTTACAGACGGCGCCACCCACAAGACATTTACACAGAACCCAAAAGAAATAGAAGTGGTCACTTCCCTGTGCGCGCACCGAGTCCTTCTCCGCGCCCTCAGCTCCCCGCTCCTCCGGCGTGGTCGGCGAGCTCGTGCTTCGCGCGCGGCACGGTGTGGCCGTTCGACGCACGGACGGGGTTTTGGGGAATAACGGGGTTTCCAGCGCTCTCCTGGTGCGGACGGGGGGGGGGGGAAGAAATCGTCGACACTCGGGTCGAGGGAGAGAGGAAATGGCGGACGCTCCGTCCCACCAGCGGGGTCTCAGGACCACACCGACTCTGGCGAACCCTCGGACAAGAACCCTCGACTGGAGCTTCTCTCTCTCTCTCTCTCTCTCTCTCTCTCTCTCTCTCTCTCTCTCCATCTCTCTCTCTCTCTTCTTACACCGTCGTTTGTCCAAAAGGTCCAAGGCTCATCAGGATCAAGGCTCCGCAGGATCACAGCGCGGCAGGAACAGGCTCGCAGGATCAAAAGGCTCGGCAGAACAACAACAACCAACCCTCTTCGCGATCCACCCTTTTTATAGCGCGGGGCTCCGCCCCGTTGCTCCGCCCGTTCTTGCTCCACCCCCCTTCGAGGCGCTTCGAGAAAGGTCTCGAAGAGGGCGTTCTCCTCCTGGCCGCGTCACACCGCGCATCCACCAATCGGGCGCCAGCTGCCCACCCCGCTTCTGTCACACTCCTGGAGAAACAGGCGGGAAAATCACGCGCCGTCGTTGTGCTTCTTCTTTCCTCCTTGCGTTCTCGACGGTTTCCAACGCAGAAACCGTCGTATGTGGACCGTGGAGGATGGCTTCGTCAGCGGGGTAGTGGCGAAGATGGTGGTGGTTGTTGTGAGGGTAATTGTAGCGCGGTTGGCGTTGTGGCGTAGTTGGTGCGGTTGTTGTTTGCGGGGAGGTTTGTCGTTTAAAATAACAATAGAAAAAGAAAAACGGCTATCTCAAAGGATCGCAGCCCGAATGAATCACATAAATTCCCTCTAGACAACGGCTTTGGCTAACTACACATCGTACTTAAGAGATATCTCACCTACGGGTCCTGAATGGTGGTTTGCGAATTTCCACAGCCGTAACAATATCCATCTACTGATACACAGTAAAAGTTTTAAATAACTTTAAACAAATAATTTAATACTGCACTCACCAATGATGATTGTGAAGGGTTAATGACAATCGCACAAAATGATAATCACGGCGAGTAAAAAAGAAAAAGATACTTGCACCGACACAACATGAACAGCAATAGCCGCCACAATCAAGTGGCTTACGCTTTGGGCCGCAGTTCATAAGGTACCATAAATACCGGTGTATACAAGGTTTACACTGAATGTACACTGGGTGGGCTTATACACCAGTATTTGATATTCCGGTTCTGGGTTTGGAGCATTGGCAGGTCTCCTTGGGGGCTCCCTGCTGACGATCTCAAAGTTAAGTTTCCGGTCGATATCTGTCCCGTTTTAACAGTTTATTTTCTCACATACATGTTACTGTGTGTTCCTAGTTCGGTTTTCTTTCAAAAATCATGCTATTTTGTGAGATTTCGTCGAACTTGTTCTTACTGGGTGCTTGAGGCCTATCCTTGAGGCCTGAGGCCTACCCTTTGTTCCCCTCGGTGTACGATCGTGTTTATTTGTTTTTTCTCCCCATTATCTTCAATTTCTATCTTTCCCACTTTCTTAACGTCCCCCATCCCAACTAATCACTCTATTTCTTATCTTTAAAAATTTTTTTTTTTTAAACCGCGACCTTTCTCCAATTCTTCTTCTTCTTCATCTCCTCTTCTTCCTCCTCTTCTTCTTCCTCAATTTTTTCTACAACACTTCCATGACCTAATCTGTTGAAAACTCTCTCAAACTTAATAATAATAACAAAAACGATCTCTTATAATGAATGCTCATCTTCCTCTTTCACACGTTGGTACTCTTTACTGTATCAGAATGCACTACTCTTCTGCTATTTAAACAGACTGCTCTCAATTCGACCTTTCCTTCATACCTTGCCTAAAAAATCAACTGTTACAGCGTTTCTTCTCTCCATTCTCTGAATTCGCCTTTATTGCATCCCTCAAGAAATGTGCTTAATCGCATAACTGACCCAAAACTTTAAAAAACCCCAGTTTGCTATGAATGTTCACTTTCCATCAACCATTCTTTTTTCCAAACTTCAGTGCCAACTCACTCCTCTCACCCTCACTCTCAAAGCAACCATCCCACTGTTCTCCTCCAAGTCTCCCTCTCACCTCTCTCAAAAACTCCCCCTCACCTTTCTCCCACCATTCATCCCCTCACTCATCCTTCCAAAAGTTGCCCCCCTGCCCATCCACAAAGCTGCCTCCTTCACTGCCCTCTCACCTCCATCTCTTCACTCCACCTCCTCAAATCCTCAACTGCCTTCTTCCCCCTCTCTTGTCCCCCTCTCCCCCAGCACCACAGAGCCTTTTCTCCTCTTCATTCGGCCCACTCCCCTAGCTTATCTGCAATCCCCCACACTCTTCCAACAACACTCCTTACCTCCCCCCCCTCGTCCCTTGTCCTACCTCCCCTCCCCCCCACCCCTGCACCAAAGCCTCCTCCCTACCTCTTCATTAAAAGTATGGACCTCAATATCCGGGGCCTTCGCTCAAACCTTTCAGATCTTTCCATACAGGTTGCCACTGACAAACCAGACATAATCTGCCTAACAGAAACTTTCCTCCCCCAAGACGTGTCTGACTCCCAAATATCTCTCCCTGGTTACTCCCTCCTCCAGTTTGACAGACCTGAGCCTCGCCCTGGTGGAGGAGTTGCTCTCTTCATCAAAGACTCTATTCCTCACTCTCCATGCACTGCCCTCACTCCCCACACCCCCAGGAATACCTCTGGCTACGGCTTCCCCTCAACTCCCACCTCATGTTTATATGTGTACTGCACCGTCCACCTAACAGTGATGACTCCATCTACACTCACTATCTGAAAACATGGACCAACTTCTATCTTCTCATCCAAACTCTCTCTTCCTCATATGTGGTGACTTCAATTGTCATCAAGCCAGTTGGCTAGGTGTGGGTACCTCTCTCACCTGTCATGGCACTCAGCAAAAGCTTTCTGCGACTCATTGGGACTGACTCAATCGGTCAATTTCGCTACCCGGATCTCAACCAATGGTACTCCATCTCTTCTGGATCTGATTTTGACAAATTTCCCTGACAATATCTGCTGATCTTCCTCCGCTCCAATCGGTCTTCTGACCACATCCTTGTCAAAGTGGACATCTCTCTGGATATTATCGGAGAACCACCTCACCGCCGTCGAGTCTGGCATTTCACTCAAGCCGACTGGCAGGGTCTCCAAGCAGCCCTCAAACTTATAGACTGGTCTCCTATCTCTACTTTCTCCAACATCAACTCTTCCTGGGAATTCTTTCAAAGAAACTTGCTCTCCCTCATGCACAGATTTATCCCCTCTCGTCTTCAGTTATCCTACCCTTCTCCCGCCTTGGTTCACTTAAACTTGTGGTGAGGCAGTTGTCCTGAAACAACTTGCCTTTGCCTCAGGGAAAGCAAACCCAACTGAGGGCAATCTCAGTTCCTTCCATAAAACTCGGAACAAGTGTGTATCTACCCTCAGGAGAGCCAGAAAACAATATCTTTCTCATCTCAAGTCTGAACTCACTCTACCTGGATATGCTGTTCTGCTCTCCAACAATGGATGGAAGCCCTCAATGCCAGACAGGAAATCCGAGCCGTATCCCTGGATATATCACGTGCTTTGACAGAGTCTGGCACCCTGCCCTGCTCACCAAACTCTCTTCCTATGGTATCCAAGGTCATCTCCACTCATGGCTCGCAGACTTCCTCTCCTGTCGCAGTCAACGTGTGGCCCTAAATGGAGTTCTTTCATCCCCCTTCCTGTCCAGGCTGGAGTTCCTCAAGATAGCGTTCTGGGCCCTGTTCTTTTTCTGGTTTTCATCAATGATCTCTCCGACTCTCTGGAAAATCCTCTATATCTCTTTGCTGATGACTCCACCCTCTGCCGTACCATCGGTCATACCTCAGACCGGCAAGGCAGCAGCTTCTTCGCTCACTGATGATCTGGATAAAATCACAAACTGGTCCAACACATGGAACATGTCTTTCAATCCGGACAAATCTCACACTCTCACTATGTCTCTCCGAAAGGACATTTAGAAAACCCCCCATCCATTTCTCAACAATCCTCTGGAAGAAGTCCTTTCTTTCAAGCTTCTGGATCTCACTATTGCTTTGACCTTTCCTGGAAAGCCACATTTCAAACCTCGCTCCAAAGCAAGTCGCCGACTGGGATCCTCCGTCGTGCAAGGTCTTCCTCGACCCACCTGAGCTCCTGACCACTTACAAAGCTTTGTTCGCAGCCTGATGGAGTACTGCTCTCCCCTCTGGGCTGGTACTCCTGCCTCCCACCTTTCTCGGCTTCACGCTCTATAAACCAAGGCATTTCGGATCATTGGCATCTCCCGCAATGAGGCTGGTCTTTTGGGCCTCTCACTCAATCACCGAGCAGTTGGTCGGTGGTCTTTCTGTCTTCTACTACGTCTCCTCTCCAGCCTCGCCCCCCCCCCCTGCTCTCTCTGTGATTTGTCTGCACCACATTTCCGCAGGGCGCTCAAGGTCCACCAACAACCCCTTCTGGTAAAACTACCAAAATCACGAATCACTGCTCACTTCCCTCTTTCATTCCTCTTTTTTCCCACCTTTGGAATAAACTCCCTCACTCTATTCATTCCCATTTTCCCTCCAGGCCTTCAAAACAGCTGTTCACACCACTCTTATCATCCCCATCCAATACCTCGATCTTTTCTACCCCCGATAATCCACCCAAGCCCACGTCCTTCAAATTCCCTGCTTTCCTTCCTGAAAGTCCTGTAATGTCCATCTTCTATTCCCCATGTTCCGCGTCCCATCCCTCTCCCTTTCACAGATCTCCAAATGTCTCTGTTCCCCACTATTTTGTCCTTCCCACTCCCTCCCCTCCTGTCTCATTCCCCCTTGATGTGCGTTGTGTGTCAGCTCTCATACGAGCCTCGAAAGGTATACAAAAAAAACCAAAAAAAAAACAGCTTATACACCGGTGTTTACAGTACACCTTATACTGTAGCTTCATTAAAACCAGGAAAAACATTAGTTTGGCTTCTAAATCATCGGTTTTCAAGGCGTTTTTGATGCAGACAAGCATGCGGTCGTTATCTATTGTACTGATGTTATGAGGAATACTGTACATGACTATATTGTCTTTCAAAACAACGTTGGCCGGGATAACATTAAGCGAGGACTTACTGTATTTGGAACAACATTCCACAGTCATACACTGATAAACTCTTTGGGAGCATGAAAACAAGATGTCATGCTCTACCAATGGGGACCATACTCTGTGTAGAGCGTTGGTGCTGCCTAAGCAGTCTCCTTGGCTATTGGACACAATCCTGGACGGGTCGCCACTCCGACACAGGATACCAGCAAGCTGGCACTCATTTTGCCGACCTCAGAAGGATGACAGTAAAGTTACCCCACCTGGTATTAATTCAACAGCTGAGCGGGATTTGAACTCAGGATCCTAGGATCCCAAGCCCACCACTCGAACCATGAAGCCAACACCAGGTCAACACAAAAGCACAAGATTCCCAAAACAATCCAAAGGGCACTGGACTGGGTAGAGCACATACCTCGGCCAGGATGAAACAGTTTACATTTTATATGCCACTTATAGGCCGGATCTGAATCCGCACCCGAACCAAAATCAAATTGGCTTGTTGTTGTCACCTAACCAACTCATCCACCTAGTTTTGTCATGATCCGTCCACAACTTTTTGAAATATCATGACATATATATA
>CM068962.1:41572080-41589519 GCA_035128595.1 Eptatretus atami
TATATATATACATACATATACATATATCGTTTTGGCTGTATCTCTCAATGGTGAAGAATCACTGAGAAATTAAAAAAAAAAATTCGTATTCGGATCTTCACCAAAATCGAACCAATTCATCCTCATCATGCACCCAACCTGTTCACCAAGTTTCGTCTGAATCCGTTCATAACTTTTTGAGATATCCTGCTCACAGACAGACAGACATTAAAACATAATCTCCATCTACCTTCGGTGGTGGAGGTAATAATAATGAATTGCACAACACATTCGTTACATTTATAATTTGTATATTTTCTTTAACAATGTATGGTTAAGGGAATGACTTGTATTGGTTAACCTTGAATAGTATAGTGGTTGTTATTTCACATATTGCATGTATTAGTTGAAGCGTGAGGTAATTTAATTGCGATTTAGAATATGCCTCATTTTATGTGTAGAAAGCTGCTATCTTCGCTTTCCTAATGTGTGTCTAAAACAGCCATCCCTTCAATGCTCTTTAATGCTCTCACCTTTGTAATCTGCCTTACATGTGCTTTTATAGAGTCCGATCGGCCGTCACGCACAAGCTTAGGTGTGAGACCACAGACTTCCACCCTCAAGATCCCACCCACCGCCCAGTCAACACCATCTGGGCGAAAGGTCAGGGATACTCCGCCCAAAAACTTGGCCCTGAGCCAATAGCAGCCGAGCAGGGAATGGGCTACTGAAGTCATGGCTTTAGGTGGTGGGGGGGGAGGGGTGTGACTATAAATTGGGCTGACATGGTCAGCACAGAGAGAGTGAAGCGTCGTGAGCTGATGAGGGAAGCTGCACCCAGGTCGCAGTGGGTTTCCTCCAGAAACTGACAGCTCCAGCCATGCCTCAACTCTCCCCCCCACCATCCTCCAACAGCTGGGATCAGGCAGCAGCACAAACTGTTACCCCCGCCGGCAAGTGCCTAAGCATAAGACTCATTGTGTCCTGTTGGACGCAGCCAAGGTATTTCAGTCTCGTCATTTCTTCTGACCTTTACTCATGTGGTATGTGTGAGGGCTTAAGGTTTGGGCAATTCAGGAATCTTCCCTTTGTTCGTTGGTTGAGGGGGCACATATTGCGTAGTGGGGTTTAACATTGTATTGGTTCTCGTTTGTATTCCCATTTTTGTCAAATATATGATAACAAGAAGCGAATACTGCGATATCGCGCGGCTGGGGGCAGTAAAAGTCTAGGTTAAGAATGATGAAACAATTTTGCAGTTATAAAATATAAATGTAGACACGGTGAATTAGCATGCATGATGGGAAGAGTTGTGACGTTGGACAAATTTATATTTATAGCCCTCAGATCAAAGGGACGTACGCAGCCATAAGTGTGACAGAAGACACAGGACAGAATAGCCAATTATATAACAGTGCGATGTCGCCGTGCTGTAATAACCACTTCTGTCACCAAAAAAAGAGGAAGAAATCACCTCCACAAGACGTTTTAAAAACACTTCAGGTGAAAAACAATGAAGAACGAGAGTTACAACGCTGCGCGTCAACAACTAACGGAACAGGAAGATTATCACTTCCTGCTCAGAAAATCAACTTCCGGCGTCACACAGAAAACGATTCAGCACAAAAAACGTCGCTCTTCCGCATTGACCCCGCCCACAATTCACCCGGCAATCTCCGCCCACAATACACCCGGCAATCTCCCCCCACAATACACCCGGCAATCCACCCGGCAATCTCCGCCCACATCACACCCAACAATAAGTGTGAAAGAAGACACAGGACAGAATAGCCAATTGTATAACAGCACGATGTCGCCGCGCTATAAAAACCACTTGGTCTCTGAGTGCATTCCTGTGTCTCTGATCGCTATTAGAATGATACACATCCGTTAAAGGATAGATTGAGTGAGGGAGATTAGCACCCAGTACGAGTACCGCACCCGGCGACTCCGCTCGGTCGCCATTAAAGAACGGACATATGGTACTGATCAGCGTGATGCATCGACTAATCAGAGTGGCTCGGTGGTTCCGTTGGGGAACGTTATCATGGCAGACAGGCCCATGATCCACCCGGAAAGATAAATCAGTCGGCCGTTGCGACCACTTTGACGTGGTTCATCAGGATTCAAACCGGGCAACAGGACAAACCACACGGCTGCAACAGTATTGTCTATGTATTATGTAAATCTCTCAGTGGTAATGACTCATTATTTGTGCATATCCTGTGTGTGTTTCCAGAATTATCTACAACTAGCAAAAGCATCTATCGCCAGTGGCAAGAAAATTTTAAGTTGATCTATCAATTTAAACTAGTCAATGGACTTTAAAAAGGTTCATTGTGTTGCACTTTTGGTTTCACTCAGAGCCAAAGCTTTGAGTTACTTAAACTGCCCATCATGAAACGGGGGTGCAACATCGGCAGTGAGCTGAGGGAGTCGTTTGTGCATGTTCGAGAGAAAGCACCAGTCTTTTTCTATTAAGGGGATTTAGAGAAAAGGAGAGCGCAAGCAGCAAATAAAGGCTCCAGGAAGTTTTAAATTGTTTAAACACATAATTGATCATGGATAGAATGATTAGGAGAAGTCCTCACACAGAAGAAACATAAATAATATCCCTTTTGAGCACACGTTACCAAAAAAAACTCCAGCCTTTTCAATTTGAGCCAAAATGGTTGTCCTGTTCGCCAAAAATTGCTATATTGGTCACTTTGGCCTGAATGTGTGGCTTAAAAACGGCCTTTGAGGCCACGGCCACATAACTCATGTTACTTCGCACACAAAGTTGTTTCTGTACCCCGAGTATGAAGTTTGTAGCTTCAAAGATGTGGATGTGCATAAGGCATTGGCCATATCAATATTTAGTTTTTGATAAACATGAAATTGACATGACAATGTCAACACATGTGTGCAAGACATGTCTCCAGAGGCTTGAAGAGTGGTGTGGTCAAAAGTCAGTTAACAGCTCAGTATCTGGTATGATCACTATTAGCGTTGACACATACTTGGCAACAGCACCTCATTGAGGACACAAGATAGTTGAAGAAGGCTTGAGGGATGTCATTCGAGATATGTACCAAGGCATGCAGCAGTTGGGCCAACGTCGCCGGCTGGTTTTGAAAATGGCACAATCGTCGTTCCATTTCATCCCACACATGTTCTATGGGAGAAAGATCAGGTGAAACAGCTGGCCAGGGAAGTGTGGGAATGGTCTGTTGGGTGATGAAGTCGGTGATCACTCATACGTGAGGGCGCATGCGTTATCCTGTTGAAATGTGATGTGACGTCCATGAAACTGCAGGAACGGGAGGACGTGAGGACGGAGAACTTCATCACGGAACTGAATACCTGTCAAATTGCCATTAATGACCTTCAGCTAGGTTCTGTGATGTGTAGTGATGCCTCCCCATACCATCACTCTTCCAACACCGAATGAAGAACCATTGCACAACACATGCGTCAGCATAACGTTCCCTTTCCCGTCGATAAACGCGACAATGGCCATCACGACTGTCAAGATGAAACCTCGACTAACCTGTAAAGAGGATAGCAGCCTAATCTCGGAAAATGAACTTCAGACGTTGTCCACACCAAACTCGGCATGCATGTCGACGACATGGCAATAAAATTGGATGTACTGCTGGTCATCGTGGTCAGATATTATGCTTGCGTAACCGATTCCAGACAGTTCTATCAGTGATTGGTCGCAAGCCAGGGATGCTGCGAGCTGTCAAACTTGCTGTCTGGAACAGATTCCTGCTGTGCACCAACCAGATATGGTTATCCTGCCAAAGTGATGTCACACGTGGTAGCCCAGAACGTGGCCGGTCTCTGATGTTATCAATAAACTGGCAATGTCTCCACAGTGACTGTATTCAGTGTTCATCGGAACACCACAACACCTAACGACGTTTTATGGAATTCTGGTCTCGAACATGCCGATAGCTCATGTAAGTTCATTTTCAGAAAGGCGTGTCATCATGTTTACAACGTTTAGATGTCAATAAAAATGTTTTTTTAACAGCTGGGATGGTTCACCAAATTGTGCTGCATTGCAATTTGCTCAGTACCACGTGAAGCAGCGTCATACGACTCGGTGCCCCGCACGGCAATTTGTGCGTACAGTGCATAATATGCACGTGCAAATTCCGGATATTCACAGGTAAACTGGGGAACATGCCAAGGCAGATATTGGCTGACCATTTTATTGCACGGGTACATGTCAGTATCATTTTGTGTAGTTATTTTTTTTAATGGTGCACAGGAACTTTTTAGCATTCGTGTGTAAATTCATTACAACAGTGAAAACCTTGCATTTTCCACTTCCCGACAACCTTCCCCCAAAACCTCCCCCACCCCTGCCACAACATTGTAACCCCCACTCCACAACAATCCCACATTCTCTCCCAACCATACATCTCATTTCCCACCTCAAACCCTCCCAATACTTATTGCTTGGGAAAAATGAAAAATTTTCTTCATTCCATCTGTGGTGGGAATGAGGAACATTTTATTACTTGTCTCAATCATTTCACGAACAACAATTATTATTGTTTTACTCTTGAAGAGTTTTGCTATCATTTGTAGCCAGGTTTCTGACATCGTTTCACTTTCAAATCAGAATTTTCAAATCAGAAAACTGTGAATCACCTTCTTTGAGAAGGATTTTTAAAATAAATATATATATTGGTATGGATTTGAAAATTTTCCATGTTGAATCGCTAAGTGAAAATTGTTGGAGTTATTGTCCACAGCTGCCTTCATAGGTGAAAGGCATGACAAGCATCGATGTTTGATTTTTGTCTTGCCCAGTTCCAAAGATCAAAAACTGATCCGGATCACGGTTACTCATGGAGAACGATCTGATTTCACACACATATCAGCAAATGGCCATTTCATCCTTCATCAGGACATTTATTGGAGTTAAACGGTCATTGAAACGTTGCCACACGCTTCCGATTCGCTGGCCAATTCCGTACGACTTCTGACGGCAAAATGGAAAGATTCTCTTTGTGGCAACTATGCTCAATGGTTTGAACAAACACCTGGAAATAACTACCCAATACTGCAATGACAGGGTAAAAAGGTGGCGAGTATGCACAGCGAAAGAAGAGTCCGTGAAAAATGATACATTTTCCGTTTGTGATTTATTCACCACTTTATGGGTATGTATATATATATATATATATATATATATATATATATATATATAATATATATAATATATATTATATTGTTACGGCTGTGGAAATTCGCAGAACACCATAAAGGTCCGAAGTTCAATTAGATCGATAAGTCTGTGTTCAGTTAGATTTCCCCACCATTGTTTAATGGGAATTATTCGTGTCACAGGGCTGTGATCTTTGACATAGCCGTTTTTCTTTACTATCGTTATTTTGGACCAACAACCACGATCGCCTCAAACCACAACAACCACGATACCTAAACCACCATCCCCACTACACCAACTGCCGATCCCCTTCTCCACACACCACATCACAACCCTCTCCGCTCGTGTAAACCGTCTCTAAGAAGCGAAGGAAAACAGGAACATCGATGGTGCGCGGATTTTCCCGCCTGATTCTCCCGCCTTGTTATTCCCGCCTGTTTCCCCCGCACTTTGTGGGCGGGGGAGGGGCGATGCGGGTCAAAGGTCAGAGGTCATGTAAAGGAGGGGCCTGATTTTGGGGGAATGAATCTCCCTGGACCTGTGCCAAGAAATTCTCTCGCCCCGCGCGGCGAGAGGGCACGGCCTTTTCTGGAAGCTTCCCGCAGGAGCTGGAAGGAGGGGCGGAGCAATAAACAGGGAGGAGCGAGGCGTTGGAATGGAGGGATATAAGGGCGCGCAGGACGCCAGCTCGGGGCTTTTGTTTTGTCTTCTTCTTCGTGGTGGTGCGTGGGGCTTCTTCTTCGTCGTCTTGGTCTTCGAAGAGTTTTGGGTTCGGTGGTTCGGGTCGAGCCGTCGGAGCTCGCAGTCGGTGGGAGTCCGGGCGTGGCACAGGGACGAGAACGGGAGGCGCCGCTTTGCCAGCTTGTCGCGCAAGCCTGCGCATCGTGTGGAGAGCGCCGGAGAGAGCTCGCTGGCTCCGTGGAAGGCCGAGCTCAGCCGCGGCTGTCCTAGCTACCGTGGGGGACAGATGTCGCGACTTGCCCACCATCGCACCACGAGGGTGCAGGTAACCTGCAACGGTCTTGTGGGATTCGTTCGGTCTGCCAATCCCACGACATAAAGGTCTACGGACCCTGTCTGTGGGGTAGTCTTTTATTTTCCTTGGTTTTTGCTTTTGAATGAATGTTGGTGGCGCCGTGTCCTGTAAGTAAAAACTGTGCAAGTTCTGTACATAAATTGCTTATAGTCGGTTGTAGTGCTTTTACCTTGCTCGTGTCTTGTCCCCTCCCGCATTGATTGCATGGCTGTACATACGTGCATGTGTGTAAAATAAATGTGCTGGTCTAAATGTAACCCGTTCGTCGTGTCTTTTCCCCCATTGGGACGCCATATTGCATCTCGGAATATTAGTTGGGTTTTAAATACCCGTAAATATAATCGGATCCGGCGAGGTCGGGCGATAATACCCGCTCGGTTATCACTGCAGAACGGAAACGGACCGCTTGGGCGGTTCGTGTCCAAGCCGACCTGTGCCGAGGTACGGTCTCGCCGGTAGGCTACCCGCGTGGGTACTTAGGTATATCGATATTCGGTGATTGACCCTATCTGCGCGGGTAGAAAATTGGCTAGGCCGTGGTGGGGTTGAAGACCACCCGTGACAGGGTTCCGGCGTTGTTCCGGAAGGTCACGACTGAATTGTCCGTCCGGTGGGCGAGCGGCTACTATTAGTGAAAAGCGGTCGTTCGCACGCCGGCGGGCGCGAATTCGTAACAATATATTATATATATATATATTATATATATATATGAAAATAAATAATATTATATATATAATTATATATATATACAATAAAATATCATAGGCCTGCATTACAGACACCAATGTGGAATGCAATTGCTGTGTCCTCCAATGACTTACCAATAATGTGCAAAGGCTGCTTTGTATGCTTGGTGTAAAGAGCATTAATCTGACGTTTTAGGGTCAGAATCTCTTCTGCTTGGATAGCAATATCCGTGGCTGACCTGTGCAGATTTGGCAAAACAATAACAACATCATGGGTGAGCTGAACAAAAGCAGTGAGATGTAGATATATGTAACAAGGAGTGAAAACATCCTTGCAGACAATATAAGAACAACTGCTACCTGGTCCCTCCGGAAGGCTGATGCAACATAATGCGAGCATTGGGCAGGGCATGTCGGCGCCCAGGTGTTCCGCGGTGAGGAGCAAAGAGCCCATTGAAGCAGCGAGACCCACACACCATGTGCATATGGGGCACAGTACATACTGCATGGTGTCGTATATGCCAGACCTGAGGTCACCAAACACCTGCAATTTCACAACACTTCATTTGTGGCTTTTTTTTCTCCCAAAAATATAGTTTCATGGACATGTGAATACATTTCTCATTAATTGTGCAGTCTGATGTACAAAACACAGGCTCATCACATCATAATAAGGTAGTTTTTAAAAATATATAATTTTTAACATTATTTTTAAAGATGGCAAGATTGCTTAAAGTTGTCCATCTAACTGGTTTACAAGAGATGCAATTCAATTTCAAATATTTCTTGGATATGACTTCCAGTACTGTATATAAAACATTTCTGGAAGGCATTGGCAACCACCCAGTTTCATCATGCCAAGAAATTGCTTTGGCAACACAGACATCTGCAACAGAGTATGGTACATCAGAATCTTATTATTTTATTTATTTAACGGCCACAATTATTCCCACATTCTTGTGGGGTTTGGCTTGGGGAAGCTTTGCCCAAGACTTTCACGCACGCGCTGACCAGCCTAATGATCGACTGAGGTTCGGGCAGGAATTTGGAATTTGGCCATGATGCAGGCGATAGCTCGCCTTCTCCTCACGAAGTACACCATGAGATCTTTAATCGTCCACCAACTAATGCCCGGCAGATGGGACGCCCAGTTTAACGTCTATCTGAGAGACGGCACACACATTGGTGCTCACTCGGCCTGTAAAACACTGAGACGACAGTTTTATTGCTGGGCAGAAAATCAAACCAGGCGAGATAGCTCAGAGGCAAGTGTGCATATGGCCAGGTCATCGTACTATCCCTAAAATATTACATTATTAAAAGTTGGAGGCAAGAGGAATAAAAACCTGGAAAACAGATTGTCTGCAATTCATAGGTGAGCATACCTGGACTGTTTATATACATATGGATTGGTTTTTGGGTCTTTTCGGATTGCCAAGAAGAGAGTTGAGCCACCACGAGTGATGCTACTTGTCATCTATCTGCAGAAAAGACATTTTCAGTTAAAATCGAGATACATCCAAATGTAAACCATTTTCATTTTTTCTTTTTTAACCACAAGATGTAGGTAGTACAGTAAGGCCCCGGTTTACATCAGGGATGTGTTCCTAAAAAGTGTGACGAATATCGAAATGATGTAATTCAAAGCAATTTTTCTCATAACATAATTGGAATAAGTGGATGCGTTCCTGACATTTTCACTTCACTATTATATTTATCTTTTTACCCACACATGGGAGGAAAAAGCGGGGTTAAGCAATTGGTTCACTTGTCTGTCTGTGTTCGCAAAGGTCAGTTTATGATGAAGAAAACTTATTTCAATTGAATGTTATATTTTGAACATGAATCAAACAGAATCAGAGACAGACTGAAGTTCAGGAGTATTTGCCTCTAAATTTGGCCTGATCGCACGTGCGCAGAGAGGAGTGATTATATATATAATATATATATATATATATATATATTATATATATATATATATATATATATATATATATATATATATAGATAATATTGTTTACGGCTGTGGAACATTCGCAGTACACCGTAAAGGGTCCTTAGACAGTTATGACGCTAAGTTTATGTAGATAGTTCCCACCGTGTTTTTTAAGGAATTCTTCGTGTTCACCGGGCTGCGCTCTTCGAGATACGTTTTTCTTTTTCTATTGTTATTTTGAACAAACTCACGCAAGCACAGCCGCGTTGAAACCGTCGAACGAAAAAGGGACCAAAAGAGTTTCCTTTTGGGCGCACGGCATTTTTCCCGCTATTTTTCCCCCGCGCTTGGTGTGAAGGAAAGGGGGAGGGAGTCGCCGCCGATTGGTGATGAACAGCGTGAGGCGGTCGGGGTGAGGGAACGCCCCTTTTCCGGAACCTTTCGAAGGAGGTGGAGCGCGAAAACGGGGAGGAGCGAAGGGCGGAGCCCGCGCTATATAAGGCGGCCGCGCGCGGGGCTCACTACTCTCTCTGTCCTGTCGGGGTCGAGTGCTCCCTCTCTTGGGGCCAGGGTCGAGCTGCTCTCAGACTCTCTAGTCATGGGTCGTCGACGTCATTCTCCTCTGGTCCTGAAGCCGCCTTCTACCTTCAGTCCTCTTGCTTGGTCGTAGGGTCGTGGAAGCACCACAGCAACGCAGGAAGAGAGCTCGCTGACCCAGCCAGGGGCCGAGGTCAGGCGGCGGCTACGCAAGGCCGTGGGGAGTCGAGTCGCGACTGCCCACCGTCGCGCCACGAGGGCGCGGGTAAGACCTTCGGTCTCACGGGACCCGTTGCGGTCCTCCAGGTCGCGTGCCATAAAGGTTTAACGAACCCGTCTACCGTCCCTGCTATGGGGGGGTTTTTTCGCTTTGGCTTTTGTTATGACTGCTGTGGCACCGTGTCCTTATAAGTGACCTGTGTAAAGTGACTGTACATCATCGTAGTCGGTTAAGTAGTACTTCTATGTGCTGGTACATTGCATGACTGCCTTTGCATGTATATACGTAGTGCTGTTTAAAATAAATGTCGTTGTGTGTAAATCTATCCCGTTCGTCGTCTTTTTCCTTTTGAACGAGCCATCTTGAAATCGCGGAATAATTAGTAGAGGGTTTTGAACGCCGGGTAAGACAGAATCACATCCATCAAGGTCGGCGATAACACCGCTCGGTTATCACTGTAAGCACGGAACGGACCGCTTAAGCGGTTTGTCTAGGCCGAACTGCGGCGAGTACGATCGCCGGATCGACTACTCGCGCCAGGTACTTAGGTAGGTCAAGATTTGGCGACGTCAACCCTATCTCTGCGGCGATGATGGGCAATTGGCACGATCGTGGTAAGGTTAACCCCACCCGTGACTGGCTCCTGGCGGTAGTTCCAGGAGGGTCACGGACTGAATTGTCGCCGGTGGCGACCGCGGTTGCGATTGGAGTCACGCAAATGCTCGCACGCACAAGGCGGCAGAATTCGTAACAATATATATATATCATATACATATATATATATATCTATATATTGTTGCGGTTTCTCGGAACCGCATGCCCTCCTACATAAAGTGGTCCAAGACCGTTATTCCATTAATATACATGTGATACGTCCTTTCCTTTTGTCTCCTGCGCGGGCAACAGGGGCGTGCATTGTGAGGATTCATAGCTGGTTTTGCTTAATCATTTTCTTCTTTATTTCATTTCTAACTTCCTTCCTACTCTTCTTTCTGATTATTCCTGAGGTAATCTGAGCCACGTGCCCCTTTGCTATGACATGGGTCCTCAGCAAAGGCCAAGCAGGCATTACGCTGGAACCCTCATTGAAAGCACACTCAATACGCACCCAGCTTTAACGGAATCGTACCGAGGAGACGGAAGAAACAGACCTTAGAAAGGGCGCTCAACATCACATGAGCAATCAACAGAACAAACAGCTCCCGTCCTCAAGCGTCCACTCATCTTGAGGCGATAATAGTAAAACGACAACCAGCACGTTGTGGATGATACGGGCGGCACGTACTTTTCACACCTCCATTTCTGGACTAGATATATCGGCATTTTTTCCCTCCATTTCTCCATCTGAACAATATCTACAGTCATGCGCCGCTTAACAACGTTCCGGGCAAAGACGGATCGCATATTACGACGGATCTGCTAGCTCTGAAAACACAATTTAACAAAATGGTAAGTGAAAAGTTCCTATCGCGAGTGATGTAGCCTCGTATAAAATGGCACATACATTTATGTACACCTGTACAGTACATAATACCTCATAATCGATATAAGACTGGTGGCCTGTTATAATGCGATCGTTGAGGTCCATAAAATGTCACGCTGCGAAAAAAAAATCGTGCCTAAATCGGATCAAGGAAATCGGCTTTCAAACTGAACAACTGTTTGCCACGTTTACTTCTAGCAGTAAATTATTTGAATGAAGAATTCCCAATGAAATGTTGTTCTTAGTCGACATTAAAACGCAATTTTTTTTTAGTGAAGCTTTTTATGTTTTTAAAACAATCGCACTGTTCGAACATATATATCAAATTGACAGGTGCTCGTTTCTTTCATTTGTAAATTATAACATCGACTGAATGATTAATATTTATAAAATGCAAACGCTAATTATTCACCTTTCTATAATTTATCGATGCGAGAGGAAGATTGTAAGCTGCTGCTAACAACACGATGGCGTCATGAAACAGCACATCAAGGTAAATCTAACATGTCTTCCGTTATCTTGATGTGTGGTTACAATGCGATAGTATTCAGTAACAGTAACATGCAGTACAGGTTGTTATCCGAGGAGGCATAGGCTACACGATTATAGCCTAAGGGTGTCAGTTTTTGTGCAAAGTACGATGTTCGAAAATTGAAGAACAAAAAAAATGATGTTCCAGCAACTTAGGCTTAGGCCTAAGTCCAATTTTGCTCTACGGCGCGGATCGGCGGCCGTAGGCCCTCTGATTGCAGAACGTGCGGCCGCGAGAGTTTTCTGGAGGTGGCCTCAGGGTGGCGCTACTATCTTGCGCGTTTGGCTATATTTTACAGGCCGTAGGTGCCGTGGAATTTATAACGGCGGAGTTTATACTGTTTGTTCATTTTACGTTCGCGTAGTGCATTTGACAAGTCGAAACAAAAGATGGTAAAAAATAAATAAATAAATAAAACACCGCATCGTTATCGTTCGCCCGTCTGGCCGCACGTTCGCCTTGGGCCTGCGGTGCTGCGGTCGACTTGCGGGCACTTGGTCTGCTTGAAAATTATATGGCGCCGCGAACGCCCTAAGTGGTCACGTGCACATTCAATCAAAGAACAGTAAGGCACCCACGTTTCGGTTCCCAACGATTTTAAATACGCCGTGCGTGCTCCCGAAAAATAAACAACATATGTGACTGGCTAATTGTTGTGACCTGTGGAATACTGTGGCCGTATACATTGCTAGTGGCCGTAGATTTTGGAGACCCACGGCGCGTGGCAAATTGTGAGGCTAGGCCTTAACGACGCGTTTCTCAGAATGTAACCCCGTGTTAAGTGGCGCATGGACTGTATATCCTTTAATCTAACCTCCATATAATTATTTTATTTGAAGCGTTGCTCAATATCTGAACATATCGGTGTGGCAGGCACACGATCGCAGAATCGGGCGATGCACGCGTAAAACCGTGAGCCAGGGATGTGCTCGAGCAACCTGTAAGAATGTGTCGAAGGCAGACAGCGTTTAGCTTCAACACTATTGGACACATTAATCTCTGTAATGGGTTCGCATAACAATCGTACATCTTCGTCCTCGTGGTGGCTGCGGAATGTTCAATGGACGGTGAACGTCTTCTCGGTCTATATGGCCATTCGCGAAGCTGCGATAGGGCGGAGGCAATGTGTGTAACACTCGGGCAATGTGGCGCACACGGAGCAGGCAGCAGACAGACGTACTGTCTCGGAGTTCATCAGGGCATGGCCTGGGGGTTCGCGCAATGGGTTCATGGTGCAGAGTTCGGAATGGCAATTCATATCATTCGTGGGTCGGAGAGATGGTTCCACGTGCGGGGTCACTTGCCGGAATGGCAATGGTTGCGGTTTCGGCATCACGGCGGGCACGCAGGGGGTCAGGCAATCAGAGCGCCGCGATTCGGTGAGAACCTGGTTTCCGGGTGGCCCCCCGCACCGCGGGGCCAATGAAGGCCGAGTGGAGCTTGCTCTGTTCTGCTCTGTGTTCTGTTCTGTCTCTGTCTTGTCTCTGTTCTGTCTGTCTCTTCTCTTTATCTCTCTCTCTCTCTCTGCGCTTGCCTCTCTCTCTTCTCTCTCCCCGCTGTTCTCGTCAGTTCTTGACTCCGAACATCACTCTGGCTCCCTCCTCTTTCTCCGCCCATACGAGCGTTGTTTGACTCCACCACCACGATGGTCGCCTACTACTCTGTAACTCGTCTGGACTTCACCCTCCAACTCAGCCCCTCTTTCACGCCATGGTCTTAGACCGAGGCTGCCCGAAGCGCGAGACGATGCACAGCTCTCAGGGGGTACGCACCATGGAGCCCATTCTCCCAAACGTATTGGTGGGCGTGTTTGAACAATACTATGCAAAAGCTCACAAGAGACCGCGCCAACTTTCTCCTGTTTGCTTCAATTTATTATCGATTTTCTGTGTCTGTGTTGTATGTGTATGTGTGCGTGTCTGGCGCTGTCTATATAAGTAAGCTGCGAAGATTGTTATTATTATTTTCGGGTACACTGCTCTGCGTCCGTTTCATAAGTTGCTATGTTTTATTGCTGCACCACACCTTTCTTCTCTACTTGTTGCACAACCCCAATAATTATTGATTGTACACATACTTTCTCACTGCCATATTAATAATTTTATTAGAAAATCGTTCCCAATCATTCTTGTCTTTTTTGCATTGATCCAGCATGGTCCGAATCTCGCTAGCCGGACTTATTCCAACGATCCTTTTTAGCGGTATCGTCTTGGGTGTCGTCTGCCTGCATTGATCGGTTCGGGAGCGTACCGGAGGTGTGTTCCCCGTAATAAATCAGTGGTTATTTTTAGGGTACTGGATTAACTAGAACGCGAGGGAACCAAAGTCACGTGGTTGAGTTATGGGCAATCCACAGGTGGTTAAGCGCCTGGCGCGTCACGGAATTCATCGTGTGGGCGGCCTACATCCGGGGAGTCTGGTGGGAAGCCCGAATAGCTTGGATAGCTTTAGCAGTCGTGACTTTGGGTCTTTCCCCCCCCGCTTTAAGTGTCTTTCTCCCCCACGCTTTAGTGGTCTTTTCATGACCCCCGGCCGCACAACAAATATATATATATATAAATATATTATATATATTATAAATATTATATATAGATATATATATATATACATAGTTAAGGTTGTGGGGTAGATGGAGGAATTCATAGAACGTTAGGATTGATAGACGTTGTTTTGGTCGTGACGTGTAGGAGACATTTTGATGTATTAAGTAGGAAAACTGTGAATTAAGTGTTACCATGTACACTACAGGGGGTGGTGTGTTAATTAGGCAACTTGGCTAAGTACTGGGCACAGATGTTTGATCGACTTTGGTTCTGGTTGTGTGGACGGACTCAGAACCTCGTGTATGTTGCAATGGGATGACCCATTCTGAAAAGAGCGTCTCGAGAGGTGCGGATAGATAGACTGGTTAAAAAAAATTCGAAAATGTGCTTCTTTCAACAATTTAAGCAGCATTTTTGGGGAAAAGCAGCAACCATTTTTCTGGCGTGTTTTTCGCGCTGAAGAATCTGTTGTTTGCGAGCCAAAACTGCTAATAAGGTCACTATTAAGGCTCAAAGGTCCAATGAGTGCACTTCAAATTTTTCTAAAATGCTTTTTTGACATCCTCTATCATATATGGTCATTATTTGTGATACTTTTGTAGGTAAAGCTATAAAGGTCCATCAAATTGTAGAATAAAGGAAATTGTTTAGGAAAAATTACACACTTTTGCAAATATCTTGTAACGGTGCGACTTTTAGTTTCAGTGTGGAGTATACATTTTGCTTTGCATTTTTTACTCCCCTAGTCTACAGCTAGGAAGGGTTTTCCTCTTGCTGATGTATGATATCCTATGGTGAATAAGACAGATGTGTTAATGACTAATTTGCATATTAAGATATAGGTAAGGTTATGAGTATGAAAGGCGATTGTTCATTTTGCCTCACAGCTACTGGTAATTTTGCCCGTTGCTTTCAGTCACTCCACTTGAGACAGTGTTGGCATCTATGTGAAGCCGGCTACATTTCACCATAGCCTGCTTGAATTCATTCTCATTCAACAGGGTGTTCTTAAAGTAGCCCTAAATGAAGAATGAATCTAATAGCCGAGCCGATGCGTTGTGTTAGGCATTAACAGAACAGGTAGGGACCTCTTCAAGTTTTATCAACAGAAATTATGATGAAAGAAACGTCGCGAAAGTGCAAGCTAACTGAATCCATGGCCTGACTGCTTGACATCATATACACCCACAGATGCCGTTGTGGGCCTAAGAGCGAGTGATCGAGTGATTACTGTAGTGTTGATTAGAACTGGCTGTCTGTAACTAAATCTGAAGCCAGAGCGGGAGCAGGGCAAGCAAAGCTATTTGAGTACAGGGGGGGGGCATTTTCATGATCAGAATGCAATGCTGACTGTCAGGTTTTTTGTTTCTCTCCCCAGGAATATGGACTATTGCAAGCTAAGCCAACGCGTGAGGATGTGTTTGAAATTGTTCATATGCAGGAAACGCAGCGGGCTAAGACACGCGTTTTCAACCAGACACCGACAAGGCATGCCTTCCATTCAGGGAGGCGCTGGTCCGATGCAAACTGAGGTCTGTGAATTTTTGGCCGATGTGGACAGGCTTTCATCGCTCTTTGCAGAGCTCAAGAATATCCCAACTTAAATGGCACAAACTATGTTACTGCCCGATAACACATAACGGGGAAACATAAATGCTACAAGCTAAAAAGGAGCAATCAAAAGGATCCGAAAAGCGGCAGCTATAGAAAGAAAGGGTGTTTCAGTTGAAGGAACGCCGTCTTTTTAGCGCAGTAGTGCTACTAAGGTGGACCTGGACTTTGTTGTATGTTGTGCCAAAAATCGATAGGAAGCAGAAGAACAAGTCGGTCACAACTTGACTGAAAGTGACGACATCATAGCAAAGTCAATTGTACCATGAGATTTTAGTCTAAACTGCAACTGGAGAATGATTTGATCTCTGCTAAAGCATGTTATAATCTAACTGCCTTAAAAAGTTCTTATAGGGATGTAAAAAGGGAGAAGGACGTAGCAAAGCAGCTGACATGGCTATATGGTTTGTGTGCAAGATCAATCATCTGCTGAGAAGGAACGTTTGAAATCTGTCACAGCAGTATTGAGAAGGTACAAAGAACTAACCAGTGAGTGCGACTGCAAGATTCTGCATGTTATGTTAAGGCCCAAGTCAACTTCGATGTTTTGGCCAGCAATGGCAAGTTAATTAATGTATGTAAACAGCTGGCTTAAGCCCAGTCACAACTTGGACGTTTTAGCCAACTATGCGACTGTTTTGAAAAATTGTCTAAAGCTTGGTCAACGTCGATAGTTATGGTAATATTTGATGAACATGAGAGCACCGCCTGAAAAACACTGCCATTATCGTCGTTGCACGCTGGCTTTTAAAACGTTCGTATTTTTCGATTGTCCCTCAAAGCTTTCCTGCTTGAAATTTTACGACTTATGCCAGGTATGACTCAACACGTTCCACATAACGCTCCCATAAGTTTAGGCATCACGCGATCGTTGACACGACGTTACTTGTAAAGTTAATCATAGTCGAAACCACGTCGAGGTATGTTATGCGTACCCGAAACTTTTTTAACTAATGAGTTACGTGTTGTACTAAGTTACGCGACTCGTGACACACATCGACACACTTACTTGTAAGGTGCCTCATCGGTCGATAACACCGTCAATGGTAATGGTTAGCGTCAGTGTTCAACCTCCTGGTTTTATTTTTTTAATTTTCTTTTTCTTCCTTCCTTCGGTATGATGGTGATGTATGACACTCATGTTCTAGTGGCGGTTGGTAATTAATATAATATAATAGGCTGCCGGACTCACAACGATTTTAAAATATAACCGCACTGTACAATACAAACCGTATATGAAGAAAAAAAAAACGGGAGTCATGGAAAGAGTATAATACTTAGAACGTGGTTTGAACTTTGAGCACCTACAGAGATATAAGATGTGTCGTGTGTGTCAACGATGCATATCGGTGCGTACAACTTATTCCACATCACATACGGACAGTGTGCAAACGGCAAGTATAGTCGTAAAATTTTCAATGCTAAAATTACAAACGTACTCATTATAGGAACGTATGATAGCGTACTTTAGCGTTCTATTCACGCATACGAAACTTCCATGACTATTCGACGTGCGCCAGCGTTTCTAGAGCATTTTTCAGAGGTCGGCATCGCTGGCAAGGATCGCAAGGTGTGCTGCGATGTTGACACTTCCATTTCTGCGGCGGTTATGATTTGAATCGTTGTGGCGGCAGCGCTTTTCATAACCTACGCCACCGTCCATCGTCGGGCAGATGCATGCAGGCGTGCTATGCATTAATTAGACTATA
>CM068962.1:41611316-41624272 GCA_035128595.1 Eptatretus atami
CGCCATTCCCAAACGACGCCCGCCAACCACCAAACCACCACAGAAAACCTTCCACCACCTTCGCCTTTCTCCTTCACAACCATTCCCAGACACCACCAGTCAACACCAAACTTCGTGCTGTCCAGGAGCCGTTCGGTAGTTGGTGCCGAACGCGTCGAGCCACGGGTCCAAATGCGAGAGGAATTCGGATCAGAAATGCTTCACGCCCACTTCTCCTCCGTCCAATTGGCGAGCGCGAGACGGTTTGGCCCCGCCTCCAGGCGCGTGTATGTGAATTCCGTTTATGCAAATATGCGGATCAGGGGAGGTTCCGCCCTTTTTGCCCGACCAATGGCTGACCAGGGGGCGGCGTGGCCCCGCCTCCAATCGCGTTCTGATCCTGGAATTTGCATATTGGCTTCTCCTGCCGCCTATAAAGACGCGAGCACAAGGCGGCTCGTGTTGCGTTGTTGTTGCGTGTTGTGTTCGTGTTGGGTATTGCGTGTTGGTGTTGGGCTGGCTGGTCGAGTCCAAGTTGAGTGCGCGGGTGGAGCTGCAGCCGGCTGGTCGGGCAAGGAGCTCAGGTCCGAGTCAAGAGGACGGCGGTCGGCGACGAGGTTGCGGTGTGGGGGATCGCTCGTCTCGTCGCGGGACCCAAGCGCCAGCCATTCCCCTCTCCCTGAGCATCAACGATTCCCCCCCCCCATTCGCGCTGAGATAGTGCCGAGGGGCCCCTTCCTCCCCCACCCTAAACGTGGTGCCAACAAGACGCTCCGCGCGGAGCACGCCGGAGAGGACTCGCCGACCACGCCAGGGCACGGAGTCGGGGCGCAGCGGCGGGACATTGCGGCTTGCCGCCATCGCGTCACAGAGACGCGGGTAAGACCTCCCCGGTCTCGTGGACCTGGCCGATCCTCCAGGATCCACGTACATTTGGTCTACGGGCCTGTCTGCCTCCTTGCCTGTGAGGGTGGCTTTCTTCCTTTGCTTTTGCGTAAATGCTTTGGTGGCGCCGTCTTTCAAGTAAAACTGTGTAAGTGTTGCCGTGTGTACGCGTATAGTCGGTTTTGACTGTTTTTCTTACATTTGCTTTTTGTGCATTTTGTATGGCTGAATATACGTGCTTGCTTTGTGTCTGCTTGTGTAAATAAAATGCTTGCTTGTTGAACTGTTCCCGCTCTGCTTCGTCTCCATTCTTTTTATTGACTCTCCATTCTGCATCACGTAAAGGATTGGCAGTGGGGTTTAGACACCCAATAAATAATCACGTCCGTCGAGGTCACGATAACACCGCTCGTTATCACTGTTAGCACGGAACGGACCGCTTAAGCGGTTCGCGTCCTCGGCTGACCTGCGGCGAGGTACGATCGCCCGATTAACCATCCGCGTAGGTACTTAGGTAGGTCGAGTTTGGCGAACAACCCATCCTACGCGGGTGGGCGATTGGCACGATTGTGGTGAGTCGAAAGACCCACCTGACTGGCTCCGGCGTAGGTAGTTCCCGGAGGGTCACGACTGAATTGTCCGTTCGGTGGGCGAGCTAAGCCCGATTCGAGTTACGTGGCCGATCGCACGCCGGCGGGCGCGAATTCGCAACAATATATATATATATATACATATTTTTACTCTGTCTGCCTATCTGGCAGTCAAACAAAATTTTTAAAAATCATTCCAAACAGGAAACTTACTGTTTTTAAAGTCGTCATAAAGAACACAAACAACAGGCACGAACAACTAATGGAACGTGGTAAATAAGGTGGTGAGCCATATAGTATTCAACACACCCCAATTAGCTGGCCGTCCACAGGTAAGGCATCATGCGAAGTGGTGTCGCCCTACCCGAATTGGCCGTGACAATCGGCGTTCGTGGTTTCCTAACAACCTGCTGGAGTGCTGAGTTATCTGTGCCCGGCGGCCTCAGGACCGGGCATCCGGGAGGGACCCAAGTGCTTCCCCTCGTGGCAAGCCTCAAACCCCGGATCCACGATAATATATATATATATATATATATATATATATATAATATGTTTGTGTGTGTGTATTTCTAGCTGCCGTCGATCTACCTTGACATTTTCTCGAGGTCCAGGAACTGAACCCCCCTCTTCCAATTGGCCTTTGGTTTCCACGATCGCGGTTCTATTGTGACATTTTCCAGGAACCTAACCCCCGCGATATTGGAGGATTTACTGTCGTTCTTTCGGCGATTTTGCGATCTCCCGATTTGGCACTTTAGCGATGTATTCTGGCATCTTTATCAGTCTCGTAAGTTCTGAAAAGTTACGACAATAAAAGGTTTTGCTTTTAAAACGACGAAAGTGCGAGTTGAGGCGACGTAAATCGGGTAATGGTATCAATAACGTGACGACGTATTTGTGATAAGACGTAAAAAAAAAGGGAAGATATACATTGGGGTATTACTGTACATCTTAAGTGCAAAACATGCTGTGGCACATTCATAACTAGAAGGGCACTCGGTAGAGCACATACCTCCAGCAGGCTGAACAGTTTATGTTTTCTATCCCACCGATAGGCCGAATATGGATCCGGACCTGAACCAAAATCAAATCAGGTTGTTCTCATCCCCTAACCAACTCTTCCACCTTGTTTCGTCCGAGTCTGTCCACAACTTTTTGAAATATCATGCTATATAAGGTTTTTGGCCCAATCTCTCAATTACTAAAATCTTAACTCCTTTTCCTACAACATGAACAAAATTCGATGTTTCTTGGGAACAAAAGAAAGGCCCAAAACAACATCCTCCAGAACAGACCACAACTAGAATTTTGGCTCACATGCTCCTCACCGGGCCCATAACACAGATGATGCGTTCACGAAGTAACCTGGAATAGATGTCATATGCTCGTTCTCCACGCCCCTGTAACGCGCAAACAAATGGAACATTCGAGGCTAAACAAAGCACAAGCCGACCACACTCACAATGGATATACTTCAACAACACAATTCATCGAAGGTAACCTCTTAATTTAATGACAACAATCATCACAAATTATTCAAGATGCAATACAAAAAAATTTCCTCTTAGTAGTCAAGTTTATATTTTCCCAAAAAAAATTAAACAACTGATATTAAAGCTGATTTTTATTGGAAAATTATTTTCGTGATATTATTTCCACTCTCACCGTTTGTTCAATAACGATGGGTATGAGGGGCACAGAAAGGTGGGATGAGGTAGACAAAGGCTGCCCTCCATGGCAGTCCAGTGACAACCGACACTGTTTTCTGTACCTGACAAACTGACAACAAGATTGAGAACAAGTTTAAATCATTATGACAATCTTCATTATCAATTATATCATTCACCACAAACAATTATTTTCATTAAATTTATACAAGACGAGCAGAGTACCTGCCCTATGGGCGGGCGATCTTGTTCAAGCATGCAACATGTTCTTCGGACGCATAACTTTATTTGGGCGGTGTACAGGCAAAATAAATAAATAACCCGGGTTACGTGCATGAAGCAAAAACATACTTACTGCATATAATTCAAAACACTTCACAGCACTAGATAACATGGGGACAGGAACACTGTACTGTAAATGGTGGAGACTTGTAATACCACCCCCCACCTGGAAGCGGCGCTACACGATCCACATTTACATAGAGAATCTGCGTAACCATCCTCCTATGCACCCCCCCCCCCCCCCACACACACACACACACACACACACCCTGCAAGACCACCAGGAAAGATAAAAACATCCCTATACATTAACTGGGATCATGCTGATCCTCTATAGTAAGTCTGGATGAAATCAGCCCAGAACTGAAGGAGTAGTGGCGTGACAGACAAACAAACACACAAACGCTGGTCCGTGAATTACAGTACGGAAGCTTTTGTTGAAGTAGCTATACTGAATATCATGAAATAAAAACCCAGGCAATTCTTCCCTCCTATGGCCAGCAGGCCTTGCTGATCTCACCTGATGTAACTGATTTAACTATAATGGCACTCGGTAGAGCACATACCCCGCCAGGCTGAGCACTTTACGTTTTGTATTCCCACTGATAGGCCAGATGAGCATGTGGACAATCACTAAAATCTAATTGGCTTGTTCTGGTCACCTACCCAACTCATTCACCACGTTTTGTCATAATCCATCCACAACTTTGAAATATCGTGCTATATATCGTGTTTGGCCTTATCTCTCAATAATGGAGAATTACTTGAAAAATAAAAACTTTTTTCATCGGGATCCGGATCTTCAACAAAACCGAATTAATTCGTCCTTATCACACACCCAACCTGTCCACCAAATTTTGCCTGAATTCGTCCATAACTTTTTGAGATATCATACTCACAGACAGACAGGGGTGAAAACATAACCTCCGTCCACCGAATGAACCGAGGCAGTAATGCTCGTCATTAAATAACTGTTTCACGGTTTCCAACAAATGTGTACAATAACGTTTGTCCTCATTTTTGTGATAGAATGGAAACAATTACTGAAATCCTGGCACATCGCTCGCTCATCCGCATTAAGACGATAACTGGGACGCAAGAAACACCGTCGAGGTAAAAATGGGACCTTAAAGCAAAGAGTCCGAATGCTGGTAACTTACCTGGCACAGTCGAAATGAGGTTGTTGTTCCGTAACATTCAATTGAAGCACGCGCGCGCGCGCACACACACATACCTCTCCTATAGTATAATTGTCCATGGGAAAATCTTTTTTGCTATCAGCATTTTCGCTATACACACTGCTTTGGTGGAACACATCGTTACCCCATGCACGTGAAGCGAAAAGCGGGGTTAAGCAATCGGTTTATCTGTACGACTGTCGGTATTACCATTTTATGAGGGGAACAACGTATTCAAATTGAATGTTATATTTTGAACATGAATTGGAACGTAAATATGAAGAAACTCTTTCGTTTTACTGTACTTTGTTTCTGAATTCATCCCGGCTGCACATGCAGAGAGGAGTGAGATGATATTTGTCCTCTGTCTGCATGCTTCTCAGTTAAACAAAATTGAAAATCATTCCAAACGGGAAACTTACTGTTTTTGGGGATGTCATAAAGGACACAAACAACAGGCATGAATAACTAATGTAACGTGTTAGACAGGGTGATGTAAGAGACACTGGGTAAAATTATGGTAAAACCAGGAATTTATTTATACGTCTTTAAACCTTTATTTAAAGTGAATGATAAACTTGCACACGAAACACAAATTGCCTTCATAATACCGTACTTCTAAGAACCATGCTACATATCAATATATAGCATGAGATTTTTTTTGGTCGTTACCCCATGCACCCATGACGTCACAGCAAGGCTGTGCCCGGGGTGTGTTCAGTTACCAAATTTCTTCTGGAAACATGGAGTCTGAGGCAAAAAGGCTATGCTGTGATGACTTGTAAAAGCAGCGATAAAACCATTGGCGTTTACAAACAGTTAGTCTCGTTTCATAACTGTAAGCAACAACTCTTGGTGTGTGTTCGGTTACCAAGCAGCGAGTTATCGCTTGCCAAGTCAACCGTTCTGTACCAATGGTTTCAAATGGAGTGCTTGCTTGAGTGCTGAAGCCACTTGGCAAGCGCTCTAAAAGAAACTTGGGAACTGAACACACCGCTGGTGTTCGCGGAGATGGATGGTGGTTATTGCTGGTTAAGCGTTGGGGATGGCAAGCCAAGCGGTGCTTCGGGGCTGTCTGAGGACATGGAGAACAGGCTTCATTCTTGGATCATTGATAATGTTGGGTGGTTTCCTCCATCTCTTGCTGGAGAACTGTTCTCGCTGCTGGTGGTGCTTTACTGTGGTTGAGGCGAGGCCAAGGAGAGAGTGCTTCGCATGGGTTTCGCGTGCCTGGAGTTGGGCCGAAGACAGCTGCTCGGTGGCGGGGTTGGCAGGGCCTCGCCGCTGTTCCTTTTTCAAGATCGGCACTGTACTGCTGCTGCTGAAACCATTTGTTGTTATGAAATGGAATATATATTTTGTATTATCTGCTTGTTTTTGGAATTGTGATTCATGTCATTTAAATAGGTGCAGTGCTGCATTATAAATGTACTTTGTAAAACCCATCCATGAAAATTATCATCATGGGGCCAACGACCCTAAAAAGATCAATATCGATGATGAGAGGGTGTGCATGTGAGAGGGTCCATTATTGGGGTGAAGAAGAGGCCAACACGGTGATTGAAGGATGATGCTAATTGACGCTGCATTATATGGTGATCAATAAAGCATTCATCTTCGACACTCTGACGACGTCATCTTATTTCAGCGTATAAGGATGACGTTTAAAACCGCTTCGATAACACTAAACTTCAGGATTTTTTTTTTCACAATCTTTAAAATCATTATTTCAAAATTGAAGTGTATACTTGAACACTGCGTGGGGTATCGTGTTTTATGAACTCTCCGGTTCATATAGCAAGACATGCCAGATTTAGTGCGTAACACCTGTAATACCCTCTCCCACCGTGAGCGGCGCTATGCCCTAAATACCGTACAGAGCGTTGGTGCTGCCGAAGCAGTATATCAGCAAGGATTATACTGGGTGCTTTACCATTGCCTTCCCAGCGTTGTCCGTGCTCTCTCATTTTAAGTGCTGAGCGTCGAGCAATGAAGCAGCACGTACCATTTCTTTAAACACAAAGGTATTTGGCACGACTCGGTCGGGGTTTGAACCAACGACCTTGCAGACTCAGAGGGGACGCTCTAACCCCATCACGTCACCGAGTCTGGTTAAATACCTATTTACATACAGACAATTGGGGGTCGTCCCCCAACGCCCCCGTATACACACGAGAGTTCAAGCAGTCGTTTTAAAAACTCACCGTTTAACGGTTCAGCGGTGCATTGAAATCAAACACACTTCTCCGATAACGTTTCGTTACAAACACCGGCGCAAGCGGAGTGTTACCAATCCGTTAAAGGATCATCATTGAGACCTCCAAAAGAGACCGTTGTTGGCGGTTAACAAGCTCGATGAGCTAAGACCTCGTCCTCTTAATGATGACGTCATAAAAACGAATATGACGTCATTGTGAATATATCAGGTTTGCGATAAATTACTGTGCTAATGCCCGGCTTGATTCCCGCAAACAAAATTCAAACAGCTTGCCTAGTTTCGGAGATAATGGTATAGGCGATTTCCATTAGCGGCGATATTATGACGTCAACTTTTTTTCTAGGAAGAATTTCCAAAATCGGAGATGGTTACTGTCTGCGCGTGGTATTTTTACATGTATATGCCAAGTTTCAGGAAGTTTCGATGAAAACTGTGGGCTGTGAAACAAAAAAGTCACAAGAAGAAGATGAAGAACAACAACGTGAGTAAGACTTAGAGATCCTCCACGAGCATCTAAAAACCAGAAGGACAACAAAGGTTTTAGCGTCTTCATTCGAATCCAAATCATTTTGAATGAGGTAGACTTACAGAGGCCTGCATTTGCAAAACAAATTAAGTAAGAGCTCATTTCGGCTTCCACTACAAACAAGATAGCCGACTTAACGCTAAAATGTGTCCTATCCGCAAGGTATAAATAACAAGGTAGAATTCATATTACAGAAGTACAAAAAAAAAACAAACAAAGGATACCCCATGCAAGCTTCGTCTGATAGCGAAGAAAACATTTCGGTAAAAAAAAAACCCCACACAAAATCACTTATTGACACCTCGACTAGATTAGGCCTTGTGATGAAAACATGCGATTCTGGTGAAGTAAAAATGCAATATTTTCAATGAATTTCAGTCGTTTCAAATCTTTATATCGAACGTACGATGGTAAGCATAACAATGTGTATTCTGATTTTTTTTTTTTAATATTTTATTCCTGTTTAAATACGAACCGGATGAAGAAAGCAAGAGAAGGCGGAACACCGACCAAACTGATATATCCATTATATAACGCTTAACTTGAATCTTCCTCTTCTTCTTCATCTCAATCGACCTCTTTTTGAGGTAATCTTCAAAGGACTCTTCCAGCCGATCACGAAGATGAACGTCATGTCATGTTATATTTTTTTTCAAAAACACTTCATCTGTGGTTAACAAAACGTGTGCTTTTCAATCGTTAAATCGTCACACTTCCTTCCATGAACCCCGAGTAACTACGCAAAAAAAGAATCGCGCACATTATTATTCCGCCAAATATTATTTCTGGAACACGCTCAGCGCAACCATGACGTGACGTGCTAACGGATGACGTAAGCACGTCACGTCATGCTTACTCACCAGAAAAAAAAAAAGGAGGCGGTACGGCTGTTTGGTGAAGGAGCGAGGATCGGTTTTCTTGATATTTTTGAACCGTCCGGCTAAGTTTGCGTTGTCGTGACTGAAATATCGAAAAATGTCCAACAACGCGATCAACACGACGGCGATGCGCATGTTGGTGGAACAGCTGCGGCTGGAGGCGAATGTCGAGCGAATCAAGGTGAGGTGTGGTGGTGCCATTGTTCCGAGCATTGGTTCTCATTTCGTGATGATTGGGCGGCGGTCGTTGCACTGAAGCACGGGCGTCCCGGCCCCGGGTTACGAGTGTGACGTCACGTTCGAGCGAAAGAGACGATTCGGAAAAACAAAGAGAGCGACGGTTGCAGCGAAATCCTTTGTGATTGAGGCGTTATTACCCTCGCCGGAGGGAGAGGGTGTTGTATTTGGGTTCGTTCATTTGCGAAAATCGGAAGATTTTTTTTTTTATTTTTCCAAGTGTATATTGCTTGGTCTTGTGCGTTATTCTGGCCGACAGGTCACAATTTTATACCGATCTTCATGAAACTTCACCACGTCATAATCGAAAAGCCGATTGTTTTCGAGGTAAACAGGTGAACGGCTTTGTCAAATTTCTAGAATCCTCGGTTTTCATCCGATTCATTTGAAATTTGAAGAGTAGTTGCCTATTTGATCATTGAATTCAACCAGAAATTATTTTTTTTTAAGGTCAAATCTGTTTCATGGAATTTGCATGTAAATCGTGCTCTGCACGATGACGTCTTCTTTGTTTGTCTGCACATAATTTAGTGTTTTTCTTCGCAACCGCTTGTCAGATGGACACGAAATTTTCACCATAGGAGCGACTACTCGTGTGGAATGTTTGAATGATAATTATGACGTCATAGGTCACGTGGTGTGGCAGCCATATTGGAGAAAAGGTAAAACATTGGACCTCAATATCCAAAACGGCATCAAGGGGGAAAAAATTGAAACTTTGCGCATAGCAAGTCCAGCACTCCATATGGAGAATATATATGGATATATATATATATACATATGTGTGTGTGATGTCATAGGTGCCTTTGTTATGACATAATTGCATATGTAGAATGCCACATCTGATCAGTATGAAAATGAGGGTCATCTCAGGATAAATTGATATCAGTCACATGGTTTGGCAGCCATTTTCTTTCTTCTTTTGAAAACCCTTCATAAATCTTCTCTGAAACGGCTGAACAGATCAGGTCGAAACTTGACAGGAATGACCGCCTATCCTTGAACAAATCGTTCACAGATATGTCGTCATAGGTCACAGTTTGGCAGTCATGTTGGATTTACCCTAAAACCAATAATCTTCTCCAGAACAGCTGGACAGAGGGGGGGAACTTCACACACGTCCCCCATGCTTTGGAAATACCAGGATGTTCACGAATAATTGATGTCACATGGTCTGGCAGCCATATTGGATTGAGCGAAAATCTTCAAAAAATTTTTTCTCTTGAACCGCTTCATCAATCAAGGTGAAACTTCCGAATCATGATCTAATAGTGATGAGGAATGTATGTTTTAAATTTTAACCTGATCAGTCGCATGGTCTGGCAGCCACAATAATTAAATATTTTTGATCTGGTTATTTATTTATTTTAAGAAGACTCACTTGGCTGTGCCTGGATGGGTTTGAGGGTAGTGGATCAGCAGCTGAAATGCGAATCCTATCCAGGTTCCTCCTGATGACTTCATCTTTGCTTTTTGCTTGTTTGGGTTCCTTCTGATTATTCCAATGCAGGACTTGTACCTATTTGGTCTTCCATTTAATTTATTTCAATCCCATTCTGAATTCAATTGAATAATAATAAATGTCATGGGTTAGGGACAAGTGTCCAATCAAAGTGAGATGTCTTGGTACTGGTCATCACTGCCAGAAGTTATAAAGTGGCAGTTTTAATTGTCTATTAATTATGTAACACAAAACAAGTCCTGGTGAGGGTTTGCAATCTGATTGCTGATTTTATAGTTTATGAAATTGGTTGGGTGGAGGGGTAGTGATTCATCAACTAGGTGATATTGTGTTGGTTTACAGATAGTGGTGCTGGGTGAGATTGTGTTGGATTTTGAGACTGATTGTTGGTTTGAAATAGATTTGTGTACCATGGTGGAACAGTGACCAGTGATTATTCTATTGAGGCAGAGGCAAATGGGCTTCAATGTTTTGGGGGTTTGAGGATGGAGGAAGTTAAAAGGGAAAGTCCTGAGATTGTGTGTAGTGCTGGCATACCTATCTGATCTGAAGACTTGTGCTGAAAAGAGCAGCAGCAGCAACAACAGAGGCAGTCGGTCAGAACTTTGTCAGGGGGATTGCTGGATAGGAGGCTGGACTAACTGAGGAGATTGGTGTGCAGATTGTGATGGGGAGATTGGTAGAGCCTGGAGTGGGCAGGGAACCTGGTGTGGATAGAAAAGGAGAATATTTCTGAAGACTGCAGGTGTTTTGGAAAGGGAAAAGCAGGAGAAAAAGGGTTAGACCATACCGTGGTTGGACGGGAGGATTGTGTGAAGGATGTCCAAAAGGTGGAGAAAGAGATGGCTGGTGATACAGGGTGATGGATGAGTATTGTGGACAGAGCAGCAGCCCAGTAGCAGTTGGTTTCACACCATGTAGAGATATTTTGAGGAAAGACATTGAGTGGCCAAGAAGTTCAAGAGACTGAATCTTCCGGTATTATGCTGGCTAATAGTAATGAATGCAATGTGTTTATAAAGTTTTGTCTTGACTTCTGTAATGCTTCATCAGCTGATGTGCCAAAATTACACTGCCAGCTAAACCTGTGATCTCTCTGACAAAATTTCTATCAATTTAGCCCATTGAAAGTTGTGTTGACCATTTTTTTTTTTTTAAAGAACTTCATGTGAAGTGGGATTGTTTGAATCTCTCATTGAGAAGTTGGCATTTGTCTGCCCATCCAGGTTTCTCAAGCAGCACTTGATCTGCAGCAATTCTGCATGCAAAATGCGTGCAAGGACCCTCTGCTTACTGGTGTTCCAGCAGGAGGAAACCCATTCCGTGAACCTCGCTCCTGCATCCTTTTCTAGCTTTTCCCTCCACCCCTCCTCTTCTCCCACATCCCACAATGTACACTAATTGTCCATTTTCTGTGGCAACCATTAACCATTCTACCCTCACTCGGTTCAGTTTTCTCCCATGTTCAAACATCAACACACTTGCTGTCCTGAATTTTAAGACCAATTTCCATTTCCTGTAATGTTTACCTTTCCTTTCGTTGTCCAGCTCTTTCAGCCCCAGCAGAAATCATTCCCTCACCGGTACGCTGCTGCTACTTATTTGGTTTCGCCCTTGTATACATTGCTGTCTGCATAAAGTTTTGTTTTCCTTACGATAATGTTCAACCTCCCCAGGTCTCGACGTCACGTGTGGCACAATATGCTGGCGATTGTTTGACACCTACATTGGATTTGGGGGTTGAGGCCGAGACAGTGAGAATGATGTTGAGGAGTGTGGGATGCATATGTGAAAGTGATGTTATTTTGAGGGGAAAAAAATCGATGCCTTCAAATTCGAGACATTTCCTGCTTTCTCTATCAGTAATTAGATACAAGGTGGTTTTCGCTATTACAAAATAGAAAACCGATGTGGCTATTTTTTCAGGCAGTACAGTACTGCAAGTCCAGTATCAGTTTACTTGGAGTTTACACAAATAGTTTGGCTGTGATTGTGTATGTAGCTTGTACGAGGTGGATTCTTACCTATGGATTCGTTTGTGCTTGATGAGGATTGTTCGATGTGTACAAATTAGCCGAGCTTTTTGGTTGGAATAAAACTAGACCTAGCATTTTCACCACTCTCTACTTTATTACCACCACTTCCTATTTTAGGATGTGCTACCATTTATATAACAAAGTGTTTGCGATATCTGACATTGCAAGTTGTTGTTTTTTTGTTTGTTTGTTTTTTTAAAATGGTACTCCATGTGCAACACTGCATCACGATGATGGAATACAGTGTCTGCAACAACAATTGCGCATATTATTTTGCTAAAAATGGTCCCTTAATGAATGCAAATCATTAAGCATGATAAAGGTATGGTTCCACTGTGCTGGATTGGCCATACAAGTACCTCCCTGTATATTCTCTAAGCGTTGCTTTGCTTTTCCTTCCCAGAATTCAACACTCCTGGCTCAAATTACCTTCCTTATGATGTAACTATCTAATCATCAAACTGAATGTGGTTCCTGTATAATTTGCATGTTTTTATTAAATTATCTTATTTACAATGTGCATTTATAATCTCAGTGTTTTACAATAGCTGGGGCATGGTGCCCTGGCTAAGGATGATGAAATGCATCCCCTCTGGGCTGGTGCTCCCGCCTCTCACCTTTCTCGGCTTCACGCTGTGGAAACTAAGGCATTTCGGATCATTGGTATCTCCCGCGATGTGGCCGAGTCTTTGGGCCTCCTACACTCTCACCGCAGGCAGGTCGGTGGTCTTTCTGTCTTCTACCGTCTCCTCTCCGGTCTGTCCCCCAACCCCCCCACCGCTCTGTCTGCGATATGTCCCCACCATATTTCCGCAGGGCGCTCAAGGTCCGCCAACAACCCCCTTCTAGTTCCCATCGGGTGCTGCCTTTTTGGCTGCTGGTGGCATCATTTGTTATGGGCACGGCTATGCCGCTGATGCAGTGCCCCTATTACAAGTATAATGGTGCTCATTTCGCCGACCTTGGAAGGATGACAGGCTGAAGCAACCCCCTGGTGTTAATTCAGTGGCCAACGGGG
>CM068962.1:41624282-41648203 GCA_035128595.1 Eptatretus atami
GGACTCTAGGATCCCAAGCCACCACCCTAACTGCTAAGCTAACACCAGGCTACCCCCTTCTGGTAAAACTACAAAAATCAAGAATCACTCCTCACCTTCACTCTTTCATTCCTCTTTTTTTTCCCACCTTTGGAATAAATTCCCACACTCTCTTCAATATCATTCTTCCCTCCAGGCCTTCAAAACAGCTGTTCACCACCACCTCTTATTGTCCCCCATCCAAAATCTCGATCTTTCCTACCCCTGTTGATCCACCCCAAACCCACCTCCTTCAAATTCCCTGCTTTCCTTCCTGAAAGTCCCTGTAATGTCCATCTTGTAAACCCGTTTACCCCACTTTACCTGCCCCATCCCTCTCCCTTCCACAGATCTCCTAATGTCTCTGTTCCCCACTGTTTGTTCTTCCCACTCCTGCCCCTCTTGTCTCATGCCCCCCCCTCGCTGTGCGTTGTGTGTTAGTTTCTCATACGAGCCTCGACAATGGATCCCCCCCAAAAAAACTTCATTTAAAAAACCCAATGAACATTCCGTTTTTTTTCTCGATCATTTTGGTAATCTTGAAATGGAAATTATGTTGTAAGCTGCCTTTGTTCCATAGCCGTGGAGGTCTTTGGCAGTTTGGCTGATTTTTAGCTCCGTGATGCTCGTGCAAGTCCTTCGTAGCCCTCTGTGCCACATTTTCGTCCAGCCAATTTGCATCCGAATGTGATTGCTTCCTGCAGGCTTCCACCTGGAAATAAATGGGTGTGAATTCATGGGGAAGATGGCCATTAACTTAAAAAAACTACACATGCAATGGAAATGTGGGTTTGCAAAGATTGAGCACTCAACGTAGGTGGCAGCATCAGTATTGTCCTTGGTATCCAGATGGGGGGGTTCATTTGAATTGGGAGAATTTTACTATACCTTAGCTCATTCCCAAATACCCATCAAGATTATTATATAACTGCTGATGATGTTTGTGGGATGATGAATGGCAGGGTAAAAGTTTGTGTGCTCAAAAATGAAACCTGAAACAAGAATGGCATGTGGTAGTGTGTGCGTCTGCCAGGTTGAACAGTTTACATTTTGTATCCCACTGATAGGCCAGATCTGAACCTTAATCAAAATCTAATTGGCTTGTTCTCGTCACCTACCCAAATCAAGTTTTGTCATAACTCGTCCAAGTTTTTGAGATGCTGTGCAATACATTGTTTTTAGCCCCATCTCTTAATGGTGAAGAATCACTTTAAAAGTTATTGGAAATTCACCAAAATTGAATTAATTCTTCCTTGTGAAATGCCCAAGCTGTCCTCCAAATTTTGTCAATCTGTCCACAAACCACGTGGAACCCCCCCCCCCCCCCCCCCCCCCCCCCCCCCAAAAAAAAAACCCGCCACCCACCATCAGTGGAGGAGGCAAAAATGAGTTTGTGTGATCAATTAAAGACATTTCACCAAGTTGTCAAATGCAGCACAAGGCTGACGACATGGCTGTGGCACTTGTAATGCCTACTACAGGTTAGGTCAATAATTTGTAACTTGGCTTATGGTGCTGGTGATAGCTTGCTTGCTCTTTTACAAAAAGCACACCATGGGATCGTTAATGTCCACCAACTAATTCCAGCAGATGGGACTACTGTTTGATGTCCATCCGAAGGATTCCACACAGTGAATCACCCTGCCTGGAAAACACTAGAATGACAGTTTAGAGCTGGGTTGGGATTTGAACCCAGGATAGACAGCTTAGAGGTGAGTAGGCATACCTCAAGGCCCTCCCAACAGCCTATTTGAACAAATAAGGAAGCAAAAGTAAACCAGACACTTCCCTGTCGACTGGTATGCTTCCACCCACATTATGTCTGCTTACTCCAACTTTGACCTAAGTTCTCAGGACCATTAATTGACCTCAATATCCAATCTGTACATATGTATCATGGTACTTAGTTTAGTTCAAATCCCTGTCAATCGTATCAGTTGCAGGAGTTCTGTGCCCTCTGACCCGTGACCATTTAATAACTAACCTATCATGGATGGATGCACTGATGGAGGTTTATACATACTTGTGGTAAGTTTGATTAAAAATCACATTTTTACCTGACATGACCTCTGACTATGCTGAAATTTAATTGGTTCATCTTTGCATCATAATATAATATATACTTATACCAAGTTTGATCAAAATCCCATCACTGGTTCAAAAGTTAATTTGGTACTAATTTTTTCCCTAATGGGACCTTCGACCTTTGATTTTTAACCCCATAATCTGAGCTGTTACCTTTACATTATACATATTTGTAAAAAGTTTGACTTGGATCACTTCAGCCGTTCTTAAGTTATCACGGTGATGGACAACCTGAAAATATGCCTCCAGCGACTTTGTCGCAGAGTCATAGAGATACACACCAGAGCTGAGGATGTGGATCACACCAGCGATAAATGTATCCCCAGCTCCTAAAGTGTCCACGAGGCAAGGAGGTGGAAATGCAGGTGAATGGATCAGCTGTCCATCAGGGTCAAGTGCCCAAGCTCCAAACTCAGCCCATGGACACACCAGAGAAGCACTGCGATAACAGGTATTCACATTTCAGTCAAATATTTATTCTCACAACTGTTGCAAAGTAATTACATCATACTTGCAAAAAAGAAAAAAATAACCAAGATGCCTTGGGGTCTCAATTTTGTGGATTTTTGATCTGAGCATTTTGACCAAGCCAAAAAGTTATTCAACATTCCAAACTCTTCTTTTTACCCTGACCAAAGGAGAGGGTATTGCATTTGGGTCCGTTTTTTTTGTCCGCACAGAGCTATTGTGTTTTTCTCCGCAACCGCTTGTCGGATTGAGACAATTTTCACCATTGGTGCAACTACTCATGTAGAATGTTTCCATGATAATTATGATGTCATCGGTCACGTGATTCGGCAGCCATATATATATATATATATAAATTTTTTTTAACCTTCAAAAATCTTCTATGAAATGGCTGAACCAGTCATCAGTGCCAACATTTATAAAGTGGCGGTTCTAATTATGTCTCGAATTACGCAACACACCAGTATACAAACACCACACAAAACAAGTCGTGGCGAGGGTCTGCAATCTCTGATTGCTCTTTCTTGTTTTTGTTTGTTTTTCAACAGTAGATTGCTTGAAGATATGTGACTTTTTTTTGTAAACAGTCGAGGCTTGTGGAAGAGCTAAAACATTGAATGGAAGCAACGGGGGGGGGGGGGGGGGACTAGAGAGGAGGGGAAACTAACAACAGGGTTGAAAGACAAAATAGAGGAGACTTGGACAAATAATGGGGTGGACACGATGGATACAGAGGCAAACTCTCAGGAAGGAAAAACTGGAAACTTGTGAGGGGGGTTAATATGGGTAGAAAAAAAAAATCAAGGGTTTGGGTGGGGCATGATTTGAGATGGTGGTGAACAGCTTTCTTGAGGACTTAGAGGGAAAATGGGATTAAGAGAATGGGAAAGTTGGTTCCACAGGCAGGAAAAAAAAAAAAAAACGAATAAATAACGAAGCAGTGATTCTGGATTTAGGAAGTTTCACCAGAAGGCGGTTGATCCATGGCTGAGAGAGAGATGTAGACGGAGTTGTCACGGTTTAGAGGATGGTACAACACAGACAAACATGAGGTGGGAAGGGAAATTTCAGCCAAAGATACTCCAGGGGTTGGGAGGTGCAAGAGCAGTAAAAGGGCAGTGAGAAATTGAGTTCTTGTTGTAAAGTGCAACTCTACCGCTGGGCCCGGGTTCAGGCCTATCAAATCAGAGTAAACAATAGCCGGGGAGACACTACGGAGTCAGGGACATCCTGAGAGAGAGAGAGAGAGAGAGAGAGAGAGAGAGAGAGAGAGGAGAGAGAGAGAGAGGATTCTGTTAAACAGATGATGTCTGGTTTATCAGCAGCGGCCTGAATCGAGAGAACTTGGATTGAGGTCTACACAGTTCGGACAGGGGAGGAGGTGTTGGGAGGGTGCAGGAGGGGTGGGGTGAGGGGGAAGTTTGGGGTGGGGTGAGGGGAAGCATTGAGAGGGTGGGGTGAGGAGAGATGCAGAAAGGGTGGGGGGTGGGATATGACTGAAGGGAGGGAGGGAGGGGGGTGGGAGCAGAAAGAGGACATGAAGTGAAGAGATGCTGATTCCAAATTCCCAAATTGGACAAATGGAGATAAAGATCATGGGATGGGAGTTGATTTTTGTTGAAGACATGGAGGTTTGTGCTGTAGGTGCAGGATGATGGTCAGTAGACAAAGTGCTTAGCTGAAAGTTTTGGAAAATATTTGTGAAGAAAGATCTTGGTGAAAAAGAAGAACATGTAGGGTACTCTTGATGAAGAAATAAGGGAAGTGAAGCATTAAAATATTTTTGAATGCTTTTAAAGGAAGAAGGAAGAAGCATTTATATTCGATGAAGATCTGGATATTTCGAGGAAAATGTGGGAGTGGAATGGAATACAGGTAGAAGGAAATTCAAGATAGATAAGATTGCTGTGGAGTGAAAAAAGAGTTTTTTATTTTATTTTTAAGTGAGGAGTGGGAATAGGATAACATTGAGGAAGTAGAAGTGCAATATTTGGGAAGAAGCAAAATGAGAAATACAAACAAAAGGGACAATTGTTCACAGCGGCTAAGGTAGGCTTTGAACAACATGAAATCAAACAGCACAAACAAGGTACAATTTAACATGGAAAATTCGACACAAAATGGCAACACGTGGACGACTAGAAGGGCACTCGATAGAGAGCATACCTCCGCCAGGCTGATTAGTTTACGTTTTGTATCCCACTGATGGACCGGATCTGGATTTGGACCTGAACTAAATTTAATCAGCTTGTTCTTGTCACCGAACCAAGTCATCCACCAAGTTTTGTCCGAATCCGTCCATAACTTTTTGAGATTTTATGCTACATATCGTTTTAGCCCCATCACCAATGGTGAAAAATCACTTAAAAAAATTATCGGATCTGGATTCAGATCTTCACCAAAATCGAATCAATTCTTCCTTGTTACATACCCAAGCTCCACCAACTTTCGTCCAAATCTGTCCACAATTTTTTGAGATATTTTGTTCACAAAAAAACAAATAGACAGGGGTGAAAACATAACCTCCATCCACCTTTGGTGGCGGAGGTAAATATATAACAAAAAAATGATGAATCCAATTTGGAAAACTAAGCTTTAATGAGGTGAAAGCAGCAGCTGCAGATTTGACCAACAGGTTAAGATATTCCTGATCATTTTTGTAATGCTACACAATCGCTATGTGGTGCGATTTATGGCTCAAATGGTTCTTCGTCTTTGACTTTGTTCCTATGGTGGGACATTAAATTTAAGTCGAAGCCTTGAGGGCCTGATGCCAGAATACAGACCAAGGTCATAATTTGGACACAGCTTGAGGCACATTTTAAGTATCGCACAACTTACCGACTTTTAAGGCCTTGTTTCAGACCTTGCACGGCATCTTGTGGGCATGAATGCCCCAAATGCTTTGCAAAGTCTTTGCTGATAAAGACCTGGGAGCATGATGAGAGAGAGAGAGAGAGAGAGAGAGAGAGAGAGAGAGAGAGAGAGAAACTGAATGAAACTGAATCAAGGGTTCACTTTGATATATTCCAGGAAGCTATACAATAATTATTGCAGGTAAGGTTCTTACAACAAATCAGAAAGAAACAAGACAAGCATCAAACAATGTAGAGCTTCACGTGTGTGTGTGTGTGTGTGTGTGTGTGTGTGTGTGTGTGTGTGTGTGGTGTGTGTGTGTGTGTGGTGTGTATATACAGTGGGGGAACAAGTATTTTGATACACTCCGATTTTGCAGGTTTTCCCACTTAAGGCCCAGTCACACCTTGACGTTTTAGCCAACGTATGCCGATTTTTGTAAAAATTGTCTAAAACGCTGGTACACGTCGAATAGTTATGGGTAGTTTGATAACATTGGAGCAGCTGAAAACACTGCCATACGTCGTTGCACGCTGGCTTTAAACGTTGTACTTTTCGGTTGTCCTACAAGCTTTCCATGCTTGAAATTTTACGACTTATGCCAGCGTATGACTCACACGTTCCACATAACGCTCGCCATAAGTTGTAGGCACGTCACGCGATCGTTGACACACGTTACTTGTAAGTTACTCATAAGTCGAAACACGTCGAGGTAATGTTTAGCGTACCCGAAACTTATTTCTAAGCTATGAGTTACGTGTTGTACTAACGTTACGCGATCGTTGCCACATCGACACACGTTACTTGAAAGGTGCTCATAAGTCGAAACACGTCAAGGTAATGGTTAGCGTCAGTGTTCCAGACTCCCTGGTTTTATTTTTTTTTTTAATTTTTTTCTTCCTTCCTTCGGTATGATGGTGATTTTGACACTTCAATTTCTAGTGCGGTTATAATATAATATAATTAATACTGCGCTCAACGATTTAAATCATAACCGCACTGTACACTGAACACCATCATACCGAAGAAAAAAAAAAAACCGGGAGTCTGGGAGATACCATTACCTTGACGTGTTTTCGAGACCTTAGCACTAAGTAGTGTCGACGTGTGTCAACGATCGCATATCGTGCGTACAACTTATTCCCATCGGAACGTGTGTCATACGGCAAGTACGTATAGTATTTCAACATGCTTAAAATTACAAGACGTACTCCACTTAATAGGACGTATGATAGCGTACTTTAGCGTTCTATTCACGCATACCAAACTTACCCATACCGTATTCGACGGCGCCAGCGTTTTAGACGCATTTTTCAGAGGTCGGCATACGCTGGCAAGATCGCCAAGTGTGACTGCGATGTTGACACTTCCATTTCTGCGGCGGTTATGATTTGAATCGTTGTGCGGCAGCCTTTCCATAACCTACGCCACGATCAGTCGCGATGCGTGCAGCGTGCTATGCATAGTTAGACTATCGTGGGCATAGGTTGTGAAGGCCGACAACAGGTTCAGCATTCGTTGGTATAAGTTATCTATAACACAACGAAACGTTCTGTCCATTACTAATACGTTATGCATAAGACCAAGTCGTTATGAAATCGTCCGAATCTTTAAAAAAAACATCAAAAGTTCAACGTAAGCCAGCGTTTTACATACATTTTAATACGTTGCCATCGCTGGCTAAAACGTCAAAGTGTGACTGGGCCTTTACAAAGCACGTAGAGGTCTGTAATTTTTATCATAGGTACACTTCAACTGTGAAAGACGGAATCTAAAACAAAAATCCTGAAAATCACATTGTATGATTTTAAATAATTAATTTGCATTTTATTGCATGAAATAAGTATTTGATCACCTACCAAACAGTAAGAATTCTGGCTCTCACAGACCTGTTAGTTTTGTCTTTAAGAAGCCCTCCCATTCTCCACTCATTACCTGTATAACTGCACCTGTTTGAACTCGTTATCTGCATAAAAGACAGCTGTCCACACTCAATCAATCAGACTCCAACCTCTCCACAATGGGAAAGACCAGAGAGCTGTCTAAGGACATCAGGGACAAAATTGTGGACTACAGGACAATAGGCAAGCAGCTTGGTGAGAAGGCAACAACTGTTGGCGCAATTATTAGAAAATGGAAGAAGTTCAAGATAACAGTCATTCTCCCTCGGTCTGGGGCTCCATGCAACATCTCACCTCGTGGAGCCTCAATGATCATGAGAAAGGTGAGGGATCAGCCCAGAACTACACGGCAGGACCTGGTCAATGACCTGAAGAGAGCTGGGACCACAGTATCAAAGAAACCATAAGTAACACACTACGCCGTCATGGATTAAAATCCTGCAGCGCACGCAAGGTCCCTCTGCTCAAGCCAGCGCAATTTCAGGCCCGTCTGAAGTTTGCCAATGACCATCTGGATGATCCAGAGGAGGAATGGGAGAAGGTCATGTGGTCTGATGAGACCAAAATAGAGCTTTTTGGTTTAAACTCCACTCGCCGTGTTTGGAGGAAGAAGAAGGATGAGTACAACCCAAAGAACACCATCCCAACTGTGAAGCATGGAGGTGGAAACATCATTCTTTGGGGATGCTTTTCTGCAAAGGGGACAGGACAACTGCACCGTATTGAGGGGAGGATGGATGGGGCCACGTATCGCGAGATCTTGGCCCAACTCCTTCCCTCAACAAGAGCATTGAAGATGGGGCGTGGCTGGGTCTTCCAGCATGACAATGACCCGAAACACACAGCCAGGGCAACTAAGGAGTGGCTCCGTAAGAAGCATCTCAAGGTCTTGGAGTGGCCGAGCCAGTCACCAGACCTGAACCCAAGAGAAAATCTTTGGAGGGAGCTGAAAGTCTGTGTTGCCCAGCGACAGCCAAGAAACCTGAAGGATCTGGAGAAGATCTGTATGGAAGAGTGGGCCAAAATTCCTGCTGCAGTCTGTGCAAACCTGGTTAAGAACTACAGGAAACGTCTGATCTCTGTAATTGCAAACAAAGGTTTCTGTACCAAATATTAAGTTCTGTTTTTCTGATGTATCAAATACTTATTTCATGAAATAAAATGCAAATTAATTATTTAAAAATCATACAATGTGATTTTCAGGATTTTTGTTTTAGATTCCTTCTTTCACAGTTGAAGTGTACCTATGATAAAAATTACAGACCTAACGTGCTTTGTAAGTGGGAAAACCTGCAAAATCGGCAGTGTATCAAATACTTGTTCTCCCCACTGTATATATATATATATAGTACAGTAGATCTGAGCACTCATTGATTGACACATTTCAAGAATGTGTATGCCTGACAAAATTAATGGACAATCCTTGAAGAGAGTGCTTCTTTTCTTTGGTAGAGACATCCTCTTTCAACATTTTGCAGGTTAAAAACATTTTTATAATTTGGCATTGTATTTTCAAGACAATTTAAGACTCGTTCATTGCTGCGGAAAGTTGCGTATGTGTTTGACGTAATTTTGAAAGCATCTTTGAATGAATGATGTAGATCTGCTCCAACTTGAACAACATCAAGATTTGACCTATGTGTCAAAATTTAAGGTGTAAAACTAACTTGGAGTTACACTCGACAAGTTTAGAAGCGTTCATAAAGTCAGTGGGGTGCGAGTCGAGCCCATCGGCCTTGCAGCATACCTCAAACGATGGGCAGCGTGGGCAAACGTGTACTCAGGAACGAGCATGTGATAACTGACTGTTCATATTCAAAGTACTGTACAAAATAAACCTCTGGTGAATTTAGAGATTAAAAAATGTTCTGGCTTCGTTCAACAACTTTGTCGATCTATGCTTAAGGCCGTGATTTTCAAGTATGCTGCTCGGGGGGGACTGTGTGCGCGTACACACACCAATACCCTTCACTGTCCCTTCATGAATGGGCGAGTCTATGACACAAAGCCACTACAGTTCAGCAAGTTGCTGTGACAGTATGCCAGGGTCTGTTTCAACAAATTAATCACATTCATCGCTGAGTAAACGTGCTTCGTGTATCCGAGTAGCACAGCTTAGTGCTGCCATTCCTATATTCTGTGTATAGACAGTCACAGAGCTGAGGCCATCCATCTTCACAGGCATGCAAAAGCCTGGGATTCAGTCTGATACACTGTTACCCTTGTGTGGTATTTCTGTTAAGCAATATATTTTTTTTTCATGCTGCTCTGGAATAAATTATGGAAGTTATGTATTACACTTAAGATGCAGCTCGGTTCTAATAGTGTTATGAAAATTAGTTTTGTCCTCCGATACACTAATACTATAAACTGTGGTGGGCAGTGGGGAGGATGGTGTATGTTTAAAATAAATAAATAAGTAAATAAAATCACACTTTATAAATAAAAAATAAAAAACAGTGTTTTTGTGACACCTTATGAAGGATTTTTTTCAGTTTGGCATTTTTTATATGAAATAGGCAAAGTTTAGTAATGAATGCAACCTATTAGAATTACCCTTTATATTTTATAACCACCTTTAGAATTAAACGGTGGGTTAGAAAATATTCTTCTTCATTTTTGATGGAAGGAAGGACACAGCCAGGTATTGAAGTGGCTTCACCGCTCAGAAAGGAAAACTCTATAACCTCTTTACCTCCACCACTGAAGGTGGATGGAGGTTACTCTATGTATTCACCCCTGTTTGTCTGTTTCTTTGTCTGTGAGAGCAGGATATCTCAAAAAGTTATGGATGGATTTCGAAGAAACTTGGTGGACAGGTTGGGTGTGTAACAAGTATGAATTGCTGAGATTTTGGTGAAGATCCGAATCCGGATGCAGATACTAGAATTTTTAAAGTGATTCTTCACCATCAAGTGATGGGACTAAAAAAACCGATACTCACAGTTATGGATGGATTCAGACGGAGCTTGGTGGACAGGTTGGGTGTGCGACAAGGACGAATCGATTTGATTTTGGTGAAGATCCAAATCCGGATGGGAATTTTTTTTTTTTTTTTAATCAAATAACTGACCAAATACAGCATGGAGTATCAAAGGGAACCCAAATCGACAAAGATGGAGTCATCAGGAGGAACCTGGAAAGGATTCGGGTTTCGATTAGTACTCCTCCACCCTCTAACCCATCCAGACACAGCCAGGTGAACCTTACAAAAACTATTTGCAAGATTCACCCCTCCGTAGACAAAGAAAAAGAAAGGAAGGAGAGATGAATGACAAGAAGAAACCACACACACCAAATAATTCTTCACCATTGATAGATGGGGCCAAATACGATATACTGTACAGCATGACATTTCAAAAAGTTGTGGATGGATTTTGACAAAACTTGGTGGATGAGTTTGTGAGGTGACGAGAACAAGCCGATTCAATTTTGGTTCAGGTCCAAATCCAGATCTGGCCTATCAGTGGGATACAAAGCGTAAGCTGTTCAGCCTGGTGGAGGTATGCGATTTACTGAGTGCCGTTCTAGTTTGCACCCATTATCATGGATGAGGACACCAGTATGATGCAAATTCGGCAATTGGGCCTAATGTCATATCCATAATCCTTATCAATCATTCCATTCACTTGCCTTTGCGTTTAAATCTCTATGCTTTAGCTTTAATTGCCCTTTTCCCATCTTCTTACCACATCTGCCAATCCCAGCAGCTGGTATGTGTCCAGTTTATGTGGCTTTTCTAGTTCTACTGATGTAGACACTGCCTTGTCTGGTGGTCTCTCCTTGTTCCACAAATCCACTTTCCTCAGCATGCATGCTTGTTCTTCACCAGCACGGGCCTGCAGAAAGAAAGAAGAGAGAGAGAGTGAGAAGCAGTATTTGGTTAAGAAAAGAACAAGGTGAGTCGTACACCACGACTCAAAAGGGACAAAATTACATGACGGGGGACGTACAGAGAAAGAAAGAAAGACATTGGTAGAGATCAGCAATATAATTTAAAAGACAAACATGTAGACAAATCCAAATGAAAGCACACAGCAAGCCTTGGAATTGTGAGAGCAGTTGGCCAAAAACAATGGTCATGACTTTGCTCTTTCATATTTATAAACAAGCTATCATTACCATATTGCCATTTTCATTCTCAGATTTGCTTATTGTCCATTAATGTCACCTGGCATGTGGAGCTTCTCATGAACTTTCACAACTTACACTGATTGGTCTTGGGTGCACGTTCTGATTTTATTCCAGGTGACCTTCATTACTTTAATTTCCTTCTCGACGGTCCGTTGTCAGGTCTCTCTTGGCCGTCCAACCCTTCTCTCCCCATCAGGTGTCCAGCACATTGCTCCTTTCGGAAAAAACTTGATCCTCCATTTGTAACACGTGACCGATCCATCTCCACCTCCCAATTTTGATCCCGTCTGAGATGTTTTTCTTCCCTGTTAGCCTTTCAACCTCTTTCTTACTGGCCATGTCAGGCCAGATTATTCTCAAGATTTTCTTATGGCTGATGTTGAACAAAGACCCCAGGTTGTTATTTGTTTGGTGATTTTCCATGATTCATATCCAAATAGGAGGACTGACTTGACATTGCTGTCAAAGATCCTCAGACTTGTGTTGGTGTTATACTTCTTAGCTTGGAGAGGAATAATTCTCAAAAGTTTTCTGCAAGATTGGTGCAAAATTTCCTTATATATATATATATGATAATAATAATAATAATAATAATAATAATAATAATAAAAGTTCCCCTACAAGGAACTTCAACATAGGAGGAGGCCATTAAGCTCCTAAAAGCTTGCATTATGGTTGCCAACCTATGGTTGTTTGTCCGTGCTCTATCATTTTTAAATGCTGAACATCAAGCAAGGAAGCAGCACGTGCCAGTTTTAAAGTCGTTGGTACGACTCGGTTGGGGTTTGAACATCCGACCTCCATCAGACTCAGAGCGGACGCTCCAACACTTACACCACCAAGGCTGGTTTAAATCTTCTCTTGATATCAAATAAAATATAGCGAGACATAAAATAGAGATTTGCTGTTAAAATGAATGAGCACAAAGTCAGTGGTGATCATTATTAAAAAGCAGGCATTAGATAATGAGTGATAAAATTTAATCCATATCAGTGAAAATTCTATTTTTTTTTTAATGGACAAAGTGCTTATGTATCATGGGCACATGAGGAAAAGATGTATGAATGGCTACATAGTTTGTTCATGTAAAAAGGACAAGCAGACACAAAAATGTCGCTCCCACACCTCCAGATGAACCCACTTGTACTCCAACAGATCGATGGACTCAAAGTCTTTGGCAGAGACTTCTGAGAGCTTCCTGTAGAGAGGCACAGTGACATAAAAAACAGATAACATGATAGGAACTGGATAGGATTCGGGTTTCAGCCTCTCCTCCATGACCCTCAAAACACGTCAAGGTGCAGCCAAATGAGCCTTACAGAAAAATTTCTGCAAGAATTCACTTCTCCTGAGAGAGATCGATAACGAGAGAGAGGAATAGAGAGTACACAAGATGAAAGAGAAGAAAAAGCAAGCATTAGAATGAATAAAGAGAATGATGAAGAAATAAAATAAAAAGAAAGAAGTATGAAAGGAACAAAGAACAAAGATGTCAGGAAGAACCCAGACAGATAGATTTTAGCAGTTACTCTCCAGGCTCAAACGCAGCACCATGTACAAGCTACCAGAGGTCCTGTTGTTCTCACATTGTAGACAGGTTCGTAGCCTTTGGTTTTTGTGTTTTTTTTAAACCCCTTCTCCACCGGTCTCGTCTCCCTCAGCCCTCCAATGGTCCAGGATGCATCTGTTCTTCCAGTAACCCCTCCTGGTTATATTGTTGTGGAGCCGGGCGTCGGCTGCGAGCACGACCGCTATGTGGAGCAGTAGGGTTGACTCTACCGAACATCCGGAATCTAGATAGTACCGTTTGGAAAACTCCGAGGGTACGGGTCCCTTACAGGACGTGAATCGTCAATAATTCCACCACGTGGGACAGGGTTATTTGCCAAACTTCAAAATACCTAGAGACCCACGTGGCGAGCTACCGAGTATTCACACCCTCGACGGGACTCGAACGGGACGAGTCGTTTCCGTGCTCGACCCGTGCTAACCCGAGCGGATGGTCACCGAGGTCCCGTCGGTCCGAATGCACACAGCTACGGCGACAACGCGCTTCTTTAATTCCCCAACACGCACCGTGTTAAACCAATGAAGAAAACACAAAAACGAGCCGAAATTTAACGGGGATTTATTTATAATGGGGGGGGGGGCAGGGGGGAGCACACAAGGAGCAGAGTTATCCGATTATAAGAAATGCAGTGTACAAAGAGCAAGCACTTAACAATTTCTACTTACAGACGGGCCACAATAAAACACAAAACACACACACACACACACACACACAACACACAAACACAGATACCCAGAAGGACATGGACCTCCCGCCTCGTGCGGTTTGGCTGAGACGAGCGGACCAGACCGGCGTCGAGATGCAACCAGCCCAGCGCCAGCAAGATGCATTCAGAAGAACCAGGCGCCAGCAAGATGTGTTCAGAAGAACCAGGCCCCAGCAAGATGGCGTTCAGAGAACAGCGCAACGAGATGCGTTCAGAAGAACCAGGCGCCAGCGAGATGCGTTCAGAAGAACCAGGCGTCAGCGAGATGCGTTCAGAAGAACCAGGCGCCAGCGAGATGCGTTCAGAAGAACCAGGCGCCAGCGAGATGCGTTCAGAAGAACCAGGCGCCAGCGATATGCGTTCAGAACGGGTGCTAATTCTTCCTCTCTCCCCTCCAGCAGATCCGCCGCGATTATCTCCTCTCTTTTTTTCTTCGTTGTAGTGTATGTCCTTTTTCATTGGCTTGTTTTGGCACGCAAATGCGCTTGTCGCCTCTGTCATTGGCCAAAACGAGCGGCAAGTCCATCGATTGGCCCAGGGGCATGGTGACGTCACGCGGACCGCCTTTCTCACCGTGGCGGGGTCTGATTGGCTGAGCGGCGGCCACCTCACTCGTAGCACGCTGATTGGTCGAGGGCCTCCGCGAGGATCCTCCTTGAACTCCGCCCACCACAGGCACCATGGCATCGGCCAGAGCGAGGTGAAGGTTAGGGTGATGCTGGTGTTGTTGTAGTTGTAGTTTATCTATGGATGCAATTCAAATCCTAACTATCAAAATAACTTCGCAGCGCATGTATGTAATTCCCATTAGACAAAGGTAGGGGGCCCCAACTAGAAACACACACTTATCAATATAACTGAGCTATAGGGGACGGCTGTCTGTCTGTGTGCACAAGGCTTCCAAATTCGTAACAATATTCCCAAAATCTAGGCTTTCCACCCACTTTCACTCTTTTGCTCCTCTTCTTCCATTTGTGTAACTGCTGTTCGATATCACTTTTCCCTCTAGGGTTTCAAGGGGGCAGTACTCTTGTCCCCACCCCCCCCCCCTCCTCAATTCCTACCCACAATCTTTTTTAATCACTGACCAAATCTAACTTTTCTGGAAGTTTACTGTTTTCTTCCCTCCTCATTCTCCACTTCTGCTGTTCGTTAATCCCCTTGCCTGTTGTGGGCAACTGCAAATTCATTGCCTTTTTACCTTCTGTCACCATACTCTTCCATGAGCCTTGACCTTGTATAAAAAAACATGACATGTTGAGGCCTAGTATAGTTTTCAAATACCTTTTTCATATGGCCTGGGCCAAACTAAGTCAACAAAGAATAGGAGTCAAGCCATCACTTGTAAAAGGATCCATCTGAAGAGGAAGGGCAGTTTAAAAGAGAGCCAGGCCGAGCTGTAGAATTGGCAATGCCATGGCAAATCTATGTAACGAATTTCAATCTCACAAAATTAATCCCTCTTTCACATTACTTTTACTTTAATAAATCAACGAAACCTTCACTATAAACAAATTTGACTGTAAATACTATTAATGTTTTTTTCTGATGAAATCAAGGCTCATGGAAGAACGAGGGGACAGAGACGAGTTAATGACAGTGGGGGTGCAGGCTAACAAGCTGGGGAATCAACTTCAGACAGGAAACTAGAAACGAAGGGAAACAGAGCAACATACCCAATCAAGGCCCACAAGAGCAAGCAGCTTGGACAAGGACCCACGAACCCCGCACAAAAACACATGCTAAGGCAAACGAGAGCTGCAAGTACCTTACATTGACAAATGAACACCAACAATTAAAACTTAAACAAGACAATTCCAAAACAGGTAACCCCAGCTTTCGAAGACAGCCTCTCAGAGCAGAGGTAGTGTTGTTTGGCTGTGAAGGAAGTTGGAACCCTTTTTTTTAAAAAAAACAGTAAATAAACTAGAAGGGCACTCGGTAGAGCGCAAACCTCCGCCCTGTAATGCCCGATTCATGAGAACATATCTGGCCGAATACATTTTTGAGATATTGTGCTCGATATTGTTTTTGAGCCCCATCTCTCAATGGTGAAGAATCACTTAAAAATTCTAGTAGTCAGATCCAGATTTGGATCTTCACCAAAATCTAATCAGTTCGTCCTCGTCACACACCTGACATCATACACACAACACACTCGTTTGTTTTTAAAAACAAAGCTTCTGCTGCAGTCCGATCCAAAAATAATTAATTAATCGGTTAAATAACAGGAATCAAGTTGAGAAACTGGTTGGCAAAAAACGAGGATTCCGCACAAAGCTTACCTTATTCTGACTCGAGTTACAAGTATTCAACTATCTTTCATCACCACTATGGCATTTCCAGAAGTGAAACATGATGAGCTGTTGTGATCTTTCATCATGGGAAAGAAAAACAGGTTGGGCCAGGCTATAAGCAACGACACCAAAAAATGGGTCAGCCTGGATCAGGCCAGATGGAGAAACGACGGAAGTTAAGAAGGGGGACAGCTTAATGACCATGCCTCCAAGAGCCGGCCATTCTTTATCTGGGTGGCCGGCCAACCTTTCACACAGTGCGGCAACAAGCCAGAGAATTCTTAAGGATTTACCATCATTATAAATCATAAAGCGAGGGAGCTGATCACCAAGGTAATCATGCATCTTATACTTCCAACATGCACGCACAATGAAGTGATGACGCATGTCTTGTGACCTTTGACAAGCATATGCATGCGTATCAGCCGTGCCAAATCAATCAATGACATAACCAATGGATGTTATCAACCAAAAGTTGATAAGAGCATTCACCCTCCCTCACAACAAAAGCTAATGCCAGCAGCACAAACATTTATCAGAAAGCCAGAATCACACTCTCAGGTTACATGTCCTCAGATGAAAGTCAATGATTGGCTCTGAAGTCATGGTCATGCAGTTTCATACTAAGATAATTACCAAAATTATCCATTATCCTTCTTCTTGTAGCTGATACTGGTGTTACCTCTCCTCTAAAACTGGTATCTTGAACAATGCCCAGGAGCGGTGCCCAAAGACCTTGCAAATCATTCATGTGTTGTTGCCAAGCTTCCAGAGGTGTAGCGTCCAAACCTCTTGCTCCCTTTTCCAGATAAAACACACAGCATTGGTGAAACTAGGGACCATCATAGATTCTCCAACATGTACATTTATACCCACACCCACATATGCACACACACACACAATCATGCAAACACAAACAAGTTTTATTATTCGTATGCAGAGTGAAGTCTCGTGGAAGAGCTAGAACATAAAGCAACAGCACAAAGAGAGGAGGGCAAACACCAACAGCAGGGCCAAGGGACAAAATAAACTAAGATGGACAAACAAGGCATGTGGATAAGGATGAAGGGTAGGGGATGAATGCAGGGAGTGGACAAGATGGATTAGGGGGGAGGGGGGGCGAGAATCAACTTTTTCCTTCCTGAGAGAAGCAAAGTCTCAGGAAGGAAAGACTGGAAATTTTGAGGGGGGGAGGGGAGGTAGTTTAACGAGGGGAGAAAAGATCATGATTTTGGATGGGGGACGATCTGAGATGGTGGTGAACAGCTGTTTTGAAGACCTGGAGGGAAGAGTGGGATTGAAGAGAGTGTGGGAGTTCGTTCCACATGATGATAAAAGGTCATAATCTTGTATTGTTGCAGACATGTAACCTACTCAAACCCCCCTCTTCCTCCCCCCATTTGAAAGAAGGTATATCAAGTGTCTGGCACAAGCACTCTGCTTCGTCCCCGTTGAAGATCACCATGTAAATGATCCGTCAGACTTGAGCCTAGTCATGAGATGAAATGTATCCGTTGTGCAGGTAGGGCTGGCAGGATAGCTTCGAGGTGTGTGCACTCACGTTTGAGCTGTCTAGCTTGGGTTTGAATCTCAACTCAGCCATAAACTTTGACCCCCGTGTTTCACATGCAGGGCGAGGCATCAATGTGTGCGATGACCATCGGAAGGACGTTAAGCTGGAGGGCCCCATCTGCCACCACTGGGGGTGTTGGTGCACGTTAAAATACCGTGGTGCCTCTCATAGAGTAGGTGAGTCATCACCGGCACGCTTGCCAAATTCCAAATGCTGACGAGTCGAACGTCAGGCCTGGTTAACTGGTTCATGAAACCCTAAGGCCAGAATCGTCCCCCCCCCTCTCCCCCCAGTCAACCACAAGAAGGGTGGAAATAATTTGAGAATTAAGAATTAGTCTTCCTCGTGAAGGTGAGCATTGATTTGCATTAGTAGACAGGTAGAACGATGGATGAAATCAACAGGAAGTGGATTTAGTGATCGAGGTGTGCTCACCACAGTGGGAAGCAAAGAGAAGCTTTCGGTTTGGACATTAACCTTCTGTCGGAGCAACCGTCTTTTTCGCTCCAACAATGGGTTAACAACCGAAACGTCATCTTCAGCAGTTAGCACACACCTCAATGAACTTCCTGCTGATTCTATCCCTGGGAATATTTTGAATCAATAAACAGAAGAAGCGGTGCAGGAAGCTTCGCCCCACCTCTTAACATCCTGCACCAGTTTCCTATTTGTTTGGAATTGGTACTTATAAATACATTTTAAAGGAAATTAATAATTACCTCTGCCACCAAAGGTGGATGAAGGTTATGTTTTCAGCACTGTTTGTCTGCCTGTCTGTCTGTCTGTCTGTCTGTGAGCAGGATATTTAATAAAGTTGTTGACGGATTCGGATGAAGCAAGGTGGACAGGTTAGGTGTGTGACGAGGACGAATCGATGCGATTTTGGTGAAGATCCAGATCTGAGAAAAAAAAATTTTTGAGTGATTCTTCACCTTTGAGAGATTGGGGCCAAAAACGACATATGGCACGATATCTCAAAAAGTTACGGAAGGATGATGACAAAACAAGGTGGACGAGTTGGTTAGTTTACAAGAACAAGCCGATTCGATTTTGGATCATATCTGGCCTATCAGTGGAAAACAAAACATAAACTGTTTCAGCTGACGGCGGTACGTGCTCCACTGAGTGGTGTGCTAGTATGAAGTTGTAATCGCTGGGAAACATGAAAAAGTTTCTTTCTTGGGTTCACCAGCACAATGACGAGTATGAGATCCAGGGACCCTGCAACAAAGTTCGGTTGGTTATACACTCGTTACACATGACCAGGGTAAAGAGCATCAGGGTGTGGTCTGGATAGCATACCCTGAATGTACGATGGTTCGCGATCCAGTGTGGAGAGAGGAGAGTACCACCGAGCTGGGACAATCTCCCTGAACCCACACAGGAATCAGCTGCACTCCACAACTCTCAGCATCAGCTTGCAAGTACCTGGATCAGAGCATACCATACCGGTGTTACCCCACACCACGCAGCTTGGCACAAGTTACACACTGGCACACTGCACCACGTACACCATATTACTTTTGAAGTCTCAACCAATTACCACATCGTATTCCCCATTGCTCTTCACCACATCCCACTACATAACCACATCACTCATCTCTGCACCAATCTGTACTCCTCTGTTGTAACACAACGTGTTGTTGCGTTAGGCAGACCATCCTGTATAATCTTACAACACCATACTGCATGGCTTGATTGCATTACACAGACGCCGCACAGCTCCACTACTCTGCACTACCCAAGTACTGCATATCTATATCTTCAGTTCTTCAGCGTCAACGATTGCGAGGGAGCACCGACGCCGTCAGAAGCATCAGGACGATCTTCACCGTGCCAGGTGTCCAGGTGCCAGGGTGCTGAGCAGGGTACAGGACTCGTGAAGCTGCACCAGGACCGTGCTGCTGTTGGAAGCGTTTCCTCCTCGCTGCCATCGTTGGGAGATACACCTGCTCACCGACAATGAGGCAACTGTTACCAGTCACGTACCCTCCCCTCCCGCGGGGACTCGCAGCACAACTACCGGGAGAAAAGTTAACAGTTACAGGCATGGCGATGCAAGCAAGCGTCATTGAGTGATGGAGATAAGAGTCCAAGGATAAACACCTCGTGTCCGAATCCTCCTCAGGAAAGGTCTCGACTACACTGATGACGTCGAGGCAAGTTAAACCGACACATAGAATCCTCCTACCCGCCATGCCACCGGGAAAAGAAAAAGCAGATTGTGTAATGGCACAGCGAACCACGTGGTTCAGAGGGGGTGAAATCACTGATCACGAAACTGACGGACGGGAAGCTCAACGTTGATTGGTTCACCGGCAGTGGTCTATCGGCGGCCATCTTGTGACCCCCACAATGCAACGGCACGTCTCCGTTGAAACAAGTTCCTTGAAAGAGACACGTCTCGGTTACATTTACACGAAAGACGCACGTCTCGGTACTACTCTGTACCTGTACATAATACATCTCGACTTTCAGAAGGCATTTGATAAGCTTCCACATAGGAGGTTGTTGGCCGAGGTGAGGGCCTTCTTGAGTGGCTGGACAGGTAGCCCCAGCCAGTCGGATTGCAAACCGGCTAATAGTGAGAGGAAGCGGTAGCTGTGAGTGGGAGGATGTAAGTAGTAGCACAAACACAACCCACACATCGATTTAAAGGTATTTTTTTACTGCTCATCGAAAGACATAGCTGTGAAGGATGAAAAAAGTTTGTCGAAAAAGGTGGTCACCATCTTAGCTAACTTCAGCAAATATACACCTCCAAATATACATGTACATCATGTATCGTTTAACAGAATCAAGTTGAATCGTGATTTTGATTTTTTCATCGTAGATGTTTGATTAATTTAATAGTAGATGCCTAATCTGTAATGAACAATTTTTGGAGTGTGTATTATATTAGTGGAAATGCGAATTCGGTGAGGAGATATCGTCGTGTGTGGAGCTGGTAACCTTGGCAACCATTAATTTTTTTGCTGTTCAAATGGTTTCTGGTCACTATCACAGGAGAGATATATTTTATTTCTTACAATATTATCGATATCTCCGACCTCTTATGTAAGGGGCCATTCAAAAATGCCAGTATGGAGAGAGGGGGCAGTTTGGGGACTGAAGAAGTGATGTGAAGAGGGATAAGTGCATGTGGGTAGTCGGTTGGCATGGAAACAACTTTAGTGATATTCCGTCAGGAGGTAAGCCTAAGAGTGCCTAAGTTTGTTTCCCAGCCAAGTTTTCATAATATCACCCTCACTCCCAAGTGGGTACTTCACGCAAGAGTAACGGAGATAAAGCAATGGTATGAATTTCGTGGGGTCGCCACTTGTCGGAAACGCGGGTCTGCTCGCAGGGAGTATAGCCAGCATCACACCCAATAGCCGATAGTCTGCGGAACACTTGCTTTCCTATTTTACACCGAATCCCGGTTTCGTGGCTTACTACACCACTCATTTGAAGTGAGATGTCGCCAAACGCGCAATGATGTGGTACCCTGCGCAGTTAATATATAACTAGCAAGGTACCCAGTGTTTCCAGGCACGCAGTGTCTCTCTCCTCCTCCCCCCCCCTCCCAAACACTCGGAATGAAGGTCGTCACTCGGATAACTCCGAGATCGACGGGTCGCTTAATGAACGTGGACGCCATTTTCGACCGCGCGGTTAGGGTCTCTTTTGTCGATTCCAATTTACCTAATTATCCGCGAGGTCTAGCTACGGGGAAGCCACACCCTCGGCCGGCTTTGTCGAACCGAGTCGCTGTTACCGACTCGGATCCGCGGGACTAACCGGACGGAGAATATGTACCAGAGCGCGCTCTGGCCCAAATAGACATATTTACGTGCACCATCGTGGCCTTCCCTATTATTCTCAAGGCTCCTGCAACCTATACTTGGGTGCAATGAAAGGAAAACACAGTTACTACGACACTGGAACATTTAACATGTTCATTATTATTTTCACATATGGCAAACGGGAGGAACATATCGTAGGTCAGACTAACACGAATACTCAAGCAGGTGGCAAATGATCCATTCGTGATGGCCGGGTCGTTCGAGGATCCTGGCTGCGCTTCATTTACTAATGTCGATTGTTGCTTGTGTTGGTTTTTTCGTGTGTTCGCAGGCCGGGGCGCATCGTCTGCCTCGCATCCCTTCGAGGGGCCTTTTGTTCGCATCGCCAGCCTCGGCGTGTTATGATGTGCCTTAGGGTGTGGATGCTATTCATCGCGCCTGGCATTCGTGGAGAAGCGGCGAACGTGGTTCCCCTGTCTCAAGGCGTGCAGGTCCCGCACGCTCTAGTCCTCGTCAGCAACTTGGGCAATGTTTCGCACGGTGCGTCGTCTGCCGTTTTCCCTCGCAATGAGCAATCGTCCAGTAGGTTTGACGCGGGAGGCCGAATGCAAACACTGGTCCACTGGCCTCTCTGCGCAACAGAATGGCGCGGGGCGAAGCACTCATACGACCCGAAACAGAGTCGGGCTTGTATCGATTAGACCACGCCCTTGACACGTGTTTGATTGTCAAAGGTCGCTACCTCTTGTCCTGGGGGATGGGCATCCGGGGTGCAGGTGCAATACGCATTCACGAAAGTCAGAGTGCTCTCGGTGAAGCTCTTTACTGCGCCCCGCCTCATTCGTGTCAATTATTTTGGATTGTGGTAGTTGCTTGGGTGACTTGACGTTGCTGTGTTGATTGTCGTCCCGCGTGACACCCGGGTTAAGTGTCTTGTGGTTCTCTCAGATGTACATCGGGGATGCCGTGACAAATAAACTATGCAGTAGAATGTTGGATCGCCCTAGCTTTCGGCGGTTCTCTGCCGCTCAATGCGCGGGGCGACTCGGACACCATCGAGTTCGGCGACGAGGATTGGGATTCGGGAGGCCCCATCGCGTGGCAAAGCGCATGGATAGCACTCCTCCGCAGTTTGTGGTCCACTGACTGTTTGCTGCGTGTTATGCTGCCCACGAAGATATACGTCCGGGCCATATAGAAAATGTCATCCGTAGGCTCCTACAATTCTTCATAGCAACGATCTCATGTCCTTAAACCGGCCCGCAATTGAATGCTATCATCATCCGAGTAAGGTGGAGGGCGGCACGGACATTGCGGCTCCACTGATTCATGCTGCTGACTGGGCAGGGGGTCGCGAGTTGGGGGCGGTTCCGCTCGGCACCGATCGCTGTTTACTGGCGCCGGAGGTTTATGCCTGTCGCCAGCGGGTAATGAGTGCCGCGAATCTGGTTTTCACTGGTTTCCAGTGGGCTGACGGCCTGTGAGTCTCTGTCACTCTTCCCTCGGGTTACTGGAGGCCGAGTTCGAGATTGCACTGGAGGGATTCTGATCAGTGGGAGGTAGCTGGAAATAGCAGTCACGTGGACACAAATCATAATGATCGGCTGATATTCAAAGACGTCAGACACACACCACCACACGCACTTGACATGGCAGACCGAAACACTCGTAATTTCAAACTCCCTTACCAGCTCCGCGGCGCTCTGACCGTCGCGGCAGCACGCCAGACGTCAGGCTCAGAGCCCCTTGGCGCCGCAGTGAGTGGAGCCTCGCGCACCCGGCTCGCTCGACCTCGTCCGTCGTGCCCAGACGTGGTATCGCGAAGTCGGGCCGCTAACCTCGGTCTGGCGTGCCTCCGACGGCCGCGGGCTCTTACGAGCCGTCGTCCCGACCAGCGCCCTCTGTTGAGCCCGAGGACGCCTGTTGAGCGGTGGCCCGAACGATCGCGCCGGAGGGGCGGTCTCCTGGCGTCCAGTCTGGGCACGGCGGCATCAGGGCGGGGTTCCCAATCGCTAGAGGTGGTATTGCGAATGGGGCGAGTCCGGCGAGGGTTTCACCTCGACCGAGCCGGGAGGCGTCTGAGCCTGAGCCGTCTGCGTGCTGGCCGCCCGAAGCGGTCAGGAGGCGGCCGCCGGTACTTGGAGGATTTTGAATAACGAGTGGTTTCGGTTGTCATGTTATGAGTGTTTTTTTTTTTTTTTTATTTTCATTGTTTGACTTGTCATTTTACGGGGAGAGTGTGCTGTGTCACGTGGTTGGGGTTTCGTATATCATGGCTCGCCCGCTAGGGGTGGTCAGTGTACATCGGGATGCGCAATAAAGCAGAGTTGCCTACTGACGCTCTTGCGTCCCATGCCCGCTGCACCTCGGCCACACGATCCTTAACAGTTTTACTTACAAGACTGGCCACAGACACAGACACACACACCCAAAAATAAATGGAGCCGGCTGGCCTTTATTGGACCCTCCAGCTGCAGAGGATAGGCAAGCTGGGGGTTAGAGTTTGGTCGGGTACCTGGCCGCCTCGT
>CM068962.1:41648221-41665802 GCA_035128595.1 Eptatretus atami
ACAGGGATCCCCAGCTCGAGCGCTCCAACACAACCCACCACGGTGGGACTCGAACCCACGAACCAGAATCAAATGAGCGCAGCCAGGATCCTACGAACGACCCGGCCAGTCACGAATGATGACCGACGACCAGGAGAGCCCAGCAGAGCAGAAGCAAGGAACGACCTCCAAGAAACCAAGACACACACCGGATACAGCTTGCAATCCTTCTTATCCCTCCTCCGTGCGGGGTGGAGGGATCCGCTCGTGGGTAACTCGCCTCCAGATTGGACGGGGCGTTTTTGGGTGTCGTGGTGGCCACCGCGATTGGAGGAGGGGCGTGTCGGCGTCTCGGTGCTCCTCCCCCGAGAGAGCTCTTTTGTCTCCCCAGTGCTGAGAGGGAGACATTCTTCTTTGATGGGTGGAGTCAGAGCTGAGGCGATCTCAACCCTGATTGGACGGGAGGACATTCCATCTTGCTGGAGCGGAGTCGGCCCTGAAGCAATGGAAACTCCGTCTACGTTTGTGGCCTTGAACACGTGCGTAATGGAGCTGAAAGAGTGGAGGGATTTATGTAGAAAACTAACTAGAAAGGAACTCGCAGCGCACACATGAAATTAACCCATTAGACATAGGGGGATTCTAACTATCCACATATACTAACGAAATAACTAAACTTTGGGTCAACTGTATGTGTGAATGCAAATGGTTTCCAGATTCGTAACAATACTACATGGCCAAAAGTATGTGGACACCTACTCGTCCAACATCTCATTCCAAAATCATGGGCATTAATATACAGTTGGTCCCCTTTGCTGCTGTAACAGCCTCCACTCATATGGGAAGGATTTCCACAACATGTTGGAACATTGCTGCGGGAATTTGCTTCCATACAGCCGCAAGAGCATAAGTGAGGTCTGGCTTGCAGTGGGCGTTCCAATTCATCCCAACAGTGTTCAATGGGGTTGAGGTCAGGGCTCTGTGCAGGCCAGTCAGGTTCTTCCACATCGATCTTGACAAACTATTTCTGTATGGACCTCACTTTGTGCATGGGGGCATTGTCATGCTGAAACAGGAAAGGGCCTTCCCCAAACCGTTGCCACAAAGTTGAAAGCATAGGATCGTCTCGAATATCATTGTATGCTGTAGCATTAAGATTTCCCTTCACTGGAACTAAAGGGCCTAGCCCGAACCATGAAAAACAGTCTCAGACCATTATTCCTCCTCCACCAAATTTTACAGTTGGCACCCAGCATTCGGGCAGGTAGCGTTCTCCTGGCATCCACCAAACCCAGATTCGTCAGTCGGACTGCCAGATGATGAAGCGTGATTCACCACTCCAGAGAACATGTTTCCACTGCTCGTCCAATGGTGGTGAGCTTTACACCACTCCAGCCGACGCTTGGCATTGCGCATAGTGATCTTAGGCTTGTATGCGGCTGCTCGGCTGTGGAAACTCATTTCACAAAGCTCTTGACGAACAGTGTTTGTGCTGACATTGCTTCCAATGAGTTTGGAACTCGGTGGTGAGTGTTGCAACCGACGACAGACAATTTTTCCACGCAACAAGCTTCAGTACTCGGCGGTCCAATTCTGTAAGTTTGTGACCTACCACTTCACGGCTGAGCTATTGTTGCTCCAAGACGTTTCCACTTCACAATAACAGCACTTACAGTTGACCAGGGCAGCCCCAGCAGGGCAGACATTTGATGAACTGACTTGTTGGAAAGGAGACATTCCATGACGGTGCCACATTCGTTAAAAGTCACAGAACTCTTCAGTATGGCCCATTCTCCTGCCAATGCTTGTCTATGGAGATTGCATGGCTGTGTGCTCAATTTTATACACCTGTCAGCAACGGGTGCGGCTGAAATAGCCGAATCAAATAATTAGAAGGGGTGTCCGCATACTTTTGGCGGTGTCGTGTATTAGATAGCAGAGTAACCACCCTCTGGGTAGATCGAGTTTGCTTATTACTTGCTGAAAAGAAGTATAATCTGTGTTTTGCAAGAAGATTATAGATGTTTGTGTGGTATATGCTTAAAAGATGGTGTAAACTTTAAAGGGTACATTCCAATCAGTCTTTAAATGTTGAGGTGGTGGATGAAAATACCCAGACAATCCTCGGGTCAGATTTAGTCTGTGTGCCAAATTTGGTGGTTGTCGGCCCAGCGATCTTTGCAAAACACGTGAACATACAGACAGGACAGACAAATTTTATTTATTAGATTTATACATCAACAATTTAGATAGTGGGGTGAAGAGTAGGCTTTCCACATTTATAGATGGCACAAAGCTTTGAGGTAAAGTGGATAGCAGAGGGGGTAGTGATCAGATTCAGGAAAGTATTGATACTTGCAGAGTGGACAAATGAATGGCAGATGCAATTTAACCTTCGTCTTCTGCGAAGATTCGGCGAGCTAGCGCCGGCCCCCGGCGTGAGCAAATTACAAATTCCTGCCTGAGTATTAAGCCAACGTCATGCCTAGTCAGCCGGTTCATGAAAGACTTGAACCAAAACTTCCCCCGGGAAACGCCAGAAGAACGTAGGAATAATTGAGGTTGTGAAAGAAGAAGGCTGTTGGTGAAGACCATGTACTCCATCAACTGGCCTTTTCTCTTGACTGATTTACCAGAGACAATAGATGTCCACAAGGAAATCTTCAACAATGAATGAGGCCTTGGAACCCATCTGTACCACGAGATGTGCTAAGTGACGTGGGCTACCCATTGGGTACACCAACGGCCGTTTCGATTTGATTCTAAACTGTGAAGTTATTCTTCCCAACCGTGCTTGCTGCATTGTCTAATGCATAGGTCCTGCAGTTATCAAATGTGAGGCCATTTTAAGTTGGCAAATCACTGATGACTTCAAGCATCGTCTAATTCAGTGGTTTTCAACCTGCGGCCCACATGCAGCCCAATAAGTGATGTCCTATTTGTTTTTAAGAAGTAAAGATGCCGTGAGTTTTTTCCTCTGAAACAGAAAGTGTCAAAAACAATGAGCGTACTCTGAAAATCTGATATATTTTAGCAGCTAATGTACTTGGACTTTGCTCATTTAAAATGTGCTTGGTAGACATTTGACAGTGTAGAAACGAGAGGTATTATAGAATATTGATTTTTATTGTGTTACTGACAGATAACAGATACAAAGCACATTTTAAATGGTTACAGAGGGAGTAGTAGGTTGTGTGGGTGCAGCCCCAATTCACACATTGAAAGCTGCAAGTGTGGTCCACTATGGTAACTAGGTTGAGAACCACTGCTCTCATTTCATGGTGAGAAGGTGAGAGGGAGGGGAGATGAACGAGGGGCCTGAAAGCATCTTTTAGTCCACTTTTACTTCCTACCACAAAAATATAAATGTGAGCATCAAAGGTGCAACTTTCACACAACAAATTGGTTGCAAACAAGTCTTTTTGGATAAAATGCAATCAAACGGAAGACCAAATATAGCATCGGAGTCATCAGAAGGAACACGAACAAGCAGAGCAAAGATGGAGTCAACAACAAAGATGGAACCTGGATAGGATTCGTGTTTCAGCCGCAACTCCACAACAGTCAAACCCATCCAGGTGCAACCAAGTGAGCTTTACAGAAAACTTCCTGCAAGAATTCACTTCTCCTTAAACAGATGGTAAATAACTTGGAAAGTAGATGCCAAGACATGACATACTGTTCAACGTCGTTTTACAGGAAGATTAAACGTTATCTATCCTCCCACAACTTCAGAACAACTTTTCATTTGTTTCACCACTTGGTAAATGCCATATAACCCACGTGTGAGGGAGGGGGTATGGTGTACCTAGAAAATAAAGAAATAAAAGAACATGTGGCAATTGCTGCAATGGTTGAAGTACAGAGGGCAGACCTCAGCTAGGTGACAGTTTTCCTGGCAAAAGCAGTCTGCCATTGCATACAGGCTGCATTGTGTTACATTGAACAAATGTCATACAGGCCTGAGAGACATGTTCTGTAGTCTGTCTATACAATATGTTTGCCAGTGTGCTCACCTTAAGATATTTACACCCTTAAGGTCAGAAACAGTATGGACAAAATATGTAATTCTATTCTCCTCCTCTTCCCTTTATAAGGGGTGATGCACATGCAATAATTCACGTCATAATTCTACTTGCACAAAAAACTAAACAAAACAAATATATACAAAATTTCACTCCGTCATTCAAACTAAACGTTTGCAAAACCTTGAGTGCTGGTGGCAGACGTAACAGAATCTCATAAAAACATGACCACCTAACTTTATAGTGACCGAACGAGGCAAAAATATTTAAAAAGGCAAACTGCAATATGGCACATATGGCAAAGAGACTGCAGTGTTCTCACAGATGATGTCATAATGGTACACACCCTGTATCTCACCAAAATATGATGGGTTGGGAATCAGCAATTTTTGGAGCTAGAATACAAATTCAGGCCTATGACATGTATAGTAATGAATATCATTATTGCAACTGCAGTGCAGTACAAGGGTGAGATTGGCTCAACACTCACCCAAATGTATGTGTGTGTGATTTCTAGGCCAGTCAGACTTGTTCTTCTTCTTCTTGCGTATGGCGGCTTGGCTTCCGGGCGGCAATCATTTTGTTGGGGCACAACTATGCCGCTGATGCTGTGCCCCTATACCGGTGCACTAGTACTCATTTCACTGACCTCAGAAGGATGACAGGCTGAGTCAACCCCACCTAGTCTCAATTCAGTGGCAAACGGGACTCAAACTCAGGACCCCGAAGATCCCAAGCCAGCCACCCAAACCACTACTGTAAACCAACACAAGGCTCGTCAGACTTGTTAAATCCACTGAAGGATAGACTGCAGGACGATTGTACACTGCATAGTACTGTATCATATCCTGGTAGGTTGTCAGTCCTTTGGCACACTGAGAGTGCCTCAGACGTTAACACGATTCAGTGACTAGTGTGGGCACCATAGCTGGTGAGGGCAAGAATATATTTTAGCCAACGTGCTGGCAACAACACACTCTTCATTGAAAGACAGTGGGGTTGTCAATGTCCACTGACTAATGCTAACAGATGGGTCACCGGCTTATCGTCCAACCTAACGGAGGGCACACTTTATGATGAAACGTCCTGCCTTCAAAACATCAGTTTGACAGTTTAGAATGAGGTCAGGAATCAAATCAAACCCAGACAAGACAAGTGTGCCACCTCCATGGTATCCTGTCAGACTTGATGTTCCCATATCAACATTGATGGTTTACATAAAATGAAACAAGTGACTTGTACATTGACCACCCAATCTGATTTGAATACGACTTGGAGAGAAACTTGGAGACAATTTCCGCGCATGTGGCAAGGACTGGAAGACAATCATTCGGTACGTCATGAGATCTAAGTAATATGCCGTGTCTGTCCTACACAACCTCAGATATCAAGAGAGTTATCATTGCTCTATGCTGACAATCTAAGAGAATGTTGCTGAAGAAGGAATCACAAAACATGTTTATTAAAAAATAAGAGTTGGAAAACAAATGTAAATTCCCACAGCAGGCCATCACCAACAGCCACTAAACACAGTATAATGTTGAAATCAAATGAAATGGAGTTTTTCCTTTAAATTATAAAACCAGCTTATTACATCCAATCTACAATCACGTATTCATATGTTGATACCCCTTTGACCCAGCCCAGAAATGACAACAGTTGTTTGCTCATCTGCTGCAGAGAGGGTTTGGGAACATCCACAACTTTGGTGGCAATGTTTAGATCACCATTAAAACAAGTTCTACTACTGGCTCAACACAGTGCTTCACTGCAAAAACTTTTATTTCAATTAATCCAATGACAATATGAATTCCCTGGCATTTTGGGGTTGCCAGCTCGAAAACTGCTTTTGTTGCTGGTGTGTTGTGTGTGTGTGTGTGTATGTGTGTGTGTGTGCACGTACATGTGAATCCCAACACAGTTAACAGGCAAAACGTGATCCTTCAAACAGAGTGTAAGCGCAATGTCGAGGATAATGTGCAGAGGCTGCAACGTAGCACTTGGCAAGTCAGCTTGGCCAGTAGAGGTCGGTCCAAATTAAGCAACATGCTGAAATCCCAGCATGGCAGACAGTGCTGCATAAAATAAAAAACTTGCAAGGTTCGGTCAGAACCTAAGGCAGTGGCACTTGTATTTGCAAACATGTACAAACAACATGAGATGCTACTGCCAGATGGTAGGTAGATCATGACCAAAGTGGCAAGCCACACTTGGTTTTAAAGGCAGTCCATGGAGCCACTACTTTCTGTCTGGCTAGCTCTTGGGAGCGGGATGCCTCTGGATGTAATACCATGCGAGGTGTTGCCAGGTGGAAGGTTCTCCAGCTCGCTGACTTTTTCGCCATCATCCCAGTTGATCTGGAAACGAGTCACACGTGGATTCGAAGCCAGGATGTTTCGCTGTAGCTGGGGGTGGGAAAAGGGTCTTAATTTAACTGTTGCATTCCATTACATTTTGTTATTCAGCATAACTAGTACGTGCCCATACGTGCGTGGCCGTACGTGCGTGGCCGTACGTGCAAAAGAAAAAAAAACAACTTTCAAACCACGAGTCAGAAACAACAACCACACAGGCCGTTCCTTCGCTCTCACATGCCCGTACGTGTGTGGCCATATGCGCGTGCCCGTACGTGCAAAAAAAAAAGAAAAAACCCAGAAACAACCACACAGGCCGTTCCTTCGCTCTCGCGTGCCGTACGTGCGTGCCGTACGTGCGTGCGTACGTGCAAACTAAAAAATATATATATTCAAACCGCGAGCCAGAAACAACCACACAGGCCGTTCCTTCGCTCTCGCGTGGCCGTACGTGCGTGGCTGTACATGCAAACCAAAAAAAAAAAAACTTTCAACAACACCACACGCTGTTCCTTCGCTCTCGTAAACGACACTGGATTGGGGCATTGTGTTTATCTATACAGTAATCCCCCGTTTCTCGCGGGGGTTACGTTCCAAACTCCCCGCGCTAAGTGAAAATCCGCGATGAATGGACGCCTCCCCAAAAAATCAACTCGTCTGGTCTGGTCGGTTTGGAGTGATTGGGTTTGAGGTGCCTGAGATCGACTAGTCTGGTCTGGTCGGTTTGGCAGTGATTGGGTTTGAGGTGCGGAGATCGACTAGTCTGGTCTGGTCGGTTTGGCAGTGATTGGGTTTGAGGTGCCGGGATCGACTAGTCTGGTCTGGTCGGTTTTAGGTGCTGGTATGAGCAGTGCTCGTCCAACGGCGGCAAACCTTTTTCCTTCCCGAAGCATATATCGAGCACCTTTACCTTAACCTTCTCCTGGAGCGTCCAGGACCTTCCTCTGGCGCTTCGGTTCCTTGCCAGAGCTAAGAAGGTGCAGCGTTTGGGCGGCATATGGGGCATTGGAGAAAAACGTAGAAAATATTCGAAGTTCACAAGCGAAACTTTGTCTCGTGCGTTGTGTGACTGGTCGAGCACCACGCGTTATAATTTATTGCTTAAATAATTATATTTTTATATATTATTACCGCGATATCCGGGGAATCCGCAGAAAAAATTAGTTACGTTCAAGGGAAAACCCGCGATGAACCGGGGGCGCGATAGGTGAACCGCGATGAAGCGGGGGTTGACTGTAAATGCGCATAAGAAATCGAGAAATTATTATAATACAGTAAGTCATCACTATCCAGAAGTGGTGTGTGCCTGTACGGAATGTTCACATGCATTCCACGAATTATCGCTTGCATTGAAGTAACAAGCTAGTGAACTTCACACACACAGAGTTAATTAAAATCCAAATTAAAATCAAGTTTACCTCCCTGTCTTTGCTAGCCATGACATTCGCTGCCATTGACCATTGCCACTCCTACGCCACGGGAACTAAGGCACCCTTTCCCCATCGTAACCGGCACGGCCCGTGACGTCATCGTCGACCGGCCAAGCACCGGCCTACACAGCCATGCCTACGCAGCAACGTGTCTTGTCATTGGTTTGGTAAATAAATGGCTGCAGCAACGTGTCTGTCATTGGTTTGGTAAATAAATGGCCATAACTTGGGAAGCACTTGTCCGATTAATATCAAACTTGAAAAGGCACATCCTCAGGTCCCCAGCAATATACCTGGCAGTTTCAATTAGATCGGACCAGTGGTTGTCGAGAAACAGCGGTCACACACACACACACACACACAGACACACAGACACACAGACACACAGACACACAGACACACAGACATTGCTGGAATTATAGATAGTATTGAGAGGAAATGGACATATTACATGAAAAAAATTGATTGAATCAACGAGAAGCTGAAGACAGCATGTTTCTTCTTCTTCTTCCTCCTTACCCTTTATAGGGGTGAGGCCTTATGGTAACAAGTCTTTGCTGCCTCATCTTTTGTACAAGGTGGCCTGAAAATCACTTCACCCTTGCTAAATTTCTCACACAGCCCTCCCATCCCCTTCACCCTCCCCACCGTGGTATGCGGAAACACCGACTCACTGATGCGGGAGTCAGTAGGATGTTAGATAGCATGGCGGAATCAAGTTGCTACAGTGTCGAAGAGTGGTTGGTTGGTTGGTTGTGTTTGGGTGCATGAAAGGGCACACATAGGCCAAACAATTACTCAAGTGTGGACAGCTTTCATGGAACGCTTTGGAAAACCTTCTCCACCAAAGCTCGTCTACCGTGGCCACCACAAAGTGCAGATCGAATGACTCCAGCCAACATTCTGTGGGGTTTCAAGAATTGTTGACAAATCGGTATAGGACGATTGAAGAATTGCACGCTGCAGTCATGGCCTCTTTCGTATCGGTTTCCACAAATGCTACACAATATGTCTAAGAGGACTTGGCGATGAATTCAGTGGTGCGAGGAGAATGATGGAGCACATACAGATAACATGACTGATTAATTATTCTAAGTACTGCATAATAAAACCTGCATATTAACAGAGTTTAAGAATGAATGCTTTACTGGGGAGGGGTAAACGCCTTTCAGGCCACCCTATACAATACTCCCCAGCCCTCCATCCCCAAGCCAACACTCTCCACTCTTCTGCCACCTTACAAGATTTTCCCATCTCATCCGAGGTCTACCTCTTTTCCTCCCTCAACCAGTCTGCACTCTTTGCCATTATTTGTTTTTATTTGAGAAAAAGAAAAGGTGGCAAACGCTTCATTAAACATCGGGAATTACGTATTCAAAAAACAAGCCTGGTGTTGGCGTAGTGGTTAGGGTAGCGGCTTGGGATCCAAAAGGTCCTGAGTTCAAGCCCCGTTGGCTGCTTGAATTAATACACACCAGGAGGTTGACTCAGCCTGTCATCCTTCCGAGGTCGGCGAAGTGAGCACCAGTGTACTGGGCCCGGTGTATGCCCCGGTTAGAATAGGTGTACCATATCCCTGTGTCGTAAGAGGCGACCAGGGTTGCGTCAGGAAGGGCATCCGGCGTAAAAACTAAGCCAAATCACTATGCGGATCATACGGATGATCCGCTGTGGCGACCCCTAATGGGAGCAGCCGAAAGAAGAAGAAGAATTACATATTAAAAAACAAGAATTAAACTCCAACATTAATACTAGCCTCAGGTGACCAAATAAGTAAATAACTAGTAAATAACCAAATGAGAGAGTTGATAGACCATGATATCCCATGCAGTGTTTAAGTTTATACTTCAATTTTAATAAAATTAATTTAAACAGCATGATAAAAAAAAGTTTAGCACTATTGAAGCAGTCTTATACACCACCATTATACATTGTAATAAGATGACGTTGAGTTGCAGTTTAGAAGATGGAGGCTTTTATTGATCACCATAGAACACACAGCATCAATCAGCATCGTACATAACCATATCGGCAGCCTCTTCTTCACCCCAATACTGCACCCTCTCACATGCCACGCCCTCTCATGCTATATATTGATATATAGTGTAGTTCTTGGAAGTATTATGAAGGCAATTTGTGTTCTACAGTGTTCAAGTATGTAATTCAATTTTAATAGTGGTTTAAAGGTGTATAAATAAATTAATTTTGGGTTTTACCACCATTTTACCCAGTGTCTATTACATCACCCTATCTAACACATTACATTAGTTCTTCGTGCCTGTTGTTTGTGTCCTTTACAAGGTCCTTAAAAACAATGTTTCCTGTTTGAAATGATTTTCAATTATGATTGACTACCAGGCAGGCAGACAGAGTAAAATAATATCGATTGTGATATTCAGAGCCAAAGTATAGCAAAACAGCAAACCTGTCTTCCGATTCATGTTCAAAATATAACATTTGATTTAAATAAGTTGTTCCTCACCATAAACTGAATAGAAGGACAGACGCACATGAACCAATTACTTAACCCGGCTTTTCGCTTCGCGTGCACGGGGTAAATTAACAAGCTCAAAGTAAAAAACTATTTTGACTGTCACCGAACCTTGCATACATTCCCTCTGCCTCCCAACCTAAATCAGTTTATCTGACTGAACATCATTCGATAAAAACTTAGGATGTCTGGGAAATTGTAATGTAGGAATGTAGCCTTGAGATGGACAGTTGAGTGATTGAAAATATGTGCAGTATTGGCTTTTATTTCCTCCATCTGAGTTTGATTAAATAAAACAAATCACAACACAGCTTGGGTCACCGTTGTGTTCACTGCACTGGATCTTGTGGAATATTATGAAGCTTATTTAATCATCTTGGAAAATTTTGTTTTGCAAATTGAGTCGAGCACGCGAAGCTGTTTTTCAGTGTGAAAGGATGGTGTACGTAAGTAGCACACTTACCTTTGAGCCATCTAATCTGGATTCTATTCCCGACTTGACTACAAATTGCTCCGCAAGCAGGGTGTTAAATTACAAAATACGTCCCTTGAATGGATGTTAAGCTGGGTGTCCCATTTGCTGGGATTAGTTGGTGGACGTTAAAGATGCCATGGTGTCTTTCACGAAGAGTTGGTGAGTTATCACTGACCACCCTGAAGAAATTCCAAATTATCGGCCAAATCAGCTCCAGTTGAACGTCAGGCCTAACCAGCTGGTTCGTGAAAAACAGACCAATTTACCTTCTGCAGCCAACCCCACAAGGTAGGAAAGATTTGTTTAGGCAATTAAACTGGTAGTAGTAGTCGTAGTAGTAGTAGGAGGAGTAGTAATAGTAGTAGACGATGAGAGGCTGTTTTGAGTTCGGGTTTTCTTAACGACAAACCATATCATTACATTTTTGGCAGGTGCAGGCTACTGAATGCCAATTCACACTATTTACTCATATTAAAGTTAGGATTATAGAATGATGAGGCATTTTCGTGATATTCGACTTTCAATCTGTATTATTTAAAAAATTGTATATCTTGGTAAATGGTGAACCATGTGGTGAAGGTTTGAAGGCAAGGCAATGCTCTACTCATGTCAATCACAGCTACTTTAGACAAATGTAGCTATGAAGAAGAATTTTTTTTCTCAATCCATCAATGCTAGCATTAAATGGCAGTGTGTGTGTGTGTGTGTGTGTGTGTGTGTGTGTGTGTGTGTGTGTGTGTGTGTGTGTGTGCGCGCGCGCGTGCGTGCGTGTCCTCCATAACTCCAAAACCATGAAACCTCGCAGCCTGAAACTTTGCATGCATATCTCGAACTAGGAAAACTCCAAGGAAGTCCATGACTGAAAATTGGGTGTTTGGATTCATTAAAACACCCCTTTTGAGGATGATTAACAGCCTTATTTAATTATATCCGTTATCAGGGGCATCCTCGGTCACCGCTCTCTAAAGTAACTTCGCTGGGGTCTGAAGCCACCATGTTCTTTGGCCTGCTCAACCATTACTCGACTTAGAACAGGCCGCAACGATTTCTTAACGACAAAATGTTTTTTTTCACTTTACTCACTCATATTATCAAATGCCTGTTCATCAGAGCTACGAATCACTGAATACATCACTTTTGTCAGTACTATAGTTTTCAAATTAGGAGCTTGGAGCGATTTCATGCATTATATGATATGATTTTCCACGATGCACTGTCACGGACTAATTAAAGTAAATTATCAAAATATTATTTCGGTTTTGAGGATCGGATATCGTCCAGCCTAATTAAATGTCGAAATCTGGAGTGAAATCTGATAATTTAAAGAAATAACGAGTCATAAATAAGCCAATGTACCTATTTACTTTAAGCAAGCAAGGCTATATTCCCTCCTTCATACATACACAAGAAAATGTGAAATTTCCAAAGCATTAAACATAACTTATTTACTGTTTGGAGAATTACATTGAGTGAACAAAAGACTTAATAATGTGCCATAATTCTTCAAAATTCTTCTTCCCATTCTTCCCTCCAGGCCTTCAAAACAGCTATTCACCACCACCTCTTATCGTCCCCCATCCAAATCCTCGATCTTTTCTACCCCTACTAATCCACCCCAAACCCACCTCCTTCAAATTCCCTGCTTTCCTTCCTGAAAGTCCCTGTAGTGCCCATCTTGTATACCCTATTTTCCCCACCCCATCCCTCTCCCTTCCACAGATCTAATGTCCCTGTTCCTCACTGTTTTGTCCTTCCCACACCCCTCTTGTCTCATGCCCCCCTTGCTGTGCGCTGTGTGTTAGCTCTCATACGAGCCTTGACAAGGTATACCAAAAAAAAAAAATAATAACCAGCTTCATTGAGCTGTATGATTTAATGCATTCACTGCTTGACCTCCCGCCATGACCCCAGAGGGTCTGCTTATCCATAGTGTCTGGCAGGTGTCAATATTTTCGGAGGTTTCGCGAGGTGCTTTCTCTCCAGGGAATCAAAGCAAATCTGGTGAAAAACGAACAATTTAAAATAAAGTTATAACGATTGCGAGGACTGGTTATAACGTTATAAGTATATATCGTTATAAGTTATAACGATTTCTGATGCGTACGCAACCGATGTACCACATGACATGTTGCCTGCTTGTCTGTGCACGCGACGGATTATCTACAATGTTAATTTCACAGGGGATTAAACGTGGCGATGTCTCCAGGGTTGCTCTACAGTCTACATTAACAGCAACACTTTTGTGGATAAAGTCATTATATGAATGAATTCATTTTATTTCTTGAACTGCTGCATGCACGGTGAAGACTGGTTTTTAAAGCTAAAGAGATCCGATAAGGTATGCAGCCACAGCCTGGCCAGCCATTCCTTATCAACCATTTAATTGGAATGCTTGCTCGAGTGCTTAAGCTACTTGCCGAGTGCCTTACAGTCGATAGCGCTACCGTGCTATGTCATTGTGACCGAATTGTTCACTCACTGCGAAGGCTTTTGCCGTGCCCTGCCATCCCGAGCGACCGCGCTCTGCCATCCCGAGCGAGTGGTTGTGAAACAACACCCGATTTCCGAGCCGTTTGCCATATTAACGTGTTTTATAAATTACCGAGCTAAATTTTTTTTACACCCATCACACGCAGCTGTTTATAAAGATTAACGTTTGTGAACATCTCTCTGAAACGTCTATATAAATGCAATGTCTTTTGGTGAAAGCTACTCAAGGCTTATGGGTTGTATACAGTATGTACTGTTGCGGCCACGGGTACCGAGACACCAGCTTGTCACTCAGGGGGATTCATCCCCGGTTGTCCTCCGAAGAGCCGGACCTGGGGCCACCACTCAGAATTAACGTTGTGGTATGGTGGGTTGTTTTAGAACAACGAACGCCACCCAGTTAACCACGAATTCCAGTGTCCACTGTCTAATTATTCCGTTTAACTAGAGGTCACGTGGTTACCTGAGCGGGGAGCGCGCCCTCGGCAAAGCACCAATGTTATCTCGATCAGATTTTAATTCTGGCGGCCGAGCGTTTTAACCGCTGGTGCGTGCTGACTATTTTTGGTCAAATCTGTGGTAATTACCTCCCAGTCTATAAAGGTTCGGACAATGCTAGATCAATGGAAGGAAAGGACAAACATGGACAGGTTGGAAGTTGACAAATGATTTATTAATTATAAAATAAATAAATAAAAAGAACTTTTTTTTTCTGAGGTAAATAAATTAATAAGTATCAAAGCAACCAAAATGAATAATTACTCAGGCAAAATCAATCAAAATGCCAGGAAAGAGACAGAGAGCAGATGCTTATCGGGGGTTGACTTGCAGCTAAACACAGACAAGAGTACCCAGCAGATCATTCAGGGGCTGGAGAGAAGAGTCGTCTCGCTCACCAGAAAGTAGTTGTCCGTGAAGTGAAAACGTCTTGAAATGTGTTCGTGCGTGTCATGTCCGTCGCCAGCACCCAGCCTTGCCGTACACCCTCTCGCGAACAGCCTTGAACGCCAGTCGACGTCTGGGAGGGCACCGAGATAATTTGTGGCGGGTTTAAACCCTGGTGCTGCGACACGGGCAGCTCCTCACACTTCACGAAACTGGTGACGTCCAGTGACCCACACGGTCCGTTGGTGACTGACCCGCGCCTCACACGTTGGTGACCGACCTGTGCCTCACTCGTTGTCGGAGCTGCTCACACCCACACGAGCACCACACGCTCGCTTGCTCAAGCACTGGGAAGGATGAATTGTCTTGTTGTTGGCGCTGGTCAGACACCCACACGCGCACCACACGCTCGCTTACTCACTTGCACGCTTACTTACTTGCAAGCTTCCTCTCTGGCTCGCTTCTTCCCTCGCGTGCTTCAACTCTCGCTTCTTTCTCGGCTCGCTTGCCCACTTCTTGCTCGCCTCTCTCCTCCTTTTCCTCTCTGGCTTTCTTTCTCGTTCTCTTCTCCCTCCTTTTACTTCTCTCGCCTCAGAACGGACCTCCAATTCGTTTTATATCTCCGGCTGTCTCGGCAGGCACAGAGTCCCCCCAAAGCTCACCCCGCCCCACTTGCGCACGGTTACAATGACGACCCGTGCGATCCAAAAGAAGGCGGGCGTCGGCGCTCGCGAAAAACATGTACATAAACGTTGCTGAGGAAAAATAAGGGCGCGCGTCAGAGCTCGTGAAAGAAATGTGTGCATAAACGTTGCTGAGGAAAAATAAGGGCAGGTGTCAGAGCTCACGAAAGAAATGTGTGTGAACGTGTCTGTCGTAAAGAAAAAAAAACTTCCCATAAGAGAGGGGATCTATTCTTTACCCTTCTCAATGCATCACATTTAAAATCCCATTAGACATGGGGATGGGGCTAATCTGAACATGCATTTAAGGAAATAACTGTCTGAGGACCTGGATGTGTGGATGCATTCATCAGGCGGATTCTGAAATCCGTAACAGTACTGTAGTCGGTAATCATCACACTCCAACCTGCCAATTCCCGAAAATTGGGAATTATCCAGCCTGCCAATAGAGTAAATCACACTGACTCCAACCTGCCAATTCCCGAAAAATTGCCGATAATCGGTCAAGCACGTGTGTGTGTCTGTGCGTGTGTGTGCGTGCGTGCGTGCGTTTGTTCATAAAGCATAACATATTGTTATGTTTGTGGGGTAGATGGAGTAATTTCATAGGAAAGAAAAGAACGTATAGAGTTGCTTGGCCTGTAGACATGTAGGAGACATCTCTCTGTAAACTCTCTTCGCGTGGACCATCGTGAACAGACTGGGTGCAAGAGAGGAACGGTCGGCATATTCGCTCTTGAGAATAAGCTACACCATGGTTTGTGAGCCCTGACGTCGAGTGCCGTCTCTGAACTGCCTGACGTACGTTTACCACCGCGAGAGAGTGGCTTGGCACCATTTGTGGGAGCGTCCGCACAGTGATGAAGCAGTTTGGTGACCTTCAAGCTACTGAGACTATCTCCTGGACCCGAAGCTAAGTGCCGGGAGAAAGGGAGGAATTTTCCTTTATTTATTATTTTCCCCTTGTCTGTATTTAAGCCTGTGTGGAGGCACCTCAATTAGATTTAGGTTACCTCAAGTTTTGATTCACTTCCATTATAACTGTTGATTTTTCTGGTTATGAAATTATTTATTCCATCTGCTGGTGTCTTTCTGTTGTGTTTTTTTATTTTTTTTTGTATACCTTGTCGAAGCTCGTATGAGAGCGAAAGTACAACTGGAATTACGTCTTGCGCTCGGCTAGGCATCTACAAATGTGCAAGTCATCCCGACGTCCAGCATTCAACCCATCCCGTGCTTGTCTATTTCTTTAAAATATTTTTCTTTGTTTATGATGGGCACACAGGGGGGGATGAAATGTGCCTGACCTGGGGGCAGCCCTTTTTGTATTCGCGATTTGCCATCTTGATAAAAGCTCTCCTGCATGGGGTCTGAGTCGGAGTTCATATGTGATGATTGTACCAGTGCAAATAGTCCCCTCCTCCTCAGCCACAATCTAAGTATCCAAACCAAAAGACCCTGATGATGAGGCAGGAGAACTAGCAACTGAGATGGGACAAAGTTTTCTCTCCATTCGCATGAAAGGCGAGATAATGGCGTTGCGTATATCTGTTTGTTTGTTTTTAACCAATACTATCATGTTATGATAAAATTATTCCTTCATGTCGATATTCTGACTAAATAATTGAAATTACGTCTCAAAATCTTCAGTTTACGATACGACACACCACCTTTTCCATTATCAAATATCGACAGTTTGAAAAATGTAGTATCGCGTTGATATTTTTTTCAATATCTTGTCAAGCCGATAATATCGAGATATCGCCCAGCCCTACCCATGATTATAAACTTTTACCACAACCCCAAACCAACACATCATGGGTTGCTTTTAAGAGGTTAAAAACAACAAAAATAATCCCAAACACAAAGAAAATTTTCCACCAACAACTCCTCTCAGTTCTTACTTTGTCATAGATGGGCTTCACAGGTGGGTTTTCACGAAGTTCTGGATCCGTGTACTCATTGTTGACGTAGTAGCCAACTCTGATAAATTCTTGTCCTCTGTATGTGCATGTGATTAGTACAACAGTCACGCCAACCGCGTCTGCATCTGGAATCAGTTCTGGGTTTGGAGCGTCTGCCTAAGAGAGAATAATAACCACAGGTAGATTATAAAACCATGTGAGAGTGATCATGCGGAAGATGTAAAAAGTGAGGGCATTAAAAGGTGTCAGAAGCCGTGAAGAAAAAGGTAGGAAGGCAAAGAGAGTTTCTTTAAACAAAGAGAAGAGTGCTGACAAGGCGGGGAAGAGAGCTGACAGGGGAAGGGGGAGAGAGGGAAGGGAGCTGATGGGGATGCGAGTGGGCTAATGGGGGTGAGGGATGCAAGTGGGCTGACAGGGGTGGGGAAGGGGTGATGCAGGAGGGTCGACCAGACAGGGGAGGGGGAAATAATAGGGACCAACAAGGTGTGGGTGGGGTGGAGGACCAATAAGGTGGGGGAAAGAGGAGAATAAAGTGGTGGTAAAAAAAAAGAAGGCAGAAGGGAAAGGAGAGGGCAGACAAGGTGGGGTGGGGGAAGGGAGCAAATTAATTGAAGAGGGGTGGGGGAAAGGGGTTAAGAAATGCACCAAGAGAGTCTGGAGGAAAAATCAAACAAACCTGGAAAACAAACATGTGGCGCCCTGCTGGTACTGGCCCAACAAGAACAGAGTCCAAGATTTGGTCATAGTCTTCACTCTCAGCAGAACCCACATAAACAATCTTCCACTCCAAATCTAAGGTGTGAAAGACATTCTTTCAGTATGAGCAGAACACTTTTTTAAATGT
>CM068962.1:41665818-41682790 GCA_035128595.1 Eptatretus atami
ATAAAGTACGTACAAATGCATTGTGCACATGTGTTAGCTATCTCACTGATCGTCTTAATTCCTGTGATTGTTTCGCGGAAAAGAAATTCTGCTTCTGACCCGTGTATGCACAACAATCACGAGGCAATTATTTATCCCTTTACTACCTTGTCGTAGTCATGTACAAATCCCACGCAACAAGCTTCGATACTCGGCGGTCCAATTCTGTAAGTTTGTGTGCCTACCATTCAACGGCCTGAGCTATTGTTTCTCCAAGACGTTTGCCACTTATCACAATAACAGCACTTAAACAGTTGACACAGCGGGCAGCCCCAGCAGGGCAGACATTGAATGAACGACTTGTTGGAAAGGAGACATTCCATGACGGCTGCCACAATTCGTTGAAAGTCACAGAACTCTTCAGTATCGGCCCAATCTCCTGCCAATGATTGTCTGATGGAGTTGCATGGCTGTGTGCTCAATTTTATACACCTCGTCAGCAACGGGTGCGGCTGAAATAGCCGAATGCATAATAATTAGAAGGGTGTGTCCGCATACTTTTGGCGGTTCGTGTATTAATAAGCAGAGTACCACCCTCTGGGGTTAGATCCGAGTTTGCTTATTACTTGCTGAAAAAAGTATAAATCTGTGTTTTGCAAGAAGCATTATAGATGTTTGTTGTGGTATATGCCTTAAAAGATGCGTGTAAACTTTAAGGGCTACATTCCAACAGTCTTTTAAATGTTGAGGTGGTGGATGAAAATACCCAGACAATACTCGGGTCAGATTTATTCTGTGTGCCAAATTTGGTGGGTGTCGGCCCAGCGGATCTTTGCAAAACACCGTTGAACATACAGACAGGACAACAACATTTTATTATTAGATATACATCAGACAATTAGATAGGGGTGAAGAGTAGGCTTTCCAGATTTATAGAATGCACAAAGCTTTGAAGGTAAAGTGGATAGCAGAGGGGGTAGTGATCAGATCAGAAGAGTATTGATACTGCAGGAGTGGACAAATGAATGGCAGATGCAATTTAACCTTACGTCTTTCTGCGAAGATTCGGCGAGCTAGCGCCGGCCCCCGGCGTGAAGCAAATTTACAAATTCCTGCCTGAGTATTAAGCCAACGTCCATGCCTAGCAAGCCGGTTCATGCAAAGACTTGAACAAAAACTTCCCCCGGGAAACGCCAGAAGAACGTAGGAATAATTGGAGGTTTGTGAAAGAAGAAGGCTGTTGGTGTGAAGACCATGTACTCCATCAACTGGCCCTTGTTTCTCTTGACTGATTTACCCAGGACAATAGATGTCCACAAGAAATCTTCAACAATGAATGAGCCTGTGGAACCCATCTGTACACACGAGATGTGCTAAGTGACTGGGCTACCCATTGGGACACCAACGCCGTTTCGATTGATTCTAAAACTGTGAAGTTATTCTTCCCAACCGTGCTTGCTGCATTGTCTAATGCATAGGTCCTGCAGTATCAAATGTGAGGCCATTTTAAGTTGCAAATCACTGATGACTTCAAGCATCGTCTAATTCAGTGGTTTTCAACCTGCGGCCACATGCAGCCCAATAAGTGATGTCCTATTTGTTTTTAAGAAGTAAAGATGCCGTGAGTTTTTCCTCTGAAACAGAAAGTGTCAAAAAACAATGAGCGTACTCTGAAAATCTGATATATTTTAGCAGCTAATGTACTTGGGACTTTGCTCATTTAAAATGTGCTTGGTAGACATTTGACAGTGTAAAACGAGAGGTATATTTAGAATATGATTTTATTGTGTTACTGACAGATAACAGATAACAAAGCACATTTTAAAATGGTTACAGAGGAGTAGTAGGTTGTGTGGGTGCACCCCAATTCACACATTGAAAGCCTGCAAGTGTGGTCCACTATGGTAACTAGGTTGAGAAACCACTGCTCTCATTTCATGGTGAGAAGGTGAGAGGGAGGGGAGATGAACGAGGGCCTGAAAAGCATCTTTTAGTCCACTTTTTACTTCCACCACAAAAAATATAAATGTGAGCATCAAAGGTGCAACTTTCACACAACAAATTGGTTGCAAACAAGTCTTTTTGATAAAATGCAATCAAAACGGAAGACCAAATTAGCATCGGAGTCATCAGAAGGACACGAACAAGCAGAGCAAAGATGGAGTCAACAACAAAGATGGAACCTGGATAGGATTCGTGTTTCAGCCGCAACTCCACAATCAGTCAAACCCATCCAGGTGCAACCCAAGTGAGCTTTACAGAAAACTTCCTGCAAGAATTCACTTCTCCTTAAACAGATGGTAAATAACTTGAGCAAAGTAGATGCCAAGACATGACATACTGTTCAACGTCGTTTTACAGGAAGATTAAACGTTATCTATCCTCCCACAACTCAGAACAACTTTCATTTGTTTCATCCACTTGGTAAATGCCATATAACCCACGTGTGAGGGAGGGGGGTATGGTGTACCTAGAAAATAAAGAAATAAAAAGAACATGTGGCAATTGCTGCAATGGGTTGAAGTACAGAGGGCAGGACCCAGCTACGGTGACAGTTTCCTGGCCAAAAGAGTCTGCCATTGCATACAGGCTGCATTGTGTTACATGAACAAATTCATACAGGCCTGAGAGACATGTTCTGTAGTCTGTCTATACAATATGTTTGCCAGTGTGCTCACCTTAAGATATTTACACCCTTAGGTCAGAAACAGTATGTGACAAAATATAGTAATTCTATTCTCCTCCTCTTCCCTTTATAAGGGGTGATGCCACATGCAATAATTCACGTCATAATTCTACTTGCACAAAAAACTAAACAAAACAAATATATACAAAATTTCACTCCGTCATTCAAACTAAACGTTTGCAAAACCTTGATGCTGGTGGCAGACGTAACAGAATCTCATAAAAAACATGACCACCTAACTTTATAGTGACCCGAACGAGGCAAAAATATTTAAAAAGGCAAACTGCAATATGCACATATGGCAAAGAGACTGCAGTGTTCTCACAGATGATGTCATAATGGTACCACACCCTGTATCTCACCAAAATATGATGGGTTGGGAATCAGCAATTTTTGGAGCCTAGAATACAAATTCAGGGCCTATGACATTGTATAGTAATGAATATCATTATTTGCAACTGCAGTGCAGTACAAGGTGAGATTGCTCAACACTCACCCAAATGTATGTGTGTGTGATTTCTAGCCAGTCAGACTTGTTCTTCTTCTTCTTGCTATGGCGGCTTGGCTTCCGGGCGGCAATCATTTTGTTGGGACAAACTATGCCGCTGATGCTGTGCCCCTATACCGGTGCACTAGTACTCATTTCACTGACCTCAGAAAGGATGACAGGCTGAGTCAACCCACCTAGTCTCAATTCAGTGGCAAACGGGACTCAAACTCATGACCCCGAAGATCCCAAGCAGCCACCCCAAACCACTACTTGTAAACCAACACAAGGCATCGTCAGACTTTGTTAAATCCACTGAAGGATAGACTGCAGGACGATTGTACACTGCATAGTAACTGTATCATATCCTGGTAGCGTTGCAGTCCTTTGGCAACACTGAGAGTGCCTCAGACGTAACACGATTCAGTGACTAGTGTGGGCACCATAGCTGGTGAGGGCAAGAATATATTTTAGCCAACGTGCTGCAAACAACACACTCTTCATTGAAAAGACAGTGGGGTGTCAATGTCCACTGACTAATGCTAACAGATGGGTCACCGGCTTATCGTCCAACCTAACGGAGGGCACACTTTATGATGAAACGTCCTGCCTTCAAAACATCAGTTTTGACAGTTTAGAATGAGGTCAGGAATCAAATCAAAACCCAGACAGACAAGTGTGCCACCTCCATGGTATCCTGTCAGACTTGATGTTCCCATATCAGACATTTTTGATGTTACATAAAATGAAACAAGTGACTTGTACATTGACCACCCAATCTGATTTGAAACGACTTGGAGAGAAACTTTGGAGACATTTCCGCGCATGTGGCAAGGACTGGAAGACAATCATTCGTACGTCATGAGATCTAAGTAATATGACCGTGTCTGTCCACACAACCCTCAGATATCAAGAAGTTATCATTGCTCTATTGCTGACAATCTAAGAGAATGTTGCTGAAGAAGGAATCACAAACATGTTTATTAAAAAATAAGAGGTAAAACAAATGTAAATTCCCACAGCAGGCCATCACCAACAAGCCACTAAACCACAGTATAATGTTGAAATCAAATGAAATGGAGTTTTTTACCTTTAAATTATAAACCAGTTATTTACATCCAAATCTACAATCACGTATTCATTATGTTGATACCCCTTGACCCAGCCCAGAAATGACAAAGTTGTTTGCCTCATCTGCTGCAGAGAGGTTTGGGAACATTCACAACTTTGTGGCAATGTTTAGATCACCATTAAAAACAAGTTCTATTACTGGCTCAACACAGTGCTTCACTGCAAAAACTTTTATTTCAATTTAATCCAATGACAATATGAATTCCCCTGGCATTTTGGGGTTGCCAGCTCGAAACTGCTTTGTTGCTGGTGTGATTGTGTGTGTGTGTGTGTGTGTGTGTGTGTGTGTGTGCACGTACATTGTGGAATCCCAACACAGTTAACAGGCAAAACGTGATCCTTCAAACAGAGTGTAAGCGCAATGTCGAGGATAATGTGCAGAGGCTGCAACGTAGCACTTGGCAAGTCAGCTTGGCCAGTAGAGGTCGGTCCAAATTAAGCAACATGCTGAAATCCCAGCATGGCGCAGGCTGCATAAAATATAAAAACTTCAAGGTTCGGTCAGAACCTAAGGCAGTGGCACTTGTATTTGCAAACATGTACAAAACAACATGAGATGCTACTGCCAGATGGTAGTAGATCATGACAAAGTGGCAAGCCAACACTTGGTTTTAAAGCAGTCCATGGAGCCACTACTTTCTGTCTGGCTAGCTCTGGAGCGGGATGCCTCTGGATGTAATACCATTCGAGGTGCTGCCAGGGGGAAGGTTCTCCAGCTCGCTGACTTTTTCGCCATCATCCCAGTTGATCTGGAAACGAGTCCACACGTGGATTCGAAGCCAGGATGTTTCGCTGTAGCTGGGGGTGGGAAAGGGTCTTAATTTAACTGTTGCATTCCATTAATTTGTTATTCAGCATACTAGTACGTGCCCATACGTGCGTGGCCTACGTGGCCATTCAAAAAAAAAAAAAAAACCAACTTTCAAACCAACGAAGTCAGAAACAAACAACCACACAGGCCGTTCTTCGCCCTCTCACATGCCCGTACGTGTGTGGCATAGCGCGTGCCCGTACGTGCGTGGCCGTACGTTGGCAACTAAAAAAAAATAAAAAATTCAAACCGCGAGCCAGAAACAACCACACAGGCCGTTTCCTTCGCTCCGCGTGCCGTACGTGCGTGGCTGTACATGCAAACCAAAAAAAAAAAACTTTCAAACAACCCACACGCTGTTCCTTCGCTCTCGTAAACGACACTGGATTGGGGCATTGTGTTTATCTATACAGTAATCCCCCGTTCTCGCGGGGGTTACGTTCCAAACCTGTCCCGCGCTAAGTGAAAATCCGCGATGAATGGACGCCTCCCCAAAAAATCACTCGTCTGGTCTGGTCGGTTTGGGAGTGATTTGGTTTGAGGTGCCTGAGATCGACTAGTCTGGTCTGGTCGGTTTGGCAGTGATTGGGTTTGAGGTGCCGGAGATCGACTAGTCTGGTCTGGTCGGTTTGGCAGTGATTGTGTTTGAGTGCCGAGATCGACTAGTCTGGTCTGGTCGGTTTAGGTGCTGGGTATGAGCAGTGCTCGCTCAACGGCGGCAAACCTTTTTCCTTCCCGAAGCATATATCGAGCACCTTTACCTTAACCTTCTCCTGGAGCGTCCCAGGACCTTCCTCTGGCGCTTCGGTTCCTTGCCAGAAGCCTTAGAAGGTGCAGGGCGTTTGGCGGCATCATGTGGATTGGAGAAAAAACGTAGAAAATATTCGAAGTTCACAAGGAAACTTTGTCTCGTGCGTTGTGTGAACTGGTCAGCACCACGCGTTATAATTTATTGCTTTAAAAATTATATTTTATATATTTATTACCGCGATATACCGGGGAATCCGCAGAAAAATTAGTTACGTTCCAAGGGAAAAACCCGCGATGAACCGGGGGCGCGATAGGTGAACCGCGATGAAGCGGGGTTGACTGTAAATGCGCATAAGAAATCGAGAAATTATTATAATACAGTAAGTCATCACTAATCCAGAAGTGGTGTGTGCCTGTACGGAATGTTCACATGCATTCCACGAATTATCGCTTGCATGAAGTAACAACTGCTGTGATACTTCCACACACAGAGTTAATTAAAATCCAAATTAAAATCAAGTTTACCTCCCTGTCTTTGCTAGCCATGACATTCGCTGCCATTGACCTTGCCACTCCTACGCCACGGGAACTAAGGCACCTTTTCCCCATCGTAACCGGCAGCGGCCCGGACGTCATCGTTCGCCGGCCCAAGACCGGCCTACCAGCCATGCCTACGCAGCAACGTGTCTTGTCATTGTTTGGTAAATAAATGGCTGCAGCAACGTGTTCTTGTCATTGGTTTGGTAAATAAATGGCCATAACTTGGGAAGCACTTGTCCGATTAATATCAAACCTTGAAAAGGCACATCCTCAGGTCCCAGCAATATACCTGGCAGTTTCAATTAGATCGGACCAGTGGTTGTCGAGAAAACAGCGGTCCACCAACACACACACACAGACACACAGCACACACAGACACACACATTGCTGGAATTATAGATAGATGTGAGAGGAAATGGACATATTACATGAAAAAAATGATTGAATCAACGAGAAGCTGAAGACAGCATGTTTCTTCTTCTTCTTCCTCCTTACCCTTTATAGGGTGAGCCTTATGGTAACAAGTCTTTGCTGCCTCATCTTTTGTACAAGGTGGCCTGAAAAATCACTTCACCTTGCTAAATTTCTCACACAGCCCTCCCATCCCCTTCACCCTCCCCACCGTGGTATGCGGAAACACCGACTCACTGATGCGGGAGTCAGTAGGATGTTAGATAGCATGGCGGAACAAGTGCTACAGTGTCGAAGAGTGGTTGGTTGGTTGGTTGTGTTTGGGTGCATGAAAGGGCACACATAGGCCAAACAATACTCAAGTGTGGACAGCTTTCATGGAACGCTTTGGAAAACCTTCTCCACCAAAAGCTCGTCTACCGTGGCCACCACAAAGTGCAGATCGAATGACTCCCACACATTCTGTGGGGTTTCAAGAATTGTTGACAAATCGTATAGGACATTGAAGAATTGCACGCTGCAGTATGGCCTCTTTCGTATCGGTTTCCACAAATGCTACACAATATGTCTAAGAGACTTGGCGATGAATTCAGTGGTGCGAGGAGAATGATGGAGCACATACAGATAACATGACTGATTAATTATTCTAAGTACTGCAAATAAAACCTGCATATTAACAGAGTTTAAGAATGAATGCTTTACTGGGAGGTAAAACCTTTCAGGCCACCCTATACAATACTCCCCAGCCCTCCATCCCCAAGCCAACACTCTCCACTTCTGCCACCTTACAAGATTTTCCCATCTCATCCGAGGTCTACCTCTTTTCCTCCCTCAACCAGTCTGCACTCTTTGCCATTATTTGTTTTTATGAGAAAAAGAAAAGGTGGCAAACGCTTCATTAAACATCGGGAATTACGTATTCAAAAAACAAGCCTGGTGTTGGCGTAGTGGTTAGGGTAGCGGCTTGGGATCAAAAGGTCCTGAGTTCAAGCCCCGTTGCTGCTTGAATTAATACACACCAGGAGGTTGACTCAGCCTGTCATCCTTTCGAGGTCGGCGAAGTGAGCACCAGTGTACTGGGCCCGGTGTATGCCCCGGTTAGAATAGGTGTACCATATCCCTGTTCGTAAGAGGCGACCAGGGTTGCGTCAGAAGGGCATCCGGCGTAAAAACTAAGCCAAATCACTATGCGGATCATACGGATGAATCCGCTGTGGCGACCCCTAATGGGAGCAGCCGAAAGAAGAAGAAGAATTACATATTAAAAAACAAGAAATTAAACTCCAACATTAATACTAGCCTCAGGTGACCAAATAGTAAATAACTAGTAAATAACCAAATGAGAGAGTTGATAGACCATGATATCCATGCAGTGTTTAATTTATACTTCAATTTTAATAAAATTAATTTAAAACACATGATAAAAAAAGTTTAGCACTATTGAAGCAGTCTTATACACCACCTTATACATTGTAATAAGATGACGTTGAGTTGCAGTTTAGAAGATGGAGGCTTTTATTGATCACCATAGAACACACAGCATCAATCAGCATCGTACATAACCATATCGGCAGCCTCTTCTTCACCCCAATACTGCACCCTCTCACATGCCACGCCCTCTCATGCTATATATTGATATATAGTGTAGTTCTTGGAAGTATTATGAAGGCAGATTGTGTTCTACAGTGTTCAAGTATGTAATTCAATTTTAATAGGGTTTAAAGGTGTATAAAATAAATTAATTTTGGGTTTTACCACCATTTTACCCAGTGTCTATTACATCACCCTATCTAACACATTACATTAGTTCTTCGTGCCTGTTGTTTGTGTCCTTTACAAGTCCTTAAAAACAATTTTCCTGTTTGAAATGATTTTCAATTATGATTGACTACCAGGCAGGCAGACAGAGTAAAATAATATCGATTGTGATATTCAGAGCAAAGTATAGCAAAACAGCAAACCTGTCTCTTCCGATTCATGTTCAAAATATAACATTTATTTAAATAAGTTGTTCCTCACATAAACTGAATAGAAGGACAGACGCACATGAACCAATTACTTAACCCGGCTTTTCGCTTCGCGTGCACGAGGTAAAACTATTTTGACTGTCACGAACCTTGCATACATTCCCTCTGCCTCCAACCTAAATCAGTTTATCGACTGAACATCATTCGATAAAAACTTAGGATGTCTGGGAAATTGTAATGTAGGAATGTAGCCTTGAGATGGACAGTTGAGTGATTGAAAATATGTGCAGTATTGGCTTTTATTTCCTCCATCTGAGTTTGATTAAATAAAACAAATCAAAACACAGCTTGGTCACCGTTGTGTTCACTGCACTGGATCTTGTGATATTATGAAGCTTATTTAATCATCTTGGAAAATTTTGTTTTGCAAAATGAGTCGAGCACGCGAAGCTGTTTTTCAGTGTGAAAGGATGGTGTACGTAAGTAGCACACTTACCTTTGAGCCATCTAATCTGGATTCTATTCCCGACTTGACTACAAATTGCTCCGCAAGCAGGGTGTTAAATTACAAAATACGTCCCTTGAATGGATGTTAAGCTGGGTTCCCATTTGCTGGGATTAGTTGGTGGACGTTAAAGATGCCATGGTGTCTTTCACGAAGAGTTGGTGAGTTATCACTGACCACCCTGAAGAAATTCCAAATTATCGGCCAAATCAGCTCCAGTTGAACGTCAGGCCTAACCAGCTGGTTCGTGAAAAACAGACCAATTTACCTTCTGCAGCCAACCCCACAAGGTAGGAAAGATTTGTTTAGGCAATTAAACTGGTAGTAGTAGTCGTAGTAGTAGTAGGAGGAGTAGTAATAGTAGTAGACGATGAGAGGCTGTTTTGAGTTCGGGTTTTCTTAACGACAAACCATATCATTACATTTTTGGCAGGTGCGGCTACTGAATGCCAATTCACACTATTACTCATATTAAAGTTAGGATTATAGAATGATGAGGCATTTTCGTGATATTCGACTTTCAATCTGTATTATTTAAAAAATTGTATATCTTGGTAAATGGTGAACCATGTGGTGAAGGTTTGAAGCAAGGCAATGCTCTACTCATGTCAATCACAGCTACTTTAGACAAATGTAGCTATGAAGAAGAATTTTTTTCTCAATCCATCAATGCTAGCATTAAATGGCAGTGTGTTGTGTGTGTGTGTGTGTGTGTGTGTGTGTGTGTGTGTGTGTGTGTGTGTGTGTGTGTGTGGTGCTGTGTCCTCCATAACTCCAAAACCATGAAACCTCGCAGCCTGAAACTTTGCATGCATATCTCGAACTAGGAAAACTCCAAGGAAGTCCATGACTGAAAATTGGGTGTTTGGATTCATTAAAACACCCCTTTTGAGGATGATTAACAGCCTTATTTAATTATATCCGTTATCAGGGGCATCCTCGGTCACCGCTCTCTAAAGTAACTTCGCTGGGGTCTGAAGCCACCATGTTCTTTGGCCTGCTCAACCATTACTCGACTTAGAACAGGCCGCAACGATTTCTTAACGACAAAATGTTTTTTTTCACTTTACTCACTCATATTATCAAATGCCTGTTCATCAGAGCTACGAATCACTGAATACATCACTTTTGTCAGTACTATAGTTTTCAAATTAGGAGCTTGGAGCGATTTCATGCATTATATGATATGATTTTCCACGATGCACTGTCACGGACTAATTAAAGTAAATTATCAAAATATTATTTCGGTTTTGAGGATCGGATATCGTCCAGCCTAATTAAATGTCGAAATCTGGAGTGAAATCTGATAATTTAAAGAAATAACGAGTCATAAATAAGCCAATGTACCTATTTACTTTAAGCAAGCAAGGCTAATTCCCTCCTTCATACATACACAAGGAAAATGTGAAATTTCCAAAGCATTAAACATAACTTATTTACTGTTTGGAGAATTACATTGAGTGAACAAAAGAACTTAATAATGTGCCATAATTCTTCAAAATTCTTCTTCCCATTCTTCCCTCCAGGCCTTCAAAACAGCTATTCACCACCACCTCTTATCGTCCCCCATCCAAATCCTCGATCTTTTCTACCCCTACTAATCCACCCCAAACCCACCTCCTTCAAATTCCCTGCTTTCCTTCCTGAAAGTCCCTGTAGTGCCCATCTTGTATACCCTATTTTCCCCACCCCATCCCTCTCCCTTCCACAGATCTAATGTCCCTGTTCCTCACTGTTTTGTCCTTCCCACACCCCTCTTGTCTCATGCCCCCTTGCTCTTGCGCTGTGTGTTAGCTCTCATACGAGCCTTGACAAGGTATACCAAAAAAAAAAAAATAATAACCAGCTTCATTGAGCTGTATGATTTAATGCATTCACTGCTTGACCTCCCGCCATGACCCCAGAGGGTCTGCTTATCCATAGTGTCTGGCAGGTGTCAATATTTTCGGAGGTTTCGCGAGGTGCTTGCTCTCCAGGGAATCAAAGCAAATCTGGTGAAAAACGAACAATTTAAAATAAAGTTATAACGATTGCGAGACTGGTTATAACGTTATAAGTATATATCGTTATAAGTTATAACGATTTCTGATGCGTACGCAACCGATGTACCACATACATGTTGCCTGCTTGTCTGTGCACGCGACGGATTATCTACAATGTTAATTTCACAGGGGATTAAACGTGGCGATGTCTCCAGGGTTGCTCTACAGTCTACATTAACAGCAACACTTTTGTGGATAAAGTCATTATATGAAGAATTCATTTTATTTCTTGAACTGCTGCATGCAGGTGAAGACTGGTTTTTAAAGCTAAAGAGATCCGATAAGGTATGCAGCCACAGCCTGGCCAGCCATTCCTTATCAACCATTTAATTGAATGCTTGCTCGAGTGCTTAAGCTACTTGCCGAGTGCCTTACAGTCGATAGCGCTACCGTGCTATGTCATTGTGACCGAATTGTTCACTCACTGCGAAGGCTTTTGCCGTGCCCTGCCATCCCGAGCGACCGCGCTCTGCCATCCCGAGCGAGTGGTTGTGAAACAACACCCGATTTCCGAGCCGTTTGCCATATTAACGTGTTTTATAAATTACCGAGCTAAATTTTTTTTACACCCATCACACGCAGCTGTTTATAAAGATTAACGTTTGTGAACATCTCTCTGAAACGTCTATATAAATGCAATGTCTTTTGGTGAAAGCTACTCAAGGCTTATGGGTTGTATACAGTATGTACTGTTGCGGCCACGGGTACCGAGACACCAGCTTTCACTCAGGGGGATTCATCCCCGGTTGTCCTCGAAGAGCCGGACCTGGGGCCACCACTCAGAATTAACGTTGTGGTATGGTGGGTTGTTTTTAGAACAACGAACGCCACCCAGTTAACCACGAATTCCAGTGTCCACTGTCTAATTATTCCGTTTAACTAGAGGTCACGTGGTTACCTGAGCGGGGAGCGCGCCCTCGGCAAAGCACCAATGTTATCTCGATCAGATTTTAATTCTGGCGCCGAGCGTTTTAACCGCTGGTGCGTGCTGACTATTTTTGGTCAAATCTGTGGTAATTACCTCCCAGTCTATAAGGTTCGGACAATGCTAGACAATGGAAGGAAAAGACAAACATGGACAGGTTGGAAGTTGACAAAAATGATTTATTAATTATAAAATAAATAAATAAAAAGAACTTTTTTTTTCTGAGGTAAATAAATTAATAAGTATCAAAGCAACCAAAATGAATAATTACTCAGGCAAAATCAATCAAAATGCCAGGAAAGAGACAGAGAGCAGATGCTTATCGGGGGTTGACTTGCAGCTAAACACAGACAAGAGTACCCAGCAGATCATTCAGGGGCTGGAGAGAAGAGTCGTCTCGCTCACCAGAAAGTAGTTGTCCGTGAAGTGAAAACGTCTGAAATGTGTTCTGCGTGTCATGTCCGTCGCCAGCACCCAGCCTTGCCGTACACCCTCTCGCGAACAGCCTTGAACGCCAGTCGACGTCTGGGAGGGCACCGAGATAATTTGTGGCGGGTTTAAACCCTGGTGCTGCGACACGGGCAGCTCCTCACACTTCACGAAACTGGTGACGTCCAGTGACCCACACGGTCCGTTGGTGACTGACCCGCGCCTCACACGTTGGTGACCGACCTGTGCCTCACTCGTTGTCGGAGCTGCTCACACCCACACGAGCACCACACGCTCGCTTGCTCAAGCACTGGAAGGATGAATTGTCTTGTTGTTGGCGCTGGTCAGACACCCACACGCGCACCACACGCTCGCTTACTCACTTGCACGCTTACTTACTTGCAAGCTTCCTCTCTGGCTCGCTTCTTCCCTCGCGTGCTTCAACTCTCGCTTCTTTCTCGGCTCGCTTGCCCACTTCTTGCTCGCCTCTCTCCTCTTTTCCTCTCTGGCTTTCTTTCTCGTTCTCTTCTCCCTCCTTTTACTTCTCTCGCCTCAGAACGGACCTCCAATTCGTTTTATATCTCCGGCTGTCTCGACAGGCACAGAGTCCCCCCAAAGCTCACCCCGCCCCACTTGCGCACGGTTACAATGACGACCCGTGCGATCCAAAAGAAGGCGGGCGCTCGGCGCTCGCGAAAAACATGTACATAAACGTTGCTGAGGAAAAATAAGGGCGCGCGTCAGAGCTCGTGAAAGAAATGTGTGCATAAACGTTGCTGAGGAAAAATAAGGGCAGGTGTCAGAGCTCACGAAAGAAATGTGTGTGAACGTGTCTGTCGTAAAGAAAAAAAACTTCCCATAAGAGAGGGGATCTATTCTTTACCCTTCTCAATGCATCACATTTAAAATCCCATTAGACATGGGGATGGGGCTAATCTGAACATGCATTTAAGGAAATAACTGTCTGAGGACCTGGATGTGTGGATGCATTCATCAGGCGGATTCTGAAATCCGTAACAGTACTGTAGTCGGTAATCATCACACTCCAACCTGCCAATTCCCGAAAATTGGGAATTATCCAGCCTGCCAATAGAGTAAATCACACTGACTCCAACCTGCCAATTCCCGAAAAATTGCCGATAATCGGTCAAGCACGTGTGTGTGTCTGTGCATGTGTGTGTGTGCGTGCGTTGCGTGCGTTGTGTTTCATAAAGCATAACATATTGTTTTTGTGGGGTAGATGGAGTAATTTCATAGGAAAGAAAAGAACGTATAGAGTTGCTTGGCCTGTAGACATGTAGGAGACTCTCTCTGTAAACTCTCTTCGCGTGGACCATCGTGAACAGACTGGTGCAAGAGAGGAACGGTCGGCATATTCGCTCTTGAGAATAAGCTACACCATGGTTTGTGAGCCCTGACGTCGAGTGCCGTCTCTGAACTGCCTGACGTACGTTTACCACCGCGAGAGAGTGGCTTGCACCATTTGTGGGAGCGTCCGCACAGTGATGAAGCAGTTTGGTGACCTTCAAGCTACTGAGACTATCTCCTGGACCCGAAGCTAAGTGCCGCGGAGGAAGGGAGGAATTTTCCTTTATTTATTATTTTCCCTTGTCTGTATTTAAGCCTGTGTGGAGGCACCTCAATTAGATTTAGGTTACCTCAAGTTTTGATTCACTTCCATTATAACTGTTGATTTTTCTGGTTATGAAATTATTTATTCCATTGCTGGTGTCTTTCTGTTGTGTTTTTTATTTTTTTTGTATACCTTGTCGAAGCTCGTATGAGAGCGAAAGTACAACTGGAATTACGTCTTGCGCTCGGCTAGGCATCTACAAATGTGCAAGTCATCCCGACGTCCAGTCATCCCGTGCTTGTCTATTTCTTTAAAATATTTTTCTTTGTTTATGATGGGCACACAGGGGGGATGAAATGTGCCTGACCTGGGGGCAGCCCTTTTTGTATTCGCGATTTGCCATCTTGATAAAAGCTCTCCTGCATGGGGTCTGAGTCGGAGTTCATATGTGATGATTGTACCAGTGCAAATAGTCCCCTCCTCCTCAGCCACAATCTAAGTATCCAAACCAAAAGACCCTGATGATGAGGCAGGAGAACTAGCAACTGAGATGGGACAAAGTTTTCTCTCCATTCGCATGAAAGGCGAGATAATGGCGTTGCGTATATCTGTTTGTTTGTTTTTAACCAATACTATCATGTTATGATAAAATTATTCCTTCATGTCGATATTCTGACTAAAAATTGAAATTACGTCTCAAAATCTTCAGTTTACGATACGACACACACCTTTTCCATTATCAATATCGACAGTTTGAAAAATGTAGTATCGCGTTGATATTTTTTTCAATATCTTGTCAAGCCGATAATATCGAGATATCGCCCAGCCCTACCCATGATTATAAACTTTTACCACAACCCCAAACCAACACATCATGGGTTGCTTTTAAGAGGTTAAAAACAACAAAAATAATCCCAAACACAAAGAAAATTTTCCACCAACAACTCCTCTCAGTTCTTACTTTGTCATAGATGGGCTTCACAGGTGGGTTTTCACGAAGTTCTGGATCCGTGTACTCATTGTTGACGTAGTAGCCAACTCTGATAAATTTCTGTCCTCTGTATGTGCATGTGATTAGTACAACAGTCACGCCAACCGCGTCTGCATCTGGAATCAGTTCTGGTTTGGAGCGTCTGCTAAGAGAGAATAATAACCACAGGTAGATTATAAAACCATGTGAGAGTGATCATGCGGAAGATGTAAAAAGTGAGGGCATTAAAAGGTGCCAGAAGCCGTGAAGAAAAAGGTAGGAAGGCAAAGAGAGTTTCTTTAAACAAAGAGAAGAGTGCTGACAAGGCGGGGAGAGAGCTGACAGGGGAAGGGGGAGGAGAGGAAGGGAGCTGATGGGGATGCGAGTGGGCTAATGGGGGTGGAGGGATGCAAGTGGGCTGACAGGGGTGGGGAAGGGGGTGATGCAGGAGGGTCGACCAGACAGGGAGGGGGAAATAATAGGGCCAACAAAGTGTGGGTGGGGTGGAGGACCAATAAGGTGGGGGGAAAGAGGAGAATAAAGTGGTGGGTAAAAAAAAAAGGCAGAAGGGGAAAGGAGAGGGCAGACAAGTGGGGTGGGGGAAGGAGCAAATTAATTGAAGAGGGTGGGGAAAGGGGTTAAGAAATGCACCAAAGAGTCTGGAGGAAAAAATCAAACAAACCTGGAAAACAAACATTTGGCGCCCTGCTGGTACTGGCCCAACAAGAACAGAGTCCAAGATTTGGTCATAGTCTTCACTCTCAGCAGAACCCACATAAACAATCTTCCACTCCAAATCTAAGGTGTGAAAGACATTCTTTCAGTATGAGCAGAACACTTTTTTAAATGTGAAGGCTAAGGACAGCATGTACAATTATGACGTGCATTTTAAGGACATTAAAGGTCCCATGACACCCAAAACTTTCTGGTTATTTATATATTAACTTGACCTTCCTAGTGAAGAAATCACCCATGTTTTTTTTTTAATCAAAAATGGGATAATTAGACCAATATTTCGAACATTTCTGGTGCTTTTCACAACTTGCTATGCCCCGCCCCTTAAAAAGTTGACTTCAGCGAACCGCAGCGTTGACGTCACATGCAGAACCGCACAGAGTGGATTGACTCGAGATGTCGCGCGCCGTATTAAAGTACGTACAAATGCATTGTGCACATGTGTTAGCTATCTCACTGATCGTCTTAATTCCTGTGATTGTTTCGCGGAAAAGAAATTCTGCTTCTGACCCGTGTATGCACAACAATCACGAGGCAATTATTTATCCCTTTACTACCTTGTCGTAGTCATGTACAAATCCAATACATGTATGCACAATAAAGGGCTATACCATGTCCACAAAATATAAAATGTGACTGTTGAACCTTTCCATTAAAAAAAAAAAATACTTACAGGGACATACACGTAAAATACTAAGATTAATATTGCATCATTTCAAGGCGCAAGGAGATAATTTTAAAATCAAACAATGTGAAAAACCTGCACCCACATTTTGCAGCTTATTGAATTGTTCGTTGAAACCAGCCTGCTGGATAGGTATGATTCCACGTACATGCAAGCCAGGTATGGCTGCACTCGACATACATGGGTTTATTCTAAAGTGAAGGTACTGCTTCCATTGGCTTGCTATTCATTAACATTTAGCCAAAATGCTGTAATAAATGAACAGGGTAAAATATGTTGGCACAACTATGAAAGACAAATTTATCTGTCCTATTACACGCCTCATAGCCTCGGACTCGTACGCAAT
>CM068962.1:41682815-41699637 GCA_035128595.1 Eptatretus atami
TTGACTTATACATTGTGTGCATGCTAATACAAGGTACTTGTCAACTCGAGATCTCTAGAGTCTAGACTAGGCCGATAAATCAGTCGTCCATCCGACTATTCCGATAAATCCGTCGTCCGTCCGACTAGGCCGATAAATCTGACGAGCTGTAGCTTTCTTTTATTATTCTCTTTTCTTCATTGTTTTCTACTGGTGCTACATGACGACAGTAGGAACCACGAGATGTGACTAAGTGACGTGGCTACCCATTGGGACACCAACGCCGTTTCGATTGATTCTAAAACTGTGAAGTTATTCTTCCCAACCGTGCTTGCTGCATTGTCTAATGCATAGGTCCTGCAGTATCAAATGTGAGGCCATTTTAAGTTGCAAATCACTGATGATGATTCAAGCATCGTCTAATTCAGGTGTTCAACCTGCGGCCACATGCAGCCCAATAAGTGATGTCCTATTTGTTTTTAAGAAGTAAAGATGCCGTGAGTTTTTCCTCTGAACAGAGAAAGTGTCAAAAAACAATGAGCGTACTCTGAAAATCTGATATATTTTAGCAGCTAATGTACTTGGGACTTTGCTCATTTAAAATGTGCTTGGTAGACATTTGACAGTTGAAAACGAGATGGTATTATAGAATATGATTTTATATGTGTTACTGACAGATAACAGATACAAAGGCACATTTTAAAATGGTTACAGAGGGAGTAGTAGGTTGTGTGGGTGCACCCAATTCACACATTGAAAGCTGCAAGTGTGGTCCACTATGGTAACTAGGTTGAGAAACCACTGCCTCTCATTTCATGGTGAGAAGGTGAGAGGGAGGGGAGATGAACCGAGGGCCTGGAAGCATCTTTTAGTCCACTTTTTACTTCCTACCACAAAAAATATAAATGTGAGCATCAAAGGGCAACTTTACACAACAAAAATTGGTTGCAAACAAGTCTTTTGATAAAATGCAATCAAAACGGAAGACCAAATATAGCATCGGAGTCATCAGAAGGGACACGAACAAGCAGAGCAAAGATGGAGTCAACAACAAAAGATGGAACCTGGATAGGATTCGTGTTTCAGCCGCAACTCCACAACAGTCAAACCCATCCAGGTGCAACCAAGTGAGCTTTACAGAAAACTTCCTGCAAGAATTCACTTCTCCTTAAACAGATGGTAAATAACTTGCGAAAGTAGATGCCAAGACATGACATACTGTTCAACGACGTTTTACAGGAAGATTTAACGTTATCTATCCCCCACAACTCAGAACAACTTTCATTTGTTTCACCACTTGGTAAATGCCATATAACCCACGTGTGAGGGAGGGGGGTATGGTGTACCTAAGAAAATAAAAAAAAAAAAGAACATGTGGCAATTGCTGCAATGGTGAAGTACAGAGGCAGGACCCAGCTACGGTGACAGTTTTCCTGGCCAAAAGTAGTCTGCCATTGCATACAGGCTGCATGTGTGTTACATTGAACAAATCTCATACAGGCCTGAGAGACATGTTCTGTAGTCTGATCTATACAATATGTTTGCCAGTGTGCTCACCTTAAGATATTTACACCCATTCAGGTCAGAAACAGTATGGACAAAATATGTAAATTCTATTCTCCTCCTCTTCCCTTTATAAGGGGTGATGCCACATCCAATAATTCACGTCATAATTCTACTTGCACAAAAAACTAAACAAAACAAATATATACAAAATTTCACTCCGTCATTCAAACTAAACGTTGCAAAACCTGAGACTGCTGGTGGCAGACGAAACAGAATCTCATAAAAACATGACCACCTAACTTTATAGTGACCCGAACGAGGCAAAAATATTTAAAAAGGCAAACTGCAATATGCACATATGGCAAAGAGACTGCAGTGTTCTCACAGATGATGTCATAATGGTACCACACCCTGTATCTCACCAAAATATGATGGGTTGGGATCAGCAATTTTTGGAGCTAGAATACAAATTCAGGCCTATGACATGTATAGTAATGAATATCATTATTTGCAACTGCAGTGCAGTACAAGGGTGAGATGCTCAACACTCACCCAAATGTATGTGTGTGTGATTTCTAGCCAGTCAGACTTGTTCTTCTTCTTCTTGCGTATGGCGGCTTGGCTTCCGGGCGGCAATCATTTGTGTGTGGGAACAACTATGCCGCTGATGCTGTGCCCCTATACCGGTGCACTAGTACTCATTTCACTGACCTCAGAAAGATGACAGGGCTGAGTCAACCCACCTAGTCTCAATTCAGTGGCAAACGGGACTCAAACTCAGGACCCCGGAAGATCCCAAGCAGCCACCCCAAACCACTACTGTAAACCAACACAAGGCTCGTCAGACTTTGTTAAATCCACTGAAGGATAGACTGCAGGACGATTGTACACTGCATAGTAACTGTATCATATCCTGGTAGCGTGTCAGTCCTTTGGCAACACTGAGAGTGCCTCAGACCTTAACACGATTCAGTGACTAGTGTGGGCACCATAGCTGGTGAGGGCAAGAATATTTTTAGCCAACGTGCTGGCAACAAACACACTCTTCATTGAAAAGACAGTGGGGTTGTCAATGTCCACTGACTAATGCTAACAGATGGGTCACCGGCTTATCGTCCAACCTAACGGAGGGCACACTTTATGATGAAACGTCCTGCCTTCAAAACATCAGTTTTGACAGTTTAGAATGAGGTCAGGAATCAAACAAAAACCCAGACGAGACAAGTGTGCCACCTCCATGGATCCTGTCAGACTTGATGTTCCCATATTCAACACATTGATGGTTTACATAAAAGAAACAAGTGACTTGTACAATGACCACCCAATCTGATTTGAATAACGACTTGAGAGAAGATCTTGGAGACATTTCCGCGCATGTGGCAAGGACTGAAGACAAATCATTCGTACGTCATGAGATCTAAGTAATATGCGTGTCTTGTCTCCACACAACCTCAGATATCAAGAAGTTATCATTGCTCTATTGCTGACAATCTAAGAGAATGTTGCTGAAGAAGGAATCACAAACATGTTTATTAAAAAATAAGAGTGGAAAACAAATTGTTTAAATTCCCACAGCAGGCACATCTCCAACAGCCACTAAACCACAGTATAATGTTGAAATCAAATGAAATGGAGTTTCTTTAAATTATAAACCAGCTTATTTACATCCAAATCTACAATCACGTATTCAGTATGTTGATACCCCTTGACCCAGCCCAGAAATGACACAAGTTGTTTGCCTCATCTGCTGCAGAGAGGTTTGGGAACATCCACAACTTTCGTGGCAATGTTTAGATCACCATTAAAACAAGTTCTACTACTGCTGGCTCAACACAGTGCTTCACTGCAAAAACCTTATTTCAAATTAATCCAATGACAATATGAATTCCCTGGCATTTTGGGGTTGCCAGCTCAAAAAACTTGCTTTGTTGCTGGATGTGTTGTGTGTGTGTGTGTGTGTGTGTTGTGTGCACGTACATGGAATCCCACACACGTTAACAGGCAAAACGTGATCCTTCAAACAGAGTGTAAGCGCAATGGCGAGGATAATGTGCAGAGGCTGCAACGTAGCACTTGGCAAGTCAGCTTGGCCAGTAGAGGTCGGTCCAAATAAGCAACATTCTGAAATCCCAGCATGGCTGCATAAAATAAAAAACTTCAAGGTTCGGTCAGAACCTAAGGCAGTGGCACTTGTATTTGCAAACATGTACAAAACAACATGAGATGCTACTGCCAGATGGTTGTAGATCATGACCAAAGTGGCAAGCCACACTTGGTTTTAAAGCAGTCCATGGAGCCACTACTTTCTGTCTGGCTAGCTCTGAGAGCCGGGAATGCCTCTGGATGTAATACCATGCGAGGTGCTGCCAGGGGAAGGTTCTCCAGCTCGCTGACTTTTTCGCCATCATCCCAGTTGATCTGGAAGCGAGTTCACCACGTGGATTCGAAGCCAGGATGTTTCGCTGTAGCTGGGGGTGGGAAAGGGTCTTAATTTAACTGTTGCATTCCATTAACATTTGTTATTCAGCATACTAGTACGTGCCCATACGTGCGTGGCCGTACGTGCGTGGCCTAGTGCAAAAGAAAAAAAAAACAACTTTCAAACCACGAGTCAGAAACAACAAACCACACAGGCCGTTCCTTCGCTCTCACATGCCGTACGTGTGTGGCCATATGCGCGTGCCCGTACGTGAAAAAAAGAAAAAAAACCCAGAAACAACCACACAGGCCGTCTTCGCTCTCCGATGCCCGTACGTCGTGCCGTACGTGCGTGGCCGTACGTGCAAATAAAAAATAATATATTCAAACCGCGAGCCAGAAACAACCCACACAGGCCGTTTCCTTCGCTCCGCGTGCCGTACGTGCGTGGCTGTACATGCAAACCAAAAAAAAAAAACTTTCAAACAACCCACACGCTGTTCCTTCGCTCTCGTAAACGACAACTGGATTGGGGCATTGTGTTTATCTATACAGTAATCCCCCGTTTCTCGCGGGGGTTACGTTCCAAACCTGCCCGCGCTAAGTGAAAATCCGCGATGAATGGACGCCTCCCCAAAAAATCCACTCGTCTGGTCTGGTCGGTTTGGGAGTGATTGTTTGAGGTGCCTGAGATCGACTAGTCTGGTCTGGTCGGTTTGGCAGTGATTGTTTGAGGTGCCGGAGATCGACTAGTCTGGTCTGGTCGGTTTGGCAGTGATTGGGTTTTGAGGTGCCGAGATCGACTAGTCTGGTCTGGTCGGTTTTAGGTGCTGGGTATGAGCAGTGCTCGTCCAACGGCGGCAAACCTTTTCCTTCCCGAAGCATATATCGAGCACCTTTACCTTAACCTTCTCCTGGAGCGTCCCAGGACCTTCCCTGGCGCTTCGGTTCCTTGCCAGAAGCCTTAGAAGGTGCAGGGCGTTTGGCGGCATCATGGGCTTGGAGAAAAAACGTAGAAAATATTCGAAGTTCACAAGCGAAACTTTGTCTCGTGCGTTGTGTGAACTGGTCGAGCACCACGCGTTATAATTTATTGCTTAAATAAAATTATATTTTATATATTATTACCGCGATTATACCGGGGAATCCGCAAAAAATTAGTTACGTTCCAAGGGAAAAACCCGCGATGAACCGGGGGCGCGATAGGTAACCGCGATGAAGCGGGGTTGACTGTAAATGCGCATAAGAAATCGAGAAAATATTATAATACAGTAAGTCATCACTATCCAGAAGTGGGTGTGCCTGTACGGAATGTTCACATGCATTCCACGAATTATCGCTTGCATGAAGTAACAACTGCTGTGATACTTCCACACACAGAGTTAATTAAAATCCAAATTAAAATCAAGTTTACCTCCCTGTCTTGCTAGCCATGACATTCGCTGCCATTGACCATTGCCACTCCTACGCCACGGAACTAAGGGCACCCTTTCCCCATCGTAAACCGGCACGGCCCGTGACGTTCATCGTCGCCGGCCCAAGCACCGGCCTACGCAGCCATGCCTACGCAGCAACGTGTCTTGTCATTGTTGGTTTTAAATAAATGGCTGCAAGCAACGTTTCTTGTCATTGGTTTGGTAAATAAATGGCCATAACTTGGGAAGCACTTGTCCGATTAATATCAAACCTTGAAAAGGCACATCCTCAGGTCCCCAGCAATATACCTGGCAGTTTCAATTAGATCGGACCAGTGGTTGTCGAGAAACAGCGGTCACACACACACACACACAGACACACAGACACCACACCACACCACATTGCTGGAATTATAGATAGATGTGAAAGAGAAATGGACATATTACATGAAAAAAATGATTGAATCAACGAGAAGCTGAAGACAGCATGTTTCCTTCTTCTTCCTCCTTACCCTTATAGGGTGAGGCCTTATGGTAAAAACAGTTTTGCTGCCTCATCTTTTGTACAAGGTGGCCTGAAAATAAACACTTCACCCTTGCTAAATTTCTCACACAGCCCTCCCATCCCCTTCACCCCCCCACCGTGGTATGCGGAAACACCGACTCACTGATGCGGGAGTCAGTAGGATGTTAGATAGCATGGCGGAACAAGTTGCTACAGTGTCGAAGAGTGTGTTGGTTGGTTGGTTGTGTTTTGGGTGCATGAAAGGGCACACATAGGCCAAACAATTACTCAAGTGTGGACAGCTTTCATGGAACGCTTTGGAAAACCTTCTCCACCAAAGCCGTCTACCGTGGCCACCACAAAGTGCAGATCGAATGACTCCAGCCACATTCTGTGGGGTTTCAAGAATTGTTGACAAATCGGTATAGGACGATTGAAGAATTGCACGCTAGTCAGTGATGACCTCTTTCGTATCGGTTTCCACAAATGCTACACATATTGTCTAAGAGGACTTGGCGATGAAATTCAGTGGTGCGAGGAGAATGATGGAGCACATACAGATAACATGACTGATTAATTATTCTAAGTACTGCACAATAAAACCTGCATATTAACAGAGTTTAAGAATGAATGCTTTACTGGGGAGGGTAAACACCTTTCAGGCCACCCTATACAATACTCCCCAGCCCTCCATCCCCAAGCCAACACTCTCCACTCTTCTGCCACCTTACAAGATTTTCCCATCTCATCCGAGGTCTACCTCTTTTCCTCCCTTAACCAGTCTGCACTCTTTGCCATTATTTGTTTTTATTTGAGAAAAGAAAAGGTGGCAAACGCTTCATTAAACATCGGGAATTACGTATTCAAAAAACAAGCCTGGTGTTGGCGTAGTGGTTAGGGTAGCGGCCTTGGGATCCAAAAGGTCCTGAGTTCAAGCCCCGTTGGCTGCTTGAATTAATACACACCAGGAGGTTGACTCAGCCTGTCATCCTTTCCGAGGTCGGCGAAGTGAGCACCAGTGTACTGGGCCCGGTGTATGCCCCGGTTAGAATAGGTGTACCATATCCCTGGTTCGTAAGAGGCGACCAGGGTTGCTCAGGAAGGGCATCCGGCGTAAAAACTAAGCCAAATCACTATGCGGATCATACGGATGAATCCGCTGTGGCGACCCCTAATGGGAGCAGCCGAAAGAAGAAGAAGAATTACATATTAAAAACCAAGAAATTAAACTCCAACATTAATACTAGCCTCAGGTGACCAAATAGTAAATAACTAGTAAATAACCAAATGAGAGAGTTGATAGACCATGATATCCATGCAGTGTTTAAGTTTATACTTCAATTTTAATAAAATTAATTTAAAACAGCATGATAAAAAAAGTTTAGCACTATTGAAGCAGTCTTATACACCACCGTTATACATTGTAATAAGTGACGTTGAGTTGCAGTTTAGAAGATGGAGGCTTTTATTGATCACCATAGAACACACAGCATCAATCAGCATCGTACATAACCATATCGGCAGCCTCCTTCTTCACCCAATACTGCACCCTCTCACATGCCACGCCCTCTCATGCTATATATTGATATATAGTGTTAGTTTCTTGAAGTATTATGAAGGCGATTTGTTCTACAGTGTTCAAGTATGTAATTCATTTTAATAGCGGTTTAAAGGTGTATAAATAAATTAATTTTTGGTTTTACCACCATTTTACCCAGTGTCTATTACATCAACCCTATCTAACACATTACATTAGTTCTTCGTGCCTGTTGTTTGTGTCCTTTACAAGTCCTTAAAAACAATATTTCCTGTTTGAAATGATTTTCAATTATGATTGACTACCAGGCAGGCAGGCAGACAGAGTAAAATAATATCGATTGTGATATTCAGAGCCAAAGTATAGCAAAACAGCAAACCTGTCTTAACCGATTCATGTTCAAAATATAACATTTATTTAAATAAGTTGTTCCTCACATAAACTGAATAGAAGGACAGACGCACATGAACCAATTACTTAACCCGGCTTTTCGCTTCGCGTGCACGCGGGTAAATTAACAAGCTAAAGTAAAACTATTTTGACTGTCACCGAACCTTGCATACATTCCCTCTGCCTCCAACCTAAATCAGTTTATCTGACTGAACATCATTCGATAAAAACTTAGGATGTCTGGGAAATTGTAATGTAGGAATGTAGCCTTGAGATGACAGTTGAGTGATTGAAAAAATGTGTTGCAGTATTGGCTTTTATTTCCTCCATCTGAGTTTGATAAATAAAACAAATACAAACACAGCTTGGATCACCGTTGTGTTCACTGCACTGGATCTTGTGGGAATATTATGAAGCTTATTTAATCATCTTGGAAAATTTTGTTTTGCAAATTGAGTCGAGCACGCGAAGCTGTTTTTCAGTGTGAAAGGATGGTGTACGTAAGTAGCACACTTACCTTTGAGCCATCTAATCTGGATTCTATTCCCGACTTGACTACAAATTGCTCCGCAAGCAGGGTGTTAAATACAAAATACGTCCCTTGAATGGATGTTAAGCTGGGTCCCATTTGCTGGGATTAGTTGTGGACGTTAAAGATTCCATGGTGTCTTTCACGAAGAGTTGGTGAGTTATCACTGACCACCCTGAAGAAATTCCACATTATCGGCCAAATCAGCTCCAGTTGAACGTCAGGCCTAACCAGCTGGTTCGGTGAAAAACAGACCAATTTACCTTCTGCAGCCAACCCCACAAGGTAGGAAAGATTTGTTTAGGCAATTAAACTGGTAGTAGTAGTCGATAGTAGTAGGAGGAGTAGTAATAGTAGTAGACGATGAGAGGCTGTTTTGAGTTCGGGTTTTCTTAACGACAAACCATATCATTACATTTTTGCAGGTGCAGGCTACTGAATGCCAATTCACACTATTACTCATATTAAAGTTAGGATTATAGAATATGAGGCATTTTCGTGATATTCGACTTTCAATCTGTATTATTTTAAAAATTGTATATCTTGGTAAATGGTGAACCATGTGGTGAAGGTTTGAAGGCAAGGCAATTTCTACTCATGTCAATCACAGCTACTTTAGACAAATGTAGCTATGAAGAAGAATTTTTTTCTCAATCCATCAATGCTAGCATTAAATGGCATGTGTGTGTGTGTGTTGTGTGTGTGTGTGTGTGTGTGTGTGTGTGTGTGTGTGTGTGTGTGTGTGTCCTCCATAACTCCAAAACCATGAAACCTCGCAGCCTGAAACTTTGCATGCATATCTCGAACTAGGAAAACTCCAAGGAAGTCCATGACTGAAAATTGGGTGTTTGGATTCATTTAAAACACCCCTTTTGAGGATGATTAACAGCCTTATTAATTATATCCGTTATCAGGGCATCCTCGGTCACCGCTCTCTAAAGTAACTTCGCTGGGTCTGAAGCCACCATGTTCTTTGGCCTGCTCAACCATTACTCGACTTTAGAACAGGCCGCCAACGATTTCTTAACGACAAAATGTTTTTTTTCACTTTACTCACTCATATTATCAAATGCCTGTTCATCAGAGCTACGAATCACTGAATACATCACTTTTGTCAGTACTATTAGTTTTCAAATTAGGAGCTTGAGCGATTTCATGCATTATATGATATGATTTTCCACGATGCACTGTCACGGACTAATTAAAGTAAATTATCAAAATATTATTTCGGTTTTGAGGATCGGATATCGTCCAGCCTAATTAAATGTCGAAATCTGGAGTGAAATCTGATAATTTAAAGAAATAACGAGTCATAAATAAGCCAATGTACCTATTTACTTTAAGCAAGCAAGGCTAATTCCCTCCTTCATACATACACAAGAAAATGTGAAATTTCCAAAGCATTAAACATAACTTATTTACTGTTTGGAGAATTACATTGAGTGAACAAAAGACTTAATAATGTGCCATAATTCTTCAAAATTCTTCTTCCCATTCTTCCCTCCAGGCCTTCAAAACAGCTATTCACCACCACCTCTTATCGTCCCCATCCAAATCCTCGATCTTTTCTACCCCTACTAATCCACCCCAAACCCACCTCCTTCAAATTCCCTGCTTTCCTTCCTGAAAGTCCCTGTAGTGCCCATCTTGTATACCCTATTTTCCCCACCCCATCCCTCTCCCTTCCACAGATCTAATGTCCCTGTTCCTCACTGTTTTGTCCTTCCCACACCCCTCTTGTCTCATGCCCCCTTGCTTGCGCTGTGTGTTAGCTCTCATACGAGCCTTGACAAGGTATACCAAAAAAAAAAAATAATAACCAGCTTCATTGAGCTGTATGATTTAATGCATTCACTGCTTGACCTCCCGCCATGACCCCAGAGGGTCTGCTTATCCATAGTGTCTGGCAGGTGTCAATATTTTCGGAGGTTTCGCGAGGTGCTTCTCTCCAGGGAATCAAAGCAAATCTGGTGAAAAACGAACAATTTAAAATAAAGTTATAACGATTGCGAGACTGGTTATAACGTTATAAGTATATATCGTTATAAGTTATAACGATTTCTGATGCGTACGCAACCGATGTACCACATGAACATGTTGCCTGCTTGTCTGTGCACGCGACGGATTATCTACAATGTTAATTTCACAGGGGATTAAACGTGGCGATGTCTCCAGGGTTGCTCTACAGTCTACATTAACAGCAACACCTTTGTGGATAAAGTCATTATATGAAGAATTCATTTTATTTCTTGAACTGCTGCATGCACGGTGAAGACTGGTTTTTAAAGCTAAAGAGATCCGATAAGGTATGCAGCCACAGCCTGGCCAGCCATTCCTTATCAACCATTTAATTGAATGCTTGCTCGAGTGCTTAAGCTACTTGCCGAGTGCCTTACAGTCGATAGCGCTACCGTGCATTGTCATTGTGACCGAATGTTCACTCACTGCGAAGGCTTTTGCCGTGCCCTGCCATCCGAGCGACCGCGCCTGCCATCCCGAGCGAGTGGTTGTGAAACAACACCGATTTCCGAGCCGTTTGCCATATTAACGTGTTTTATAAATACCGAGCTAAATTTTTTTTACACCCATCACACGCAGCTGTTTATAAAGATTAACGTTTGTGAACATCTCTCTGAAACGTCTATATAAATGCAATGTCTTTTGGTGAAAGCTACTCAAGGCTTATGGGTTGTATACAGTATGTACTGTTGCGGCCACGGGTACCGAGACACCAGCTTTCACTCAGGGGGATTCATCCCCGGTTGTCCTCGAAGAGCCGGACCTGGGGCCACCACCTCAGAATTAACGTTGTGGTATGGTGGGTTGTTTTAGAACAACGAACGCCACCCAGTTAACCACGAATTCCAGTGTCCACTGTCTAATTATTCCGTTTAACTAGAGGTCACGTGGTTACCTGAGCGGGGAGCGCGCCCTCGGCAAAGCACCAATGTTATCTCGATCAGATTTTAATTCTGGCGGGCGAGCGTTTTAACCGCTGGTGCGTGCTGACTATTTTTGGTCAAATCTGTGGTAATTACCTCCCAGTCTATAGAGGTTCGGACAATGCTAGACCAATGGAAGGGAAAGGACAAACATGGACAGGTTGGAAGTTGACAAATGATTTATTAATTAAAAATAAATAAATAAAAAGAACTTTTTTTTTCTGAGGTAAATAAATTAATAAGTATCAAAGCAACCAAAATGAATAATTACTCAGGCAAAATCAATCAAAATGCCAGGAAAGAGACAGAGAGCAGATGCTTATCGGGGGTTGACTTGCAGCTAAACACAGACAAGAGTACCCAGCAGATCATTCAGGGGCTGGAGAGAAGAGTCGTCTCGCTCACCAGAAAGTAGTTGTCCGTGAAGTGAAAACGTCCTGGAAATGTGTTCGTGCGTGTCATGTCCGTCGCCAGCACCCAGCCTTGCCGTACACCCTCTCGCGAACAGCCTGAACGCCAGTCGACGTCTGGGAGGGCACCGAGATAATTTGTGGCGGGTTTAAACCCTGGTGCTGCGACACGGGCAGCTCCTCACACTTCACGAAACTGGTGACGTCCAGTGACCCACACGGTCCGTTGGTGACTGACCCGCGCCTCACACGTTTGGTACCGACCTGTGCCTCACTCGTTGTCGGAGCTGCTCACACCCACACGAGCACCACACGCTCGCTTGCTCAAGCACTGGAAGGATGAATTGTCTTGTTGTTGGCGCTGGTCAGACACCCACACGCGCACCACACGCTCGCTTACTCACTTGCACGCTTACTTACTTGCAAGCTTCCTCTCTGGCTCGCTTCTTCCCTCGCGTGCTTCAACTCTCGCTTCTTTCTCGGCTCGCTTGCCCACTTCTTGCTCGCCTCTCTCCTCCTTTTCCTCTCTGGCTTTCTTTCTCGTTCTCTTCTCCCTCCTTTTACTTCTCTCGCCTCAGAACGGACCTCCAATTCGTTTTATATCTCCGGCTGTCTCGCAGGCACAGAGTCCCCCAAAGCTCACCCCGCCCCACTTGCGCACGGTTACAATGACGACCCGTGCGATCCAAAAGAAAGGCGGGCTCGGCGCTCCGCGAAAAACATGTACATAAACGTGCTGAGGAAAAATAAAGGCGCGCGTCAGAGCTCGTGAAAGAAATGTGTGCATAAACGTTGCTGAGGAAAAATAAGGGCAGGTGTCAGAGCTCACGAAAGAAATGTGTGTGAACGTGTCTGTCGTAAAGAAAAAAAACTTCCATAAGAGAGGGGATCTATTCTTTACCCTTCTCAATGCATCACATTTAAAATCCCATTAGACATGGGGATGGGGCTAATCTGAACATGCATTTAAGGAAATAACTGTTCTGAGGACCTGGATGTGTGGATGCATTCATCAGGCGGATTCTGAAATCCGTAACAGTACTGTAGTCGGTAATCATCACACTCCAACCTGCCAATTCCCGAAAATTGGGAATTATCCAGCCTGCCAATAGAGTAAAATCACACTGACTCCAACCTGCCAATCCCGAAAAATTGCCGATAATCGGTCAAGCACGTGTGTGTGTCTGTGCATGTGTGTGTGTGCGTGCGTCGTGCGTGCGTGCGTGTTGTCATAAAGCATAACATATTGTTATGTTTGTGGGTAGATGGAGTAATTTCATAGGAAAGAAAAGAACGTATAGAGTTGCTTGGCCTGTAGACATGTAGGAGACTCTCTCTGTAAACTCTCTTCGCGTGGACCATCTCGTGAACAGACTGGGTGCAAGAGAGGAACGGTCGGCATATTCGCTCTTGAGAATAAGCTACACCATGGTTTGTGAGCCCTGACGTCGAGTGCCGTCTCTGAACTGCCTGACGTACGTTTACCACCGCGAGAGAGTGGCTGGCACCATTTGTGGGAGCGTCCGCCACAGTGATGAAAGCAGTTTGGTTGACCTTCAAGCTACTGAGACTATCTCCTGGACCCGAAGCTAAGTGCCGGAGAAAGGGAGGAATTTTCTTTTATTTATTTATTTCCCTTGTCTGTATTTAAGCCTGTGTGGAGGCACCTCAATTAGATTTAGGTTACCTCAAGTTTTGATTCACTTCCATTATAACTGTTGATTTTTCTGGTTATGAAATTATTTATTCCATCTGCTGGTGCTTTTCTGTTGTGTTTTTTATTTTTTTTTGTATACCTTGTCGAAGCTCGTATGAGAGCGAAAGTACAACTGGAATTACGTCTTGCGCTCGGCTAGGCATCTACAAATGTGCAAGTCATCCCGACGTTCCAGCATCCCGTGCTTGTCTATTTCTTTAAAATATTTTCTTTGTTTATGATGGGCACACAGGGGGGATGAAATGTGCCTGACCTGGGGGCAGCCCTTTTGTTTTCGCGATTTGCCATCTTGATAAAAGCTCTCCTGCATGGGGTCTGAGTCGGAGTTCATATGTGATGATTGTACCAGTGCAAATAGTCCCCTCCTCCTCAGCCACAATCTAAGTATCCAAACCAAAAGACCCTGATGATGAGGCAGGAGAACTAGCAACTGAGATGGGACAAAGTTTCTCTCCATTCGCATGAAAGGCGAGATAATGGCGTTGCGTATATCTGTTTGTTTGTTTTTAACCAATACTATCATGTTATGATAAAATTATTCCTTCATGTCGATATTCTGACTAAATAATTGAAATTACGTCTCAAAATCTTCAGTTTACGATACGACACACCACCTTTTCCATTATCAATATCGACAGTTTGAAAAATGTAGTATCGCGTTGATATTTTTTTCAATATCTTGTCAAGCCGATAATATCGAGATATCGCCCAGCCCTACCCATGAATTAAACTTTTACCACAACCCCAAACCAAACACATCATGGTTGCTTTTAAGAGTTAAAAACAACAAAAATAATCCCAAACACAAAGAAAATTTTCCACCAACAACTCCTCTCAGTTCTTACTTTGTCATAGATGGGCTTCACAGGTGGGTTTTCACGAAGTTCTGGATCCGTGTACTATTGTTGACGTAGTAGCCAACTCTGATAAAATTCTGTCCTCTGTATGTGCATGTGATTAGTACAACAGTCACGCCAACCGCGTCTGCATCTGGAATCAGTTCTGGTTTGGAGCGTCTGCCTAAGAGAGAATAATAACCACAGGTAGATTTATAAAACCATGTGAGAGTGATCATGCGGAAGATGTAAAAAGTGAGGGCATTAAAAGGTGCAGAAGCCGTGAAGAAAAAGGTAGGAAGGCAAAAGAGAGTTTCTTTAAACAAAGAGAAGAGTGCTGACAAGGCGGGGAAGAGAGCTGACAGGGGGAAGGGGGAGGAGAGGGAAGGGAGCTGATGGGGATGCGAGTGAGTGGCTAATGGGGTGGAGGGATGCAAGTGGGCTGACAGGGGTGGGAAGGGGGTGATGCAGGAGGTCGACCAGACAGGGGAGGGGGAAATAATAGGGCCAACAAGGTGTGGGTGGGGTGGAGGACCAATAAGGTGGGGGGAAAGAGGAGAATAAAGTGGTGGGTAAAAAAAAAGAAGGCAGAAGGGGAAAGGAGAGGGCAGACAAGGTGGGGTGGGGGAAGGGAGCAAATTAATTGAAGAGGGGTGGGGGGAAAGGGGTTAAGAAATGCACCAAAGAGTCTGGAGGAAAAAATCAAACAAACCTGGAAAACAAACATGTGGCGCCCTGCTGGTACTGGCCCAACAAGAACAGAGTCAAGATTTGGTCATAGTCTTCACTCTCAGCAGAACCCACATAAACAATCTTCCACTCCAAATCTAAGGTGTGAAAGACATTCTTTCAGTATGAGCAGAACACTTTTTTAAATGTGAAGGCTAAGGACAGCATGTACATTATGACGTGCATTTTAAGGACATTAAAGGTCCCATGACACCCAAAAACTTTCTGGTTATTTATATATTAACTTGACCTTCCTAGTGAAGAAATCACCCATGTTTTTTTTTAATCAAAAATGGGATAATTAGACCAATATTTCGAACATTTCTGTGCTTTTCACAACTTGCTATGCCCCGCCCCTTAAAAGTTGACTTCAGCGAACCGCAGCGTTGACGTCACATGCAGAACCGCACAGAGTGGATGACTCGAGATGTCGCGCGCCATATTAAAGTACGTACAAATGCATTGTGCACATGTGTTAGCTATCTCACTGATCGTCTTAATTCCTGTGATTGTTTCGCGGAAAAGAAATTCTGCTTCTGACCCGTGTATGCACAACAATCACGAGGCAATTATTTATCCCTTTACTACCTTGTCGTAGTCATGTACAAATCCAATACATGTATGCACAATAAAGGGCTATACCATGTCCACAAAATATAAAATGTGACTGTTGAACCTTTCCATTAAAAAAAAAAAAACTTACAGGGACATACACGTAAAATACTAAAGATTAATATTGCATTCATTTCAAGGCGCAAGGAGATAATTTTAAAATCAAACAATGTGAAAAACCTGCACCCACATTTTGCAGCTTATTGAATTGTTCGTTGAAACCAGCCTGCTGGGATAGGTTGATTCCACGTACATGCAAGCCAGGTATGGCTGCACTCGACATACATGGGTTTATTCTAAAGTGAAGGTACTGCTTCCATTGGCTTGCTATTCATTAACATTTAGCCAAAATACTGTAATAAATGAACAGGGTAAAATATGTTTGGCACAACTATGAAAGACAAATTTATCTGTCCTATTACACGCCTCATAGCCTCGGGACTCGTACGCATTGACTTATACATTGTGTGCATGCTAATACAAGGTACTTGTCAACTCGAGATCTCTAGAGTCTAGACTAGGCGATAAATCATCGTCCATCCGACTATTCCGATAAATCCGTCGGTCCGTCCGACTAGGCCGATAAATCTGACGAGCTGTAGCTTTCTTTTATTATTCTCTTTTCTTCATTGTTTTCTACTGGTGCTACATGACGACAGTAGGAAATAAAATAAATAAAATGCAAACAGAACGTCAGATTTATCGGACCACTCGAAACAATTGTGTCGCAAGGTGTGTTCTGCACACAAGTTTTCATTGTATCCGGACAGCGAGATTCCTTCGTTTTATGCGCGGAGAGATACGCCGATGACATGGGCTGGCCTTGCCTTGTGATTCATTCGCCGCGGAGAAACATGTCCGCTGTGCTGCGCTGGTCACGTCACCTCACTAAAATATTTCTGATATCGAGCAGTATGCAAGTCAAATTTACATTATTGAATTACGAATAGGATTTAGTCTAACCAGTTGTTATTGCCAAGTCTTCCTTCGATGTCCTCCCGATCATCATGAACTCCGGGAATTTCATCGCCAGTTTCCTCTGCTTGTCCTGCTTCGGGCTCGAACTGGTAAGGCCGTCTTCCATTTCAGCTGCCTGAACTTCACCTCCCGTGACTACGTTATCCGACAATTCTCCATCTGATTCAGACCAAATCCTTCATTTCTCTCACACTCACTGTCGCTACCAGACAAATCAAAGTCCATGTCATCCATTATTCAAAACCAAATGTTTGATTTTTTTAAAGCAGAAATGAACGAAGCGTTTCAGGCGACCAATCGAATGTGGAAACCACAACAA
>CM068962.1:41713222-41719998 GCA_035128595.1 Eptatretus atami
CAAACACAAACAAAAAAAAACAAAAAAAAACAAAAAACAAAAAAAACAAAAAAAAAAAAAAACAAACCCACACAAAACAAAAAACAAAAACCCCACCCCAAAAAAAAAAAAACCAAACAACACAACAAAAAAAAAAAACAAAAACAAAAAACACCAACCAAAAAAAACAAAAAAAAAAAACCCAAAAAAAAAACAAAAAAAAAAAAAAAAAAACCACAACAAAAAACCAAAAAAAAAACATAACAAAAAAAAAAAAAAAAAAAAAAAAAAAAAAATAACAAACAAAACCAAACCAAAAAAACAAAAACAACAAAAAAACAAAAAAACCAAAAAAAACCTAACCACCAAAAAAACAAAAAAACAACAACACCACACAAATAAAAACACACAAAAAAAAAAAAAAAAAAAAAACCCAACAACCAATAACAGAAAAAAAAAAAACAGACACACAAACAAAAAAAATAAACAAAACACAAAAAAACAAAAACCAAACCCAAAAAACAAAAAAACCAAACCCACAAAACCAACAAAAAAAAAAAAAACAAAAAACAAAACAACAAAAAAACCACCAACCCAACAAAAAAAAACAACAACAAAAAACAACAAAAAAAAAAAAAAAAACCAAACAAAAAAAAAAACACAACAACCACAACACCACAGAAAAAAAAAAAAACAAAAAAAAACAAACCAAAAAAAAAAACCAACAAACCACCCAAAAAACGCAAAAACACAAACCAACAAAAAAAACCCAAAAAAAAACAAACAAAAAAAACCAAAAAAAAAAACAAACACCAAACCCACCAAACCAAAAAAAATAAAAAAACAAAAAAAAAACAAAAAAAAAAAAAAAACAAACCACAAAAAACACACAACCAAACATGAAAAAACCAACCAACCAAAAAACCAAAAAACAACCAAACAAACAAAAAACGAACAACCAAAATACCACCAACAAAAAAAAAAACAAACAAACAAAAAAACCAAACGAAAAAAACAAGAACCAACCAAAAACACAATAACAAGAAAAAAGAAAAAAAAAAACAACAACCAAAAACCAAAACCAACCTAAAAGAATAAAAACAAGAACAAAAAAAACAAAAAAAACACAAACAACCCAAAAACAACAAACAAACAACAAAAAAAAAACCAAAAAAAAAAAAAAAAACCAAAAACACCAAAAAAACCAAAAAACCAACAACCAAAAATACCACCAAAAAACAAAAACACCACAAAACCCAAACAAACACAAAAAAACAAAACAAAAAAAAAAAACCACAAAAAACAAAAAAAAAACAAAAACAACAAAAAAAAAAAAAAAACAACAAAAACAACACAAAAAACTAACCACACAAAAAAAAAAAACAAACAAAAAACACCAAGAACAAAAACCAAAAACACAAACAAAAACAAACAAAAAACAAAAAAAAAAAAAACAAAACCAACAACAAAAACGACCAAAAAAACAAAAAAAAAACCACCAAAAAAAAACACCACAAAAAACAAAAAAAAAACCAAAAAACAAAAAAAAAAAACAAAAAAAAAAAAAACCAAACAAAAAAAAAAACCAACAACAAAAACCAAAAAAAAAACAACCAAACAACCACATACAAAAAAACAAAACAAAAAAAAAAACAACAAAAAAAATACACTCAAACAAACCACCAAAACCAAAAAACAAACAAAACAAAACAAAAATCAATTACACACAAAATAAAAAAAAACAAACAAAAAACAAACAAAAAACCCAAAAAAACACAACAAACAAAAAAAAACCAAAACACCCCAAAAAACAAAAAAAAAAAAAACAAAAAAAAAAACCAAAAAAAACAAAACCAAAAAAAAAAACAAAAAAACACAAAAACAAAACAAAAACAAAAAAAAACACACCAAAAACAAAAAAAAAAAAAAAAAAACAAAAAAAACTAAAAAAACCAACAACCACCAAAAAAAAAAAACCAAAAAAAAACAAAACAACCAAAAACCCAACAAAAACAAAAAAAAAAAAAAAAAAAGAAAAACACACAAAAAACCAACACCAAAAACAAAAAAAAAAAAAAAAAAAAAAAAACAACCAACCCAAACAAACGACAAAACAAACCAAAAAAAAACCAAAACCCAAAAAAAAAACCCCACAAGAAGAAAAAAACACACAAAAAACACAAAAAAAAAAAAAAACAACAAAAACACAAAAAACAGCAAAATAAAAACAACAAAACCAACTATCAACAAAAACAAAACACAAACAAGAGAAAAAAAAAATAAATAACACAAAAAACAAAAACAACACACCACAAAAAAACAAAAAAACAATAAACAAAAAAAAAAACAAAAAACCAAAAAAACAAAACAAAAAAACACAAAAAAAACAAAAAAACAAAACAAAACAACACCAAAAAACACAAAAAATAAACAAAAAAAAAACACAAAAGAACCTACAACCCAAAAAAAACAACCAACAAAAAAAAAAAAGAAACCAACAATAAAACAAATAAAAAACCCCAAAAACAAAAAAAAAAACCCCAAAAAAAAAAAACAAACAAAAAACCAAAAAACCCAAAAACAACAACCAAACCCAATTAAACACCCAAAACCCGAAACCAACAAAACAAACAAAAAAAAACCAAAAAAAAAAAACAAAAAAAAGAAAAAACACACAAAAAAAAAAAAACAAAAACCAAAAAAAAAAAAAAAAAAAAAAAACAAAACAAAAAAAACAAAAAAAAAAAAAAACCCCACCAAAAAAAACACAAACAAAAACAAAAACAAAAAAAAAAAAACCACAACAAAACACACAAAAAAAAAAAAACAACAAAAGACAACCAAAAACAAAACAAAAAAAAAAAAAAAAAAAACTCACCCCCAACACAAACCAAAAACCCAACCAAAACAAAAACGAAAAAACAAACAAAAAGAACCGACACCAAAACAAAAAACAACAAACAAAAAAAAAAACAAAAAAAAACAAAAAATAAAAAAAACCACCACAAAGAAAAAAAAAAAAAAACAAAACAACACGAAAAAAAAAACAAAAAAAACAAAACAACCAAAAAAAAAAAAACCAAAACAACCAAAAAAAAACAAAAAAAAAAAAAACAAAAACAAAAAAAAACACAAAACAAAAACAAAAAAAAAAACAAACAAAAAAACAAAAAAAAAAAAAAAACCAAAAAACAACCAAAAAAAAAAAACCAAAACCAACCCAAACACACCCACAACAAAACAAACCAAACCGAAAACAAACAAAACAAAACAAAAAACACCAAACAATACAAACAAAACCAACCAAAAACGAAAAAAAAGAAACAAAAACACCAAAACCACAAAAAATCAAAACCCACAAAACCCCGAAAAACACAAAAAAAAAAAAAACCGATAAAAAAACACCCAAAACAAAAAAAAAAAAAAACGACCAACCCAAAACAAAACAAAAACAAAACAAAAACCACCAAAAAAAAACAAAAAAAAAAAAAAAAAAAAAACAAAAACCGATTAAAAACAAACCACAAAAAAAAAACCCAACAACACAAAAACAAAAAACACAAAAAATACAAAAAAAAAAAAAAAAACAAAAAAAAAAAAACCAAAAAACAAAAAACCACACACAGATATCTAGATATCTTAGTATGAGAAGAAAGGTAATTTTGTCTAGTTTAATGTGGAAAAAAACAGAAATAAAAAAATGCAATAGTTTTTGTGTAACAGGCAAATAAGTGATACAAGTCAGGGGTGGAGTAAACAGGCGGAGGCGGCGGATGTGGCGGAGGCGGCGGATGTGGTGAGTCAAATTTGGAATAAACTGATTTATTTCAATCAATAAGCTTTAATCTAATCTATTTTGTATTTTTTAGGTGAGTAACACTTGGGACTTGCTGTTGCATGATGCAAAATTGATTATTCAACTCGTTATTATTCAGCAAACCTGACCAATATGTACAAACTCCTAAAAGAGATCTAGTAAATATCTTTACATAGTTATGTTACTCGCAGATTCTCAGGATTAATTTGGCACTTGAATTGTCCAAAATGCCAAAGGATAACTGATCCACATCCAATTTACTACAGAAAGGGTGAATTCGAGATAAACGCGAAAATGTGTTTTCCTTGTAATGCATTATCCATTAAAGTTCATAATTAAAAATACCATATTCGCCGTTAATTAGTGGTTTTTGCTAATTTTTTTCACACAAGTGCATGTAGCTTGGTGATGTCTATCAACACAGAGAAAACTGAAAAATTGAATATTTTGACCCTGTACGCAAATGATGACCAGTTCATGAACTATGACCAAACACAGGCTGTGGTGAACGCGTTGAAATGAGGTAAAGCTCCTGGGATCTGTGGCATCCATGCTGAACTTCTCAAGGCTGGTGGAAATGCTGTACTCATGTCGTTGCATGCAGTTCTGTGCTGTGCCTGGAACACAGGCATAATCCCAACTGACTGGAAGAGGGGCCTTGTTGTCCCTCTCTGGAAAGGGAAGGGTGATCGCCAGGACTGCAACAACTACCGAGGGGTGCCGTCTCTCTCAGTACCGGGCAAGGCCTTTGCTTGACTAATATTATTGATCGGTTTCCCACCATCTGCTTGAGCACCAGCACTCAAAGCAGTCAGGCTTTTCACAAAGAGGTCAACAATTGAGCATATCCTTGCTTTCGGGTCGTCACCGAACACAGACAAGAGTTTTGTCAGGGGCTGCTTGCATCCTATGTTGATCTCTGCAAAGCGTTTGATTCAGTGAATCGAGATGCCCTCTGGAGGATTCTTGATCTTCGTGGGGTGCGACCAAAACTGATCAATCTGTGTCTGAACTATACTCTGGTACTGAGAGTGCTGTGAGATGGGGTGGTACCATCTCTGGTTATTTCCAGCTGTTGCTGGAGTTTGTCAGGGTGTGTACTGCCCCCCCCCCCCTTTTCAGCATTTGTATATCTGCATGGCTCACAAAGTGGGTACACTACTGTTACACAAGGGCAAAAAAAAAGTTTGGGGAACATGAAGTGCAACCCATTATGTTAATGTGCATGTATTCAAATAGCTAAATCTAAATTTTTAGACCTGCTACACGGCCGGTTTTAAAGTTACACTGAATATATACAACTGCAAATAGACGTTCAAATTGCGAGCTTGGCGTCAGCGTTATGTACGGAATCATATGAAAAAAACAACGTAAATATTATATTTTGGGAAAAGAAACAGATATTTTTACTCTGCCTTTTTAAACAGGCTCAATATGTGACAGGAAAAAGAAACAACACATTTTGAGAGAGTCCGATGTTATAAATTACGAAGAAAACACAGACGAGTTCAGTAGCAAAGAAAGCCACACTTGTAAGGAAAAAAACGTTAAAAATCGAATCTATTTCTTTCGAACTTTTGAAAAGAATCACTTTGAACATGAAAAGAAAACATAATTCTTACCTCTCGGATCCTCAAAGCACCAAAAAATTATAGCGTTGGTTAAAATGAAGAATTATCAGACAAATGCGAGTCACCTCGTTCGGCTCGGCGTCCTCACGCTGGATTCGTACGTTACGGCTCTCGCAAAGACACGGACACAAAGATAAACGCTGCGCTCGACGGCGAATGGAAATGTGCTGACACGCTTGCAAGTGCCTATTATATCCATCAATCGGGGAAGTTTGCAAGACGGCAAGATTTTCTAATGCTTGCGTTACTTGCGTCCGACGAGAGATGATGATTCGTACATAACGGGACTGACACGAAAATCAAGACGGGATTACTTGCGGTCCGAATTCTATTTTTTCTGATCACAATTTTGATCTATATTTTTCTGCCATTAGACTGTCATATTTCCAAGAAATTAATGGAGATTTGGAAAAAAATCATAAGAAACATTATCAACACTGGACTCCTTATTTTTCTCGATCAGTGGACACGAAGCGTTATGTACGAATCCATTATTTCATCAGATAGGGTAGATGCTAGAAAACCCGAATAGGGATACAGAACATCATCAAAACATAAAAGACACCAAAGTTCACATTCTGAGTCACCACACTCAAAATAACTGTCACATAAGAATGTACAGTAAAAAAAAAAATTTACCAATCAAACTGTAACATTTCTAAGGTTACAATACCCATATTCTGTTGCTTTAATTCATCTTTAATAAAACGGGAAATGAGAGTATGATATTGCCGGTTTCTACAGGTTCCCCAAGATGTCCACTTTCATTTCTGACCATTGATGGTTTGTCTAAGTACCTCATAATAGTTTTATGTGGAATTTCCCACAAACATACCACAGCATACCCACTTTGTGAGCCATGCACATATACTGGATTCTGTGGAGGATGTCCAAGAGATCAAGCTGCAGTGCATTGTTTGGGAAAGTCAAGATCTCTGACCTTGATTTCGCAGACGATGCAGTCGTCTTTGCGGAGACTGGATATCCTTTTGGGGGCCCTTGAGGTGCTGAACGAGGAGTCGGAGCTGCTGATTACTGGAATCCCTGAGGTCAAAACTTAAGATCCAGGCTATTCAGATGACATCTTATCTTGTCTGTGCCTGTTTGTAGTGAGGATGTTGAGGTCATGGAGAGATTCACTTACCTTGGCAGTGATGTTCATGTCTCCGCTGGCAGTGATCCAGAGCTCAATAGACATCTGGGTCAGGCCTGGGGAGTCGTGGATTCACTGGATCATGGGATGCGGCACGGTCAGTCCCTGTGCAGGAGGATGAAAGTCAGTCTTCAGGTCCTTGGTGCTTCCAGTCTTGCTCTATTGATGTGAGACTTGGACTCTGACCAGGGATCTG
>CM068962.1:41720013-41732127 GCA_035128595.1 Eptatretus atami
TAATTCCTTTGGTACCAGGTCTCTTCGGAGAATCCTTGGCTATCGCTGGTCGGACTGTGTGTCCAACGAGGAGTTGCTGAGAGACTCAAATGAGATTTGTTACCTGCATAGCCCGTGAGTGTCAGCTGCAGCTGTATGGACATGTGGCTCGTTTTGCTGATGCCGATCCTGCTCACCAGATTCTCTTAGTGAGGGAGCTTCGTGAGGGGAGGAGGCCAATGGGCCGACAACGTGCCTCGTAGTTACAGCAGGTTGATCAGCATCTCAAGGAGATGAGGACGGGCCAGGCATAACGCACTGGGGGATGCCAGACGGAGGCCCCTGGAGTACTAGCCGGGGCCGTGTGACTACCTTGCACCCCCCCTGCGACAACTTTACACTGATACCACAGTGTTCATATATATCCAAGTATCAGAAAAAGGATGTTCCAGAAAAATAACTCATTTGCACTCTGCTTTATTAAGCTGTTTCCATAGCAACCAATCAAAAATAGACGAATCTCACAAAGATCGGCAAAATGTCAATATCTTGTCAAATTAAACATAAAATCACAAAATTGGTGTCAAATAAAAGCTTATACATTTACGTATTAAAATATATTTTGTTTATGCGAATTAGCTCATTTGCATATTAATTAAATTTGACTTAAAGACAATAATTCCCACAAAAATGCAAGAATTTCCATTTTTAACCTCCCGCCATCTTCGAAGATGGATGGAGATTACTGTTTTCACCCCTTTCTGTTTTTGTGTTTGTTTTGTGAACAGTATTACGGAAAAACTCCTCGACGGATTTCGACGAAACTTGGTGGGGGGGTTAGGTATGGTCCAAGGATCATGCCATTAAATTTTGGACTTGTTCCCCCCCCCCCCAAAAAAAAAAAATGTCAAAGAAATTTATTTTTTTTTTTTGCATTTCTAGTTTAAGTGATTTCCAACCCCCCCCCCCCAAAAAAAAAATTTTAGAGAAAAAAATTTTTTTTTTTTGCATTTCTACATATTGTAAGTGATTTCCAACCCCCCCCCCCCCAAAAATTGTTTGAGAAAAAAAAATTTTTTTTTTTGCATTTTTACATGTTTTAAGTGATTTCCAACCCCCCCAAAAAAACTTGTTACCCCCCCCACCCCCCAAAAAGAAAAAAATTTTTTTTTTGCATTTCTACATGTTTTAAGTGATTTCCAACCCCCCCCCCACAAAAAAATTGTTAGAGAAAAAAAAATTTTGCAACTTTTTTCAAACAAATTTCAAATTTTTTTTTTTTTTTGCATTTTTACATGTTTTAAGTGATTTCCACCCCCCCCAAAAAAAACTTGTTACCCCCCCCCCAAAAGAAAAAATTTTTTTTTTTCATTTCTACATGTTCTAAGTGATTTCCAACCCCCCAATTGTTAGAGAAATTGTTAGAGAATTGTTAGAGAAAAAAAATTTTTGCAACTTTTTTTTCAACAAAATTTCGATTTTTTTTTTTGCATTTTTACATGTTTTAAGTGATTTCCACCCCCCCCCCCCCCCAAAAAAAAATGTTGGGAAAAGAACTATAACTCTGTCAGCATCGTTGACATCATATTTAATGAACAGATATAAGGTTCACTTGAGTGACCCAGCAGTATTGGCGGCGGAGGTTTTGCACTCTCCAGAGTGCTCCCCCTCTAGTCTTTTCCTTGTAATTACACACATGTCAGTTTTTTGTCAAAAAACATTACTTAAGTGTTGCCAGATACAAGCCAGGTTGGCAAAAAATATATTAAAATTTTTGAATTTCTTAAAGTAGGCTAATTAGCATAAAATACAAAGCACAATGAATCGTTCGAAAATCATGCGAAATCAGATTAATCAATAGAATTAATTACCTGGGCTGATATATGTCTGTTGGGTGTTTAAAGGGGCTGTCACACCTTGACGATTTAGCCAGCGTATGCCGATTTATGAAAAATTTGTCTAAAACGCTGGCACACGTCGAATACGTTATGGTACGTTATGTATACTCAGGTGCACACGCTGAAAAACACTACCATAGGTCGTATTATGCTGGTTTAAAACGTTGTACTTTTTGGTTGTCCAAAAAATTTTGCATGCTTGAAATTTTAACGACGTACTCGGCGTTTGGTCACACGTTCCGCTACGCTGGCCATTAGTTGTAGGCACGTTATGCGATCGTTGACACACGTTAATTGTATGTTACTCATAAGTCGAAACACGTAGAGGTAACATTCGCGTACCCGAAACTTATTTCTAACCTATGAGTAACGTTTTGTAAGCACGCTACAACGAACGTTGTTCACACTTCGCAACACGCTACTTGAAAGTTCTCATTGTCGAAACCATCAAAGTAATGTTTAGGGTACCCGTGACTTATTATATAACCTATGAATAACGTGCTTGGGAATTATTACGCTATGCATAGCTAGACTATCGTTGGGCATAGGTTGTGGACGCCTAAAACACGATAAACAATCGTTGGTATAACTTATGTATAAGTTATCGAAGCGTTCTGTGTTCATTACTAGTACATTATGCATTTGTCAAAGTCGTTTTTAATACTTTAAAAAGTAAAACAAAGAAATATTTCATCGTGGGAATGAGGAAAAAAATTAGCCGAAAAGAACATCGACAATGGTGCAAAGTAGTCTCTCTATTCGTGGACGATAAGAGGATCCATCATCACCACACCTCCCATCAAGCTCAAATACTACTACTGACATAGACATACTAATACTACTACTACTGACATAGACATACTACTACTTACTACTATACTGACAATAGACATCTACTACTACTACTAACTACTGGCATAGACATACTACTACTAACCAATGCTAATACATCAACTATATCTGTACGCACTACCAACTACTGCTAATAGTATTACTACTACTGATACTACTGGCATTGACATCTACTCAACATGGAGTCTGGAACAATGATGGGTTCCTCTTGTGAAGCCCATTTTATATACCAATTCCCTTAACGCTGCCAATACGCCATTATACGGTAGATGTAAGTTAGAACACGTTCAGTAAGTGCTGTGGTCGTCCGAAGACGTCAATCTAATTCGTCTACATACGACAATGTGCGTTTGAGATACGTTACACATAGGTTCATAGCATGTTACTCAAAGGTTAGAAGCACGTTATACTTAGGTTAAAGCACGCTACACATAGGTTAAACGCACGTTACTCATAGGTTCATAGCACGCTAGTCATTGGTTCAAGGCAAGTTACAAATAGTTTCAATGCACGTTGCTCATAGGTTTCAAGCACGTTAACATAGGTTAAGAGCACGCTACTCATAGGTTAAAAGGACGTTACCCATTGGTTGAAAATTAGGTTGCGGGTATGTTAAATATTACCTTGACGTGTTTCGACTTATGAGTAACCTACAAGTACGTGTCCGTCGTGTGTAAACACATGCGGAGCGTGCCAGGAACATATGACAACGCATGCGGAACGTGTTAGCCATACGCGAGTATCGGTAAAAATTTTCAGCATGCTTGAAATTTCACGACGTATTACACGTACCACGTAATATGACAGCGTACTTCATTGTTTTCCAGCCTACTCTTAACGTATACAATTACCCATACCATATTTGACGTGCGCCTAGCGTTTTAGACACATTTTTCATAGGTCGGCATACGCTGGCAAAATCGTCAAGGTGTGACTGCGATGTTGACACTTCAAATTCTCAGGCGGTTATGATTTAAATCGGCGTGCGGCAGGTTCTTAACAGGCTACGCCGAGTTCGCCGGCGATACATTTAGCGCGCTATGCGTAAGTTAAACTATCGTTGGGCAAAGTTTGGAACGCCGCAACAGGCTAAGCATTCGTTGGTAAAAGTTATCAATAACACAACGAAACGTTCTGTGCCCGTTACTAATATGTTATGCATAAGACAACACGTTATGAATACGCCCAAAACTTAAAAAAAAAAAAACATCAAAATTTCAGCGTACGCCAACGTTTTACATACATTTTTATACGTTGCCATTGCTGGTTAAAACGTCAAGGTGTGGCAGGGACCTAAGGGAAACATAACTATTTTCTGTTTGAGTAAAAGTAGTGGAAATAATTTTAAATGCATTGATATTGTTACGGTTGTGGAAATTCGCATTACACCAGAAAGGTCCTCAGGTGAGATATATCGAGAAGTCCATGTGTAGTTAGCCAAACCCTTGTATAGAGGGAATTTATGTGATCCATCCGGGCTGCGACGCTTTGAGTTAGCCATTTTTCTGTCTATCTTTTATTTCAAACAAACAGCATCTCAACAACCACGCCATCCCACTACAGCGCCAACCACACTACAACGACGCCACCTCCACCACCTACGCTACCACATCATCGCTTCTACAACCATTCGCAGACACCACCCCTCCGCCTTTACCTTCACAACTTCATCCCACATCATCGTTCTACGGCCATTCCCAAACACCACCAGTCAACACCAAACGTCGTGGTCCGCGAGCCGTTCGGCAGTGGAGGCCGAACGCGTCGATCCGCGGATCAGGAATGCTTCACGCCCACTCCTCCTCCGTCCAATGGCGAACGCGAGGCGGCTTTGCCCCGCCTCCAAGCGCGTGTCTGTGAAGTCCGTTTATGCAAATATCGGATCAGGGAGGTTCACGCCCTTTTTTGCCCGACCAATGGCTGAACAGAGGGTGGCGTGGCCCCGCCTCCAATCGCGTTTTGATCCGCATATTTGCATATCGGCGCTCCAAAGGCCTATAAAAATGCGAGCGCAAGGCGACTCGCGGCGAGTTGGGTTTTGGGGGAAGATTGGAAGTGGAGCGTTGGGCGTTGGGCGTTGGGCGTGGGAGCGTTGTTGAGAGTTGAGCTGGAAGAAGTGGAGTGCGCGCAGTGGAGCTGCAGGCAAGGGGCTCGGGTCCGAGGCAAGGAGGACGGCGGTCGGCGACAAGGTTGCGGTGTGGGGGATCGCTCGTCTCGTCGCGGACCCAAGCCAGCCAGCCCTCCCTCCCCCAGGGCATCAACAATTTCCCCTTCCCCCCCATTCGCGCTGAGATAGTGCCGAGGGGGCCCCGTTCCCCCCCCCCACTAAACGTGGTGCAACGGGACCGCTCGCGCGAGCACGCGGAGAGGACTCGCCGACCACGCCAGGGCACGGAGTCGGGGCACAGGCGGCGGACATTTTGCGGCTTGCCCGCCAACGCGTCACGAGGACGCGGTAAGACTCTCCCGGTCTCGCGGACCTGGCCGCTCCTCCAGGTCCGCGGCACATTTGGCCTGCGGGCCTGTCTGCCTCCTTGTCTGTGAGGGTGGCTTCCTTCTTTTGCTTTTGTGTAAATGTGTGTTGGCGCCGTCTGTGAAGTAAAACTGTGTAAGTGTTGCCGTGTGTACGCGTTAGGTCGGTGTCAACTGTTTTCTTCTTGCATTTGCTTTTGTGCATTTTGTATTGCTGTATATACGTGCTTTCGTGTGTCGCGTAATAAAATGCTTGCTTGTTGACTGTGCCCGTTTCGCTTCGTCTTTTCTCTATTTGAATGCCATCTTGCATCACGTAAGGGGTTCGTAGTGGGTTCAACATCCCGGTAATTAATCTGAACCGTCCAGGTCGACGATAACACCGCTCGGTTATCCCGATAGTACGGAACGGGCCGCCCAGCGGCTCGTGTCCGGAGTCGACCTGTGGCGAGGTCGATCGCCGGTTAACATCCGCGTGGGTACTTAGGTAGGTCGAGTTTGGCGAACAACCCTACCTACGCGGGTGGCCGATTGGCACGATTGTGGTGAGGTCGAAAGACCCACCCGTGACTGGCTCCGGGCGGTAGTTCCCGGAGGGTCACGACTGACTGTCCGTCCGGTGGGCGACGTGCCGCGATTCGAGTTACGTGGCCGATCGCACGCCGGCGGGCGCGAATTCGCAAAAATATGCTAATTAGGATCCGCCATTATGGAAATTCTCATTTTCGTAAATATCTCAACTTCTGGTACATGGAAATTTGTAAATGAGGAATCTACACATATGTTTGGAGGGTCAAGGCATACAGTGAACATATTTCCTTTGTTGTCAGAGTTGTAGCATATGTTGGATAGCTTAATTACATGCAAAAATGGAAACAGCTTCATAAAGCATAGTGCAAATGAGTTATTTCTCAGGGAACATCTTTTTTCTAATACTTGGGATATATATGAACACTGTGGTATCAGTGAAAATTTGTCGCGGGGGGGTGCAAGGTAGGTCCCACTGGCCCCCAGCCTAACTGGTGGAAAGTGGACGCTGCGACACGCTGCTCCAGCACATGCTCCCATACCTTACCTGACCTCCCTTATAAACAGTCGATTCAACGGAAAATCAAAACCAACCAGTAGAAGTGATCATGTGACCAGCGTTTTCATCTTCACAAACAACTCTGGAAGGGGTGCCCCACGAAACACCATGATAAGCTATTTATGCACGTTAATACGGAGTTTGTCCAATGAGGAAAAACCACTTAGGGAGAGGGGATATTTTAAGTATAAAAATTATTTTGTAATCACATTAATATTATGCGATTGTCATTACTGCTGTTATTACTTTTGTTATTAGAAGCGGCATTGAAAAAAAGTCACGATTAGCTATCTTAACATGGATTTCACCCAAGGTTGAAAACCCCCTTAAGGAGGAGGGCAATTGAAGTCGCTACATCTTCCGTGGTGTTGACCCTTCGTCCTCCTGTCATGTTTGGTTGAGATTGGATAGTAACGACTGAATGTATTGCAATCAAAAAGTCAGACACCAAATTGTGTATTTTTGTAATAGTGGGGCAACTTAGCATAACAATTGTGCATTTTGTGAGGAAAGCACCAAATTTGGCACACTAGTAGCCTAACATATTATGAACAGATTTAGATATTGGGCCATCTCAAAATTTTTGATGGCAGTGGAAAATGGCTGCCACAGCCATCAGCAGCTGAATTTGAGATGGCCCAATATCCAAATCTGTTCATAATATGTTAGGCTACTAGTGTGCCAAATTTGGTGCTTTCCTCACAAAATGCACAATTGTTATGCTATATTTAGCTAAGTTGCCCCACTATAAGGATTACGACTTGTGATACCCACTCCCAGCAGGAATGGCAGTGCTACACGATGCACATTTACACAGAGAATTAGCATCGCCTCTTACAAGCAAAAACAAATGGGGCTATGGAGGCTTTTAGCCACCAAAAACATTCCTGGGTACACCCCATGTACAACCACCAAGTTTCAACTCATTCCATCCAGCAGTTTAGGAGTGCGTACAACAGATAGACACAGAGGTGGCTAGCTTTGTATACTGTACAGTAAGAGATAGAGAAAAATTTATCCAAACTATCAGCACAATACCGAATGTCAGAAGGAACCCTCTATGCCCATAAAAAAGATAGGACCGTATGTACTGAAGCCCACCTGGATCAGGAGCAAGTCACTCAAACCCCCCCCAGACCCTGAATTTTTTTTAATGCCGTGAACAAACTTTGGTACATCAAGGATGATGAAGGTTGTGGTTAAGTTTTATTGAAATTCTGTGTGTAATTCGGAGACGAGAGCAAATACCTCTTTGGGGGGGACTGGTCAACCCCCCCCTCCAACCCCGCTAATGAGCGCAGATTTTGATGCGGACAATAAATCTTCGTTACGCATCAGATATGAAGCTTGTGGCCAGGATTCATCAAAATCGTGTGTTTGGTTCAAGCGATAATGACTGAAGTGTTTTATACTCACTGACTCACTCACCTCCGGACACTGCTCGATCGCATACATTAGCTCACAGGACTAAAGTCCAGTTGAGCTAAAAATGGAGACAACAACCGGTGGTTTGCCATCCCAACTAAAGGGCTGTGTACTCCACGATTTTAAAAACAAGCAAAAATATTGACCATGTGTATTACAGGACGGCAGTTTGCAGTCAATGTGCCATTATGGATGGAGGAATGGAGGGAATCTGTATTAGACAACTCAGTAGTGGTGAGCCGAGACAAAGTAACGAACAACAATCGGGTCAGGTTAAACAGATGGCAAAGGGATGTTGGCTTGGACGACAGCATTACTCGATCACGTGGTGCAGCCACTGACGTCATCGACAAAGGGGGGGGGGTCCTGAAATTAAATGGCCCGAGCACAGCTTTTTCTTTTTATACTTTTGCGAGCTTTTATACCACACGATTCGAGTACAGCTTACGTCTCCTTGGCTCCAACAAAGCATTCTTTAAAATAAAATTAAAAAAATTAGCGCTTTGCATTTCAATCACCTCATGATGTCCGTCAATCCCCGTTTCACCAACCAATGAGGTAATTTACTTGTAATAAACTATCAATACCGACCTTAACCTAAGTACGTGACTAAAGCCTTCACGATAAGAGCGGTGTGGTAAAACATTGGCGATTTTTCGCTATTTTCCTCAGATTTGAAAGCGTCCGACGCAGGCCCAAGTCCCTCTCGGCGGATCTCTCTCATCGCCGCTTACCTTCAGGGAGGTTCTCCACGCACTCGAAGGTGATTTCGAACTGGAACGGGTTCAGGAAAGGAGACGGGTTGTCCAGAACCACAACGTTGTTCACTTGAACCTTCGCCATCAGCACCAAAACGAAGCCGCAAAATTTACCTCACAGATGGACGTGAAGCGGCAACGAATGTCACGGTAAAGTTTGATTGGAACCTTTCACAAGGGCGAACGGCAGTTCGGGTTATTTCAGGCAAGATTAGAAATGCGAACAATCTTGAATGAAGTCGCCGCTTCGATTGGATTGAGAGTTTGCGGACGAACGCCGTTCCCGCCTGACGGACGACGCAGAACTCGTCGCTCATTGGCTAGCTTGGGTCACGTGACGTCTCCGAAACGAGTTCCCGCGAAATCGCCGATGTTTTGAATTAATTTTCTCAACAGAATTCGTACTTCGAAACTCATTGTTGCGTCTGTTTGCGAGACAACATTTAATTATAATTACGGTAGAAATTTCCTTCGATGTACCTTTTCACTTGTGCTTTTGCTCTAGTTTTTGCCAAGGCGAGTTATTGATTGGCAAGTCGTGCATACAGTGTATAATAAATATATAAACGGACTGTGTATCGTCTAGAATCTAAATCCTCTCTATTCGTTTCCCATTGCTCGTTTTAATCTGTCGAGATATGTCCAGTGATATTCCATTAACTTTTTTCCATCCTTGTTCCTATAAATTTATCTCGGTACATGTAGTGACGTGAATGACGTCACGCAGTATGTCATACTGTATGTATAAAATGATGTTTGTGTCAAATGGATGTGAACTAGAAACCAATTAATCTATCAGGACATAATACAAGATGTACACTGATATAAATTATATATGGTTTGTCTTGTCTAAAGTAGATGGAAACATACATAAATTGATTATTATTAACTACTAATTACTGGAGACAATTATTACTGATTAAATCATATGATTACGTCATCCATCTATAATTCCAGCAGTGTGTGTGTGTGTGTGTGTGTGTGTGTGTGTGTGTGTGTGTGTGTGTGTGTGTGTGTGTGTGTGTGTGTGTGACGCTGTTCTCGACAACCCCTCGTCCGATCTAATTGAAACTTGCCACGTATATTGCTGGGGACCTGTGGATGCGCCTTTTCAAGGTTTGATATTAATCGGACAAGCGGTTCCCAAGTTACGGCCATTTATTTGCCAACCAATGACAGGACACGGTGCTATGACATCACGAATGACGTCACAATTATTATTCTTTCTTTTTTTGCACGATTGACGTCACAATCCTTCTTCTTCGTTTCATATGACGTCACAATTGACACTGGGGACCTGAGTATGTGCCTTTTCAAGGTTTGATATCGTTCTTGCACTACGCACGTACGGGCATGGACTAGTCTATCTATAATTCCAGCAATCTGTGTGTGTGTGTGTGTGTGTGTGTGTGTGTGTGGTGGTGTGTCTGCGACCACTGTTTCTCGACAACCACCGGTCTGATCTCATTGAAACTTGCCAGGTATATTGCTGGGCCCTGTGGATGTGCCTTTTCAAGGTTTGATTTAATCGGACAAGTGATTCCCAAGTTATGGCCATTTTATTACCAAACCAATGACAGGACACGGTGCTATGCTGTCACGATTGACGTCACAATTCTTCTTTTTTTTTGCACGTACGGCCAACGCACGTGTGATTGACGTCACAATTCTTCTTTCTTTGATATGACGTCACAATTGACGCTGTGGCCCTGTGGATGTGCCTTTTCAAGGTTTGATATTAATCGACAAGAGGTTCCCAAGTTATGGCATTTATTTAACCAAACAATGACAGGACACGTTGCTGCGTAGGCGTGGCCATGGGAAAGGCGCTTAGTTACATGACAGGACAGTTGCTGCGTAGGCGTGGCCGTTGGGAAAGAGAGGTTACAACGTACGGACTTCGGATAGTGATGACTTACTGTATTCTTCTCGATTTTTTTCTCAATTCTCGACTTACTGTATTCTTTCTCGATTTTTTTTCTCAATTTCTCGACTTACTGTATTCTTTCTTTCTCGATTTTTCGATATTCTCGATAAATTATAAGAGATAAACATGCACGTACGGCCACGCACGTACGGGCACATACAAGTTTTTTTTAAAAAGATAATAGCTGTGTGCTGTCTGGAATGTAGTACAGTACAGTACAGTACAGTAATATTGGGTAGTCGATCTAGTCGAAAAAAAAATTCCAAATTTTTTTTTTTTGAGATTTATTCTACCCTTATTTATCAGTATTTAAAATGGTGATTTCAGTTAATACAATGGCGATTTCGATGAAACTTGGTTGGTAGGTTCATACCATGACCTAGTTGTGTGCAAATGAGAACCGTTGCTATGGACACCACCTAGTTGCAAATGAGAACCGTTGCTATGGACAGCAAAGGGACTTTGAAATTTTTGAAAAATCATAAAAAAATAATTTTTTCGAAAATCAAAAATCGGGCCACGAGCGACTGTGGGCAGTACATTCAGCCATATTGTCAAAAATTTCCAGCCGGATCCTATGAAAACTGTCGGAGAAGATAGACTTTGAATGAACTGGTCGAAAACAATAAAAAACGAAGTTCGTTATATCTCAGAGACTATGAGTCAGATATACATAAACTGGTATGGTAGGTTCATGGTATGTCCAGTTATGTGTGAGAAAGAACCGTTGCTATGGACCCCTCCGTTGCCTAGCAACGGCCGAAAAACCTCTAAATGTGGGGTATTTTAACGAAAAAACAATCTGCAGCATTAACCTTGAAGCTAGAATCATGAATTTTCTTGTGCTTAATCATCAGGTCATTCCCCATCGAACGGGCCCATCGCGTCAGGTTCTATTGGGTAGGCGACTACCCATGTCCGCCTACCGGCTTGTTAAAATAGTATTGACTTTTCAGGAGGTTGACTCGGTATGTTCAGTTACCAAGCAAATATGTTAGGCGCTTGCCAAGCCAGCCGTTCCTTATGGACGATTTCGACTGGAGTGCTTAAACCACTTGGCGAGCGCTTTACAAGCTGATCGGTAATGGAACATACCCCTCGTTTGCGACTGATTCGACGATTGTAAACGAAAACAGAATTGTATAACCTCATGGCATGAATGCTATTTCTGTGCATTTTATCCTCTTGAAAAGTTAATTGATCGGTTTCTGTATTCTTTTGGCCTGCCTGACATGTATATAAGGCGGTGTAACAGCCGTCACCGAAACAGGCTGCGAAATGGTAAAATGATTTTTCTTGCACATCGAACCATTGGTATAAATTACATGAATTGACCCACAGAAGATTTCTTTTATTTATAGGTGTTATTGTATATGTGATCAATCATGAAAAATATCTCACTATCACGGGTTTGCTGAGTTTCACTTGTTGAGTTATACGATGGAATTAATTTGGTGTGGCTGGTTTATCGTCGACAATCTTAATACTTAAATAACGACAAGAAAATACGATTATTTAATAAATCCTATAAAGGGTCTAAACCCTGAAAATAACTGCTGTTAAATTATATGTTTGCGAACGTTTTTTGATGAAGGAAACTTTATCAGGGTATGCAAGTGTGTGCAAGAAAGAATCTTGCAGCTCGGCCGGCATTTCTCCCTGTAGTTTATTTACATTGTACGATGATCGAAAAATGAATTTTAATAAAAAAAAATT
>CM068962.1:41732137-41747117 GCA_035128595.1 Eptatretus atami
ATAAATATATATATCAATATCTCAAATATGAAAAACTTAATCATATTAGATAATAAGCGGAAGTGATCTCACTTGAGCGTCACTGTCACATGACGAATGTGCAAGTAACCATAACAATCTGTTTTTTATGTCCTCATTCAAGGAGCTACATACACTTCCTGTCATCCCTCAGCCGGATTATTTGAAATATTTTGACATTTCGCAGAAATTAAAGTCCGTAAGTACAGAATGGCATTCATTCCTGCTTAATAGTGATAATACACGAGGAAACGTCGTAGGACATTTTTAACAGAGCAAGTATTTTTGTTTGGATCCTCGGGAATGCCAGGCTGAAAGACGTACGATAGTTCTGTTGGTAAGCGTGCTTCTCCCTTATGAGCTGTCTGGTCATGGGTTTAATCTCCTTCAAGTGGTTGGATCCGATGAAACTGCAGACCTTATGCAGTGCTCGTGGGGAGCGATGCATCTCGGAGCAAGCAGTTCTCTTCAGATGGGGACCTAAAGTCGGCTGTCTCATGTGCATTCAAGTTGTGGCCGTCATAACATCTGACGGTATCTCGAAAAGAGCAGGTTATTGTGCGCCGGTGCTCTGGCTAAATTCCTTGCCTAGAGTTTAAAAGGGTTATGCAGGTGAATTAATATGGAATAGGCAAAGCCTAGAAGCGAACGTAGAATTCTTCTTACATTCGCTTCTTAAATATATCAAATTAAACAGTCTTTTTTGCTATGATTTTTCGGACATTTGTGCATACAACTTGTTCACAACTGTATACTTGCCAACTATACCGTGGTACATGTAAGCGCCGCACAGCTGATGACAGATCTGAGGTCAGTCAGGTGCATAGCAGACGATGCTGCAATTTCCGGTTACTTCGGCCTGGATTCGGGATCAGCGATCAAATAATGTAAATCACGATTAAAAATTATTTTTTTGATGATGTGGGAGATATCTTTATTAAAATCAGTGAGAGGAAATATACACCATGTCTGATATTTGGGTTTTCATGTCTCCGACGATGCCTTTATCTCCCGGGACGCATCATTCCCATGACAAAAACCGGAAGCAAAGGGTCATAGCCGACGACAATGGATTCCAAATTGCCAAGGGTATTGTGTTGTTGTTTTTGTTGTTTCCTATTCTCTCATGTGCACGCGTTGAGTATGAAGCTCACTACGTTTACGAAAAATGGACGTGTATCCTATATTTGATTAAGTGAATGAAAATAATAAAGTTAATACATCAGAGATAATGATAAGATTTTGGTAATAGGATATGATGGGCCAAATGGTTTGTCATTTTGTATATCCCTGTGTAATCTCTTTGTTTGCCTTTTGCCTCTCAAGAAAATATGAGATTTAATGAACACGAGGTGGCAGCCCTTGCCAATGGCGGACCAGTACGAGAGGCTCAGTTACAAATGCGAGGTGTCAGAGGAGGTAGGAAATTGCTTGAACATTTAACATCCCTTTGGCTTATATTTCCATCTCCATCTGCAAGTTCTGTCTGGATGTCAGTAGACCCAATGTCTTTCATCTGCTCTCATTTCGTACATACTAGATGACCCGTGAACCCGTTGGGTTCCCGTTGTGTCAGTGGTTGATAAAAAAAATTATTTCAAAAAAAAAAAAAGAAAAAATCGCTCCAGCGAACTCTACCACTAAGGTTGTTTGCATTAATCAAATAATCCGAAGAAAACTTGACTGAATCGGGAATTGATTTTTTAATAAAATTTTTTCGTTGCCTGATTTGAACAAAACATGATATTGCGCGTCAATGTTGAAAAAAAAACGGAGTATAGAAAGTCAAAAGAATTATTGTGCGTAATCTTCAAAACACAATTTTATTTATTAATGAACACTGAAGTATTAGATTCAAAATGGCGATGTTTATTTTATGCTTAAAAATAAATCGTTCTTTGTCAAAACTAAATGTTTGAGATTTTTTATTAAATCATTTCAAGAAAAAAAAAGATAGCTCCAGCAAACTATACCACTGAGGTTGTTTGCATTGATCAAATACTCCTGAAGAGTTCTTGACTGAATCAGGAATTGATTTTTAAATAATTTTTTCGTTGCCCGATTTGAACGAAACTTGATACTGCACACCGCAGGAGAATGGTGAGTAAGGTGGCCCTAAAATTTTTGCACTATCATATACTGTTTTGTCTGTATTTCAGGAACATACATACATACATACAAGATAAGAGTTTTAGTTATATATATACATATACGTACGTACGTACCAATAACTTCTCCAAGCCGTTGCATTGCCCTGTTTAGCATTCCCATGTGAACCCCTGATTTATACTTCTGAGAACCCAGGTTCAAATCCCATGTGCTGTCTATGGTTTACTAATTTATTTGTGGTTCATTTACTGTAATTATGCACTGATTTCTATTACACCTCTGTACAAGCTCCTCCATGAAATGGACCTTAATGAATTTTTTTAAAAGAAAGAAAAGTTTAATATTAAGCTTGGGAATGACCCCTGCTTGATTTGCATCCCTCCTGGTTTAGAACCATCGCAGTGAACCTCCAACAACAAATTGCGCAATGAGTTCCAAAAAAAAAAAAAAAAAATGCATATGCAAGGACCAAGCACTTTGTGAAGCTGTACTATGTGTGTGTGTGTGTGTGTGTGTGTAACAGAAATGAAAAAAACGAGATGTGTGCGTGTGTGTGTGTTTTGCAGTGTACAAGGAACGCCTTGTGAAACTTGCCAAAAATTTCCTTTTTTACTCTCGTCTGCAAGAAACAGAAGTAAGGCAAACCTCAATTTATTTATTTTTTTTGAAATTGCATAACAGCATGTTTGATTTATTTAGTCTTGGCTTTAAATATTCTGATTCTGTGTCTTGAAATCTTGTTACATTTCTAATCACTTTTGGCATTTGAGCTAAGTGAGTGGATCTTAAGCAATCTGTCCTTTGTTAAAATGTGTGTGTTATCTCTCTAACAGGTACTGGGCTCTGTATGGACCCAAGGGCAGTTGTTTGACTCATTTTGTTTGTCTCCAAAATCTCTGAAATCAGTGGATAATTTATCAACTTGTTGATCAAAATATTGTGACATTATTTACTAGAGAGCGAAGTTGATGGCGTGCCACGCTTCCCACCTAAAGCAAAGTTGAAAGATGACACAAAGTTCCACCAGGAATTACCCAATATAAAAATTTGAGTGTAAAAAGTTTTCAGTGTTAACCCCGGTAATCCTAAGTCCCCACTCCCTAGGATATTAACTGGGGGTCAGATCTAAAAAGATCGTTACATATTTCATGCATCCCCCAATGTTGTTTGCATATGCAAAGTGTCATTAAAAAATGTTTTTAAAACTGCCTGTAATGCACCTGTATACAAAACACTTGCTGCTATGGGACTTGGAATAACAACACCACCTATGAAAACCTGATACTCCATATATGCATGAAGTGTGGCTTCACATGCAGTGCAGTTGCTTTTACTTCTCATTTTGGTGATTATTTGATCAGTATTTTATATTTATTATCGCTGTTCGTTAATTTTGTGAGGCTCTTCCAACTTTTAAATAGTGAGCTGCATTGTGTTAACATGGATTCTGAATGTATACTACTATACGGCATGGTTTGAGTTTCCCGAACTGTTTAAAATATAAAAATGAATGAAAGAAGAAAACCTTCATTCATGAGAAGAAAAATAAATACAGTAATTGGAATCTCTCCGTGATGAAGCTGAGTCGCTGGGCCTATCACTTTCACATCATAGACAGGTTGGTTGTCTGTCTTCTGCTGCCTCCTTTCTTGTCTTGCACCCTCTACCCTTTCCATGTTCTGTACCCCCACCCCCAACCCCACCCCAACTCCCAGGTTTCTGCATGGCGCAGACGGTCTGCCAGTAACGCCTTTCTCACGAAGCTCCCAAAATCCAGAATCGCTGCTGATCTCCACTCATTCGTTAATCTTTTTTTCCCACCTGGGGATCCAATTTCTTCACTCTCTTCAATGTCATTCTTCCATCCAGGACTTCAAAACAGCTGTTCACCATCATCTCAGGTCCTTCATCTCCCCAATCCACAACCATGATCTTTTTTTACTCCCACGAACCTTCCTCAATCCCACCTCTTTCCAGGTTACCAGTTTTTGTTTCCATTTCTGTGATTAAGAATTTGTGGCTGTAATCCGCTTGCTCCCATTCTTCCCCACGTCCTTGTTTCTCCGGTCTCTCTGTTTTGTCACTCAACCCTGCTGTTGGTGTGTTTCCACCACCCCCCCCCCACTACAACCCCTCTATTTCTGCTTTTATTTTCGTTCTCTTACGTCCTGATCCATTCTGCGTTATAGCTCCTCTATGAGTCTCAACAATGTATACAAAAAACGGAAGTTAACCTCAGCATATATCCACCACAAACCATAACCCTGCCCAAAACCATAACCGTAACCATAACCTTAATGCTAACCTCAGCTCAAATGCAGAGGATGCATGTATTGGGAATTTTGTGTACAGTACTTTATTCCTTATTACCATTCCTTGTTAATGGCCCCCTTTAGACTTAATTTTTCAAAAAGAAACTTGGTGTTCACAAATAACAGAAAATATAAATGAGGATAAGTCTAATGGTGGAGGAGATCCTTCACTCTTTGCACATTTCATTTGTAACTGGAACTGCACTCGATAGAGCGCATTCCTCCACCAGGCGGAACAGTTTACGTTTTGTATCCTACTGATAGGCTGGATCTGGATCCGGACCTGAACGAAAATCTCATTCGCTTGTTCTCATCACAGAACCAACTCATCCACCTAGTTTTGTCATAAGCCGTCCACAACTTTTTGAAATGTTATGCTATATATCATTTTTGGCCCCATCTCTCAATGGTGAAGAATCACTTAATATATTATACTATTCTCATATCCGGAACCAGATTCAGATCTTCACCAAAATTGAATCAATTCTACTTTGTCACACACTCAACCTGACCACCAAGTCTCGTCCGAATCCATCCATAACTTTTTGAGATATTGTGTTGTGTATAGTTTTTCACCCAATCTCTCATTGATGAAGAATCTAAAAATTCCAGGATGCATATCCAGATCCTGACCAGGATGCATATCCAGATGCATATCCAGATCCACATCCAGATCCTGACCAAAAATGTGCGTTGCTATCCATGGTCGGTCACCCACATACACAAATTTTTTTTTTGAATTATTGCTTCAAAACTGCAGACAAAATCATGTGACAGACACACCGACAGACACACATACACAGACAGACATACATACAGACAGACAAACATACACACAGACAGACATCACACAGACAGACACACACAGAGACACAAACAAACAGACACACGCACACAAACAGACACGCACGCAAACAGACACACGCACGCAAACAGACACACGCACGCAAACAGACACACACACGCAGACAGACACACGCACGCAACAGACACAGCACGCAGACAACAGACACACGCACGCAGACAGACACACGCACGCAGACAGACACACGCACGCAGACAGACACACGCCGCAACAGACACACGCACAGACAGGACACACCACGCAGACAGACACACGCACGCAGACAGACACACGCACGCAGACAGACACACGCACGCAGACAGACACACGCACGCAGACAGACAGACATACACACAGACAGACAGACATACCACACACAGACAGACATACACACAGACAGACAGCATACACACTGACAGACAGACATACACACAGACAGACAGACATACACACAGACAGACATACACACAGACAGACACACACAGAGACACAAACAAACAGACACACGCACACAAACAGACACGCACCGCCAACAGACACACGCACGCAAACAGACACACGCACGCAAACAGACACACGCAGCAGACACAGACACACGCACGCAAACAGACACACGCACGCAGACAGACACACGCACGCAGACAGACACACGCACGCAGACAGACACACGCACGCAGACAGACACACGCACGCGACAGACACACGCACGCAGACAGACACACGCACGCAGACAGACACACGCACGCAGACAGACACACGCACGCAGACAGACACACGCACGCAGACAGACACACGCACGCAGACAGACACAACGCACGCAGACAGACACACGCACGCGACAGACACACGCACGCAGACAGACACACGCACACAGACACACGCAGCACAGACACACGCCACACAGACAGACAACACACGCACACAGACAGACACACGCACACACACAGACAGACACACGCACACAGACAGACAGACGCACGCACGCAGACAGAACACGCACGCACGCAGACAGACAACACGCACGCCAAACAGACAGCGCGCACGAACAGACACACGCACGCAACAGACACACGCACGCAAACAGACACACGCACGCAAACAGACACACACGCACGCAACAGACACACGCACGCAACAGACACACGCACGCAAACAGACACACGCACGCAAACAGACACACGCACGCAAACAGACACGCACGCAAACAGACACACGCACGCAAACAGACACACGCACGCAAACAGACACACGCACGCAAAACAGAACACACGCACCGCAAACAGACACACGCACGCAAACAGACACACGCACGCAAACAGACACACGCACGCAAACGACACACGCACGCAAACTGACACACGCACGCAAACGAACACACGCACGCAAACAGACACACGCACGCCAAACAGACACACGCACGCAAACAACACACGCACGCAAACAGACACCACGCACGCAAACAGACACACGCACGCAAACAGACACACGCACGCAACAGACACACAGCACGCAAACAGACACACGCACGCCAAACAGACACACGCACCGCAAACAGACAACACGCACGCAAACAGACACACGCACGCAACAGACACACGCACGCCAAACAGACACACGCACGCAAACAGACACACGCACGCAAACAGACACACGCAACGCAAACAGACACACGCACGCAAACAGACACACGCACGCAAACAGACACACGCACGCAAACAGACAACACGCACGCAAACAGACACACGCACGCAAACAGACACACGCACGCAAACAGACACACGCACGCAAACAGACACACGCACGCAAACAGACACACGCACGCACAAAAGACACACGCACGCAAACAGACACAACGCACGCAAACAGACACACGCACGCAAACAGACACACGCACGCAAACGACACACGCACGCAAACAGACACACGCACGCAAACAGACACCGCACGCAAACAGACACACGCAGCAAACAGACACACGCACGCAAACAGACACACGCACGCAAAACAGACACACGCACGCAAACAGACACACGCACGCACAGACACACGCACGCAAACAGACACACGCACGCCAAACAGACACACGCACGCAAACAGACACACGCACGCAAACAGACACACGCACGCAAACAGACACCGCACGCAAACAACACACGCACGCAAACAGACACACGCACGCAAACAGACACACGCACGCAAACAGACACACGCAGCAAACAGACACACGCACGCAAACAGACACACGCACGCACAACACACGCACGCAAACAGACACACGCACGCAAACAGACACACGCACGCAAACAGACACACGCACGCAAACAGACACACGCACGCAAACAGACACACGCACGCAAAAACAGACACACGCACGCAAAACAGACACACGCACGCAAACAGACACACGCACGCAAACAGACACACGCACGCCAAACAGACACACGCACGCAAACAGACACACGCACGCAAAACAGACACACGCACGCAAACACACACACGCACGCAAACAGACACACCACGCAAACAGACACACGCACGCAAACAGAACCGCACGCAAACAGACACACGCACGCAAACAGACACACGCACGCAACAGACACGCACAACAGACACACGCACGCAAACAGACACACGCACGCAAAACAGACACACGCACAAACAGACACACGCACGCAAACAGACACACGCACCAAACAGCACACACGCACGCAACAGACACACGCACGCAAACAGACACACGCACGCAAACAGACACACGCACACAAACAGACACACGCACCACAAACAGACACACGCACACAAACAGACACACGCACACAAACAGACACACGCACACAAAACAGACACACGCACACAAACGACACACACACAAACAGACACACGCACACAAACAGACACACGCACACAAACAGACACACGCACACAAACAGACACACGCACAACAAAAACAGACACACGCACACAAACAGACACACGCACACAAACAGACACACGACACAACAGACACACCACAAACAGACACACCACAAACAGACAACGCACACAAACAGACACACGCACACAAACAGACACACGCACACAAAACACACACGCACACAAACAACACACGCACACAAACAGACACACGCACACAAACAGACACACGCACACAAACAGACACACGCACACAACAGACACACGCACACAAACAGACACACGCACACAAACAGACACACGCACACAAACAGACACACGCACACAAACAGACACACGACACACGACACAGCACACAAACAGACACACGCACACAACAGCACAACGCACACAACAGACACACGCACACAAACAGACACACGCACACAAACAGACACACCACACAAACAGACACACGCACACAAACAGACACACGCACACAAACAGACACACGCACACAAACAGACACACGCACACAAAACAGACACACGCACACAAACAGACACCACGCACACAACAACACACGCACACAAACAGACAACGCACAACAAACAGACACAGCACACACACAGACACACGCACACACACAGACAGACAGACAGACACACAACACACACACACGCACACACACACAGACAGACACCACACACACACACACACAAACAGACAGACAGACAACACACACACACAAACAGACAGACAGACACACACACACACAACAGACAGACCACACACACACACATAAACAGACAGACACACACACAAACAGACAGCACACACACACACACAAACACAGACACACACACACACAAACAGACAGACACACACACACACACAAACGACAGACACACACACACACACAAAACAGACACACGCACACACACACAAACAGACAGACACACACACACACACACAAACAGACAGACAAACACACACACAAACAGACAGACACACACACACACAAACGACACACACACACAAACAGACACACACACACACACACAAACAGACAGACACACACACACACACAACAGACAGACACACACACACAAACAGACAGACACACAGACGCACACAAACAGACACACGCACACAAACAGACACACACACACCAAACAGACACACGCACACAAACAGACACACGCACACAAACAGACACACGCACACACACAGAACACAGACACACACACAGACAGACAGACAGACAGACACACACACACACACACACAAACAGACAGACACACACACACAAACAGCAGACACACACACAAACAGACAGACACACACACACACCACAAACAGACAGACAGACACACACACACACAAACAGACAGACACACACACACACACAAACAGACAGACACAGACACACACACACACACAAACAGACAGACACACACACACACAAACAGACAGACACACCACACACAAAACAGACAGACACACACACACACACACAACAGACAGACACACACACACACAACAAACAGACAGACACACACACACACACACACACACACAAACGACAGACACACACACACACACACAAACAGACAGACACACACACCACAAACAGACAGACACACACACACAAACAGACACACACACACACAAACAGACACACACACACACAAACAGACACACACACACAAACAGACACAGACACACACACAAACAGGACACACACACAAACAGACACAGAACACACACAGACACACACACAAACAGACACAGACACACACACAAACAGACACAGACACACACCAACAACACACACAACACAGACACACACACAAACACACACACAAACAGACACACACAAACGGACACACACAAACGGACACACACACGCACACACACGCACACAAACGGACACAAACGGACACACACGCACACAAACGGACGCACACACACAAACGGACACACGCACACACACAAACGGACACACGCACACACACAAACGACACACGCACACACACAAACGGACACACGCACACACACAAACGGACACACACACACACAAACGGACACACGCACACACACAAACGGACAACGCACACACACACACAAACGGACGCACACACACAAACGGACACACGCGACACACGGCACACACACACACAACAGACACACGCGCACACATAAACGCGACACAAACAGACACACGCACACACACAAACGGACACACGCACACATACAAACAGACACACGCACACACACAAACAGACACACGCACACACACAAACAGACACACGCACACACACACAAACGACACACGCACACACACAAACAGACACACGCACTCAAACAGACACACGCACACAAACAGACGCACGCACACACACAACAGACACACGCACACACAACAAACAGACACACACACGACACACACACAAACAGACACACGCGCACACACAAAACAGACACACGCGCACACACAAACAGACAACCGCACACACACAAACAGACACACGCGCACACACACAAACAGACACACGCGCACACACACAAACAGACACACGCGCACACACACAAACAGACACACGCACACACACAAACAGACACACGCACACACACAAAACAGACACACGCACACACACAAACAGACACACGCACACACACAAACAGACACACGCACACACACAAACAGACACACGCACACACACACAAAACAGACACACGCACACACACAACAGACACACGCACACACACAAACAGACACACGCACACACACAACACGCACACGCACACACACAAACAGACACACGCACACACACACAAAACAGACACACGCACACACACACACAAACAGACACACGCACACACAAAAACAGACACACGCACACACACACACAAACAACACACGCACACAACCAAACAGACACACGCACACACACAAACAGACACAGCACACACACAAACAGACACACGCAACACACAAACAGACACACGCACACACACAAACAGACACACGCACACACACAAACAGACACACGCACACACACACAAACGACACACGCACACACAACAAACAGACACACGCACACACACAAACAGACACACGCACACACACAAACAGACACACGCACACACACACAAACGCACACACGCACGCACACACAACAGACACGCACACACACACAAACAGACACACACACACAAACAGACACACGCACACACACACACAAACAGACACACGCACACACACACAAACAGACACACGACACACACACAAACAGACACACGCGCACACACAAACAACATACGCGCACACACAACAGACACGCGCACACACACAAACAGACACACGCCACACACACAAACAGACACATGCACACACCCAAACAGACACACGCACACACAAACAGACACACGCACACACACAAACAGACACACGCACACACACAAACAGACACACGCACACACACAAACAGACACACACACACAAACAGCATACACACACAAACAGACACACGCACACACACAAACAGACACACGCACACACACACAAACAGACACACGCACACACCACAACAGACACACGCACACACACAAACAGACACACGCACACACACAAACAGACACACGACACACACACAAACAGACACACGCACACACACAAACAGACACACGCACACACACAAACAGACACACCACACACACAAACAGACACACGCACACACACAACAGACACACGCACACACACAACAGGACACACGCACCCACACAAACAGACACACGCACGCACACACAAACAGACACACGCACGCACACACAAACAGACACACGCACGCACACACAAACAGACACACGCACACACACACAAACAGACACACGCACACACACACAAACAGACACACGCACACACACACAAACAGACACACGCACACACACACAAACAGACACACGCACAACACACACCAAACAGACACACACACACAAACAGACACACGCACACACACACACCACAACAACACACGCCACACAACACACAAACAGACACACGCACACACACAAACAGACACACGCACACACACAAACAGACACACACACACACAGACACACGCACACACACAACAGACACACACAAACAACAGACACACACACAAACAGACACAAACACAACACACACACACACAGACAACAGACAGACAGACAGACAGACACACACCACATAGACAGACACATAGACACATATAGACATAGACACAGACACACAGAGACAGATAAACACATAGACACACACATAGACACATAGACAGACCACATGTTGTGGTGAGAGCCACATGTTGGCTACGAGAGTAGAGGAAGTCACTAAGCCACGTGTGAGGTTGGCCTTGAATGCCATAGGCATAAAGTTTGAAAAGCAAGGCGGGATGCCAGACTGTATGAAAAGCTCGAGATATGTCTGCAAAGACAGCCCTGATCTCATGTCTGACATTTAGGGCTGTCATCTATTGTTGGGTGAGATATCCAAGGTAGAGTAACCAGGTCAGAATCCAAATTGGTGATCTGAGATGAGGCTGTTCGAGCAAAGGAAGGATTTCTTCTCAACTCTGATGATTGATTCCATGATCTTGCTGATGATTAGGTGTAAGCTAATCAGTCTCCAGTGAAGGGGATCAGTTTTTGCACTTTTTTATGTAATATAGTGTTGTTCGCTGATTTCTAAGCATATGGAAGATGACCTCAGGCAAATTACAGGGTGAAAAGGGCAGATAGAGGATTTGCAAGAGCAACAGAGTAGGTTTTTCGGACACGTGAGCTGATGCCGTCTGGTCCAGTTGCAGAATCAGAATCAGTCGAGGGTTGCCAGAAAGTTATCCACCTTCTCAGGTGCAAAGGATACAGAGTCCAGGAGTAGTTGGGTATGACTGGATTGGTTGGGTACAGAGAGCAAGGGGTTTGCTCACAAGATTTGGAAGCAGACATGGAATTGAGGCATTCGGCCTTTTCACGAGCTGGGTGTTGGTTGTGGTGCCACGAGGAGAGGCAAGGAATTTGTGGGGGTGGGGGGGGGCACATACTCTGGAGACAGACTGAACAAGACACCACCAAGTTTTAGAGGTGGAGACAAGTTTGAAAATTCAATCTTGAGGTTTGGCCAGGTGTTGTTTTCTGGCTATCCTGAGAGTGGCCAAACATCTGTGGAATGAGCTGAGATTGCCTTTGGTCGGGTTAGCTTTCCAGGAAGAGAAGGCAAGTTGTTTCAGAATTGCGTCACCACAGGATTCAGTATACCATGGGTGGGAAGAAGGGTATGATAACTGAAGACGACATAGTAGTTCGATGTTTAACATTTGTGCAATTATATTGTCTCCCGTTGTGGGGGTGGGGGGTGGGGGTTGGGGAATGAGTTGGATGTTACCATAGAGCAAATGGGAATGTATCGTGTAGCATGGTCCGTGTGCGAGTAGAAAGCCATCTCGATCTATAAGTAGGGAAATGTAAGCTTAAGCATTGTCTTGTTTGCCTGTACACCATACGGGGAATGGTGGTGGTAATAATTGGTTGGGGTTATGGTTAAGGAAATTGTGTGTAAAACCTCTATGTAAACTTTCTGCTGGGGGGCGCCGAGAGGCTTGGCACGAAAGAGGTGGGGATGAAGCAGTGGATTTCCTGTGAGGGGCAGAGTCTCAGATGCCTCCAAAAATGGGGTGGAGTGTGGCCAAGAAAAAGGAGAGGGAAGGGCCAAAATCAGCAGTTGGGGGAGAGAGAGAACGTTCGAGGCAGTTGGAGAGACAGGATTCGAGAAGAGTTGAGAGAGCGAGAGTTGGGAACGGCTGAGGGGAAAGTTGGTTTGAGGAGAAGGCGGAGAAGCCTGGGAACGTGACTGGGAGTTGTTGGCATGTGTGAGAGTGAGAGCAGAGCTTCCTTTAAGGGGTTCATCATGCCTATGTGCCTCTGGCTCTGTTCGTCACCCAAAAGCCTGTTCGTTAACCGGGGCCTGTGTGTGATCTGCTGATCTCATCGTCCTGCGATCGTCTGGACGCCCCATTGTCTGCTCGCCTCATTGTCTGCTCACCTCCTCATCTCGCCTCATCATCTTCCCATCCCACTGCCAAAAAGCTGAGTCCCCCTGGTTTTGTCCCCTCCCCATCTGTGACTGAGTCCGGAGTTTGGTGCCTAGTTCTTTAGATTTATTTTACCCATTTGTACATATTTATTTATTTATTTATTATCGATTCTGTATTTTCCTTTTCTTCCCCACCACAACCCACCATCATCTCCTCCATTGTGTTCCTTCCTCCTTGGTTCTTTTTCTATTATTGATTGTAGTTCAGGAAGTAAACCCATTGGGTTCAAAAGCTTGAGGGTCCTCATGTCTCTCCTCATGACCCACGTGCGCACCATCGCCATTAATGCAGAACGCCTCATTTGAGCCACTCGGGACATTGCAGGACTTCGACCTCCCGCCGCGCCAAGCTTTATGCTAGTTGAGCCATCGACGCTACAATATTGTCCACCACGAGCAAGCTGAACAGAAAGCGACATCAATGCTCGTCAAACCATTTTACCCAATTTTGTGTAAAACCAGTATGGCAGCCAACACAGTTTGAATTATTCTGTTAAGTTCCTTTGGTTGGGGAACATCAAACTGGTTGAAATTCGCAGGAGTCTTTGCACAATTTGGTGATGTATGTCTTTCATGCAATTGTCTATTTCAATGCTGCAGTCGTTCAGAAATGGTTGTGAATTGGAGAGTGATCTAGAGCAGTGCTTCTCAACCTTTTTCAACTCGAGG
>CM068962.1:41749774-41761806 GCA_035128595.1 Eptatretus atami
AAGAGAGAGATTTGAAACAGAAAAGTGAAGGATGGACGACTTGATGTTTTCCACTTCTGAGTGAAACTTTGAATCCACTCCTCATACAGACATATCTGGGCTCATAATCCAGCATTTGACCGAGTTATCACAAAAGTTTGCAGACTACTTTCCAGAGGACCCAAGGCAAGGAAACCTTTGGATTTTGAACCCTTTCTCAGTGGATCCTGCTTCAGAAGATGTGGCCTTGTCCGTTGTACTTGAAAATGAACTGATGGAACGTTCTGCAGACAGTAGTCTGAAGCTTCAGCATGCACAAGTAGACCTTCCTTCATTCTGGATATTGGCAAGCAGTGAATACACTTCTTTGTCAAACGTGCCATCAGATTTCTTTTACCATTCACCACAACCTATCTCTGTGAATCGGGCTTCTCGACTGTAACTGTGACAAATCAAAAGCATGAAATAGTCTAAAAACAGACACTCTGAATGCCACTTTGCATGTGAGCCTGCCCCCCATCAAACCACGACTTGACCATCTTATTTCCAAGAAGCAAGCTCAAGTGTCTCATTAAAGGTAAGCATAATGATTTGATTTGGCATTAAGTTTATTGCCATTTTTCTCATTACGATTCTGTATGATGGGCCTCGAAAATTTCCTCAGAGCCAGAGTGGGCACCGGTTGAGAAGCACGGATCTAGAGCATTCTCACATGCAACCAACTGCTTTCACTTAAGCGGACATTAAACTTGAACAGCTAATTTGAATGTCCACATTACTATACAGTCCTTGAAAATGCAAAATATGTGTGTGATGAAGACCCTTCAATCCAGCCAAGAATGAGGGGAGTCAACAAAAGATTCTCGAATTAATGTCGGTTTATTTGAAGCGGCCACAGCACTTGCAAGCGGAGGTGGCACAGGGACCAACCACAGCATCAGACCCTGTACCACACCTAAAAGTCACACTACAAGACTTTCATATATATAAAACCTATTCCTAGGTGGAGAAAAGCAAGGCAAAGCAAGAAACAAAGGTGCAGTGGGCTTTTTCCCCCCTCCCTACACCCTAAGGGAAGGTTGGCAATCCAATAACTCTCCACAGTTGTAAGCGGGCTGCGAGACAAAGGCAGGCACATATTCATAAACAGCTTGAGGTTTCAAGAGCTGGAATTCATAACAGTTGCTGCTCATAGCAGTTGCCTGCTGCAGTTTTCATAAACAGTTGGCCTGCTGCAAGTTTGTTTATGGAAAGGCGGGAGCCATGTAGGCTTGCGTTAAAATGCATTTTAAGACGGCAAGGACACTGGTGACACTTGTTTGAATCCAGACAACTGATTAATGCAATTACCGAAATGTTTAAATGAATCAAATGTTTAAATATGGACCATATGTGGCCAATCAAATAGTCACACCCGACATTCATACCTGACAATGTGGTTCAGTGTTGGAAGTGTGGAAAACAATTTTTCATTTTCACTTGAAATTCATCACGTTTAGTGCAAGGTTGTACAAATTGACGTCACATTTGATCAGATGCAACTAGTGGGGCCATTGTTACTTGGCTCCTGGAAGCTATCACGAGGGAGGAAGATATTTCTTGAAGAATATTGTTGCATGTGATGAGATCTGAATTTTTTTAATTATTTTTGAGAAATGCGCAATGAGAACTGGATGCAGAATAAAATGTTGCACTGGAGCACTGCTGATAAAATGGCAAATTGAGAACTTGAGATATTTTGCTAACTCATCTGATAACCTTAATCATTGTGCAATTTTCCCAAAGCTAAGGTTTGACAATGAAAGATTGTGATGTATATTGTTGCGGAGCCGGGTATCGCTGTGAGCACGACCACTAGGTGGAGCAGTAGGGTCGACTCTACCGAACACCCGAATTAGATGTACTTTCGGAAAACTCTGAGGGTACGGGTCCCTTACCGGACCGTGAATCGTCATATAATTCCACCACGTGGTACAGGGTTATTTGGCCAATCTTCAAAATACCTAGAGATCCACGTGGCGATTTACCGAGTATTCCACACCCTCGACGGCACTCGTACGAGTCGAGCCGTTAGCGTGCCCGACCCGTGCGCAACGCGAGCGGATGGTTGCCGAAGTCCCGTCGGTCCAAATGTACATTTACAGCGGCAACAGCCTTGTAATTCACCAACACGTGCCCATGCTAAGCAAATGGAAGAAAACACAGCAACGAACTGATACATTTAGCAAATGGGGTATTTATTCACAATAATCGGGGAACGAGGGAAGCACGTAAGGGCAGAGTTATCACGACTAATGGAGAATGCAAATTTACACACAAGCAGTGAAACATTCTACTTAAAGACAGGCCCACAGACAGACGCACACCCAAAAGAAACGGCCCAAAATGGTCTTATTATCCCTTCGGTCGGAGGGAGTCAAGCTGAGGGACGAGACGTGGCAGCTACCTGGCAGCGAGCGCGCAGCTCGACATCCGCACCTTCCCGGAGCACCCGTCGGCCCAAGTGGACCAGGGCAGCCAACGCAGACCACTCCAGCCACGAGACGAGCCGAGAACCAGAGCACGCCAGCGACGAGATGCCTTTCGCCCAGCCTCGAGAGATGCATTTTGAACGGGCGCGGAATTCTTCCTCTCCGCGCTCCCAGCAGATCCCCCGATTATTTGCTCTCCGTTCCTTTTATCGCTGCTCGGGCACGGTCCGCTCAGGCGTGGCCCGCTTCTCGGGCGCGGTCCCCTCAGGCGTGGCCCGTCCTCAGTGGTGGGACACGACGCATTCCTTTATTTGGCGCGCTGCCAAGCGAACCGGTTCATGACCATATCTGTGGAATGGAATTCAGTCTGCTCATCATGGCCCGTCTCAGTGGGTGGGACACGACGCATTCCCTTATTTGGTGCGCAGCCAAGCGAACTGGTTCATGACCATATTTGGGAATGGAATTCCATCCCCGAACGAATTCCGAACACGCCCGCATACCCGCGAGCGCGCGAGAATGCGGAGCAGAGGGTTGTCGCTGTGAGAGCGAAGATGGCGTTGTTGTTGTAGTTGTAGATGTAGTAGCGCGTAGTTGTGAGTGATGTAAAAACCCTAATATCATAAATAAATCACAGCGCATGTACATTTATTCACCCATTAAAGAGGGACGGGGACCCTAACTAAAACACATACTTGCCGATATAACTGTTCTATAGGACCTGTATGTTGAGTGTTCATGGCTTCCAGATTCGTAACAAATATATACATATATACATATATACTATATATACTTTTTTTTAATCAACTTTTTTATTTTTTTTGGCTTGGCTGTGTTTGTATGCAGCCATTGGAGCTTTGTTGCTGGAGCAATGTACTGTGGAGAAGGACAAGGAGAACTCGATGTCTTTTTCAATTTGGTATGTCGGACACAGTCATTTCACTCAGAATCTTCACCATCCTTCAATTGTCAGAAGATTGTGTTTCACCAATGAAGTACTGTGCCCCAGTCAAATGATACAGTAAAATCGTTTGCTCGTGAAACGTGTATTTAGAAGGACTATCTATCTGGTGAAGTGTGATAAGTGATTTTTATTTTTTGTTCCAGCTAATAGTTGTTCAGTGAACATTATACTTCATATAACAGCAAAATGATGCAGCTATTAGAAGTGACCATGGATAGCAATGTGATAAACTATAATAATAAAAGTTCTATTATATGATATTTTGAGTTTTATGAGTTGCTTCCCGTTTTGTGGAACGCAACTTCCATATTCTCTTCAATCTCATTCTTCCCTTAAAGTCTTTAAGAACCCAGCCTGTTACCAACCATCTCAGGTCATCACCAATCAAACGATTGATCTTTTGTACTCCTTTTTTGTTGTTGTTTTTTCTTGTATATCTTGTCAAGGCTCGTATGAGACTAACACACAAGCGCACAACAAGGGGGCATGAGACAAGAGGGGCGAGAGTGGGAAGAACAAAACAGTGAGGAACAGAGACATTAGAAGATCTGTGGAAGGGAAGGGTGGTGGGGACATGGGTATACAAGATGGACACTAGGACTTTCAGGAAGGAAAGCAGGGAATTTGAAGGAGGTGCGTTTGGGTGGATTATTCGGGGGTAGAAATATCAAAGGATTTGGATGGGGGACAAATAAGAGGTGTGATGAACAGCTGTTTTGAAGGCCTGGAGGAAGAATGGGATGAACAGAGTGAGGGAGTTTAATTCCAAAGGCAGGAAAAAGAGGAATTAAAGAGTGAAGGTGAGCAGTGATTCGTGATTTTGGTAGTTTTACCAGAAGGGGGTTGTTGCGGACCTTGAACGCCCTGCGGAAATATGGTGGGGAGAATCGCAGACAGAGCAGGTGGGGGGGGGGCGGCGAGACCGTAGAGGAGAACGGTAGAAGACAGAAAGACCACCGACCTGCCTGCGGTGATAGAGTGAGAGGCCCAAAGACTCAGCCTCATCGTGGGAGATACCATGATCCGATATGCCTTGGTTTCACTGGCGTGAAGCCGGGAAAGGTGAGAGGTTGGAGCATCAGCCAGAGGGAGAGAGCAGTACTCCATCAGACTGCGACGAAAGCTTTGTACGTGGTCAGGAGCTCAGGTGGGCCGAGGAAGGACTTTGCCACGACGGAGGATTCCCAGTCGCCAACTGGCTTTGGAGACCAGGTTGGAAATGTGGCTTCCAGGAAAGATCATGGCAGATTGTGAGGCCTAGAAGCTTGAAAGAAAGACTTCTTCCAGAGGATTGTTGAGAAGTCGATGGGTGGGTGGGGTGGGGGGGGGGCGGGGGGGTTCCAAACGGTCCTTTGGAGAGACATAGTGAGAGTGTGAGATTTGTCAGGATTGAAAGACATGTTCCACTGTTGTTACCAGTTTGTGATTTTACGCAGATCTGCGAGAGCGAAGAAGCTGGCTACTTGCCGGTCTGAGGGATGACAGATAGTACGGCAGAGGGTGGAGTCATCAGCAAAAGATAAAGAGGAGTTTATAGAGAGTCAGAGAGATCATTGATGAAAAGAAAAAGAAAGGGTCCAGAATGCTGCCTTGAGGGACTCCAGCCTGGGCAGTAAGAGGGGATGAGAAGACTCCATTTAGGCCACACGCTGACTGCGACAGTAGAGATGGCCTTGGATACCATAGGAAGAGAGTTTGGTGGATGCCCAGACTGTGTCAAAGCACGCAATATGTCTAGGGATATGGCCTCGATTTCATGTCCGACATTGAGTACCTCCATCCATTGTTGGAGAGCAGAAAGCAGCAATATCCAGGGTAGAGTGGCCTAAGTGTGAAACCAAATTGATGATCGGAGATTAAGCCATTGGAGAAGAGGAGGATTTAATGTCTGAGCGATGATGGATTACATAACCTTGCTGATGATTGAGAGAAAGCTGATTGGTCTGTAGTTGCAGGGATCTGTTTTGCACCTTTTATGCAGGGCAGTGATGTTTCTGATTTCCAAGCAGATGGCAGATCACCTTGAGCAAATGAGAGGTGAATAGAACAGACAGAGAGGGCGAGCAAGAGCAAGGAGCAGGTTTTTAGGACACGTGGGCTGATGCTGTCTGGACCGGTTTTGCAGAATCTGAGTCGGGTTTGACAGCAAGCTCTCCACTTTGGCACGAAGAAAGGGACACAGAGTCCAGGGCAGTTGTGTGCGACTGGGGTAAGGTGGGTACAGAAAGTCAAGGGTTTCGGACACAAGATTTCAATGCAAACACCAAGTTTCGCATCCAGCCTTTTCATGTGCGTATCAGCACTGTGGCCATTTGAGGTAAGGGAGGGGATGAGAGGAACATAACCAGAACAGATTTGATTATATGCCACCAGGATTTGGAGGAGGGAGACAGGTTTGGAGAGTTCAGACTTGAGCTTCGAAAGATGTGTTTTCTGGCTCTCCTGAAGGTAGATACACACTTGGTCCGAGCTTTATGAAGGAACTGAGATTACTTTCAGTTGAGTTTGCTTTCCATGAGAAAAAGGCAAGTTGTTTCAGGACAACTGCTCGCCACAAGCTTCAGTGAACCAAGGGTGGGAGGAAGGGTAGGACATCTGAAGACGAGAGGGGATAAATTTGTGTGAGAGAGAGAGACAGAGACGAGACAGAGACAGAGACAAGAGAAAGTTCTTTGAAAGAATTCTCAGGATGAGTTGATGTTGAGAAGTAGTGATGGAGACCAGTCTAGAAGTTTGATGGCTGCTTGGAGACCCTGCCAGTCGGCCTGAAGTGAAAATGCAGACTCGATGTGCTGAGGTGGTTCTCTGATAACAAGTCGTTAACCCACCTTTCACCCCCTTCTGCACCCCCAATCCAACCTTCTGCCAAATTTCCAGTTTTTCCTCCTGAGAGTTTTGCTCCTGTATCTATCTTGTCCACCCCATGCATCCTCCCCTACCCCACTACTCCTTTTGTTATGTTGCGTCCTGATCCATTCAGTATTGTCCGCTCTTCCACGAGCCTCGACTATGTAATATAAAAATGAACGGCACTGTCAAGAACAGAAATGTTGCTTCAACAGAAATCCATTGACATAATTTTTTTGATTTCAAGTTTTCTTGAGTAGTTGAGTGACTTCTTCTTTAACCCCCTCTACAATAACCACACTGTATCTTTTTTTTAATGATTTTAGGTAGGCTCACAAAGAGGCTGTAATGCAATTTACAAAATTATTATTCACAGTTGCACAGCATGAAGTCAGACCCCCAAATTGCAGGGATCAGTCTCTTGGACATCTAGTTAATCAGTCATGGATTTTCTTGCATTAAAAATGAATTGGTTTTTTGTTTGTTTGTGTTTTTCTCTCCATTTCTCTCCATTCTCCATTCCACTCCATTTTTCTCTCCATTTCTCTCTCTCACCAATTCCTTCTGTCCTTCTCTCCATTCCAGGAGGCGAAATTCATATTTGGTACAATTTAGTATGCATTCCATGTTTTCTGTGTCAGAATGGCGACCTATCCAGGATTGTAACCTGAGCCAAGAAACTGCTGGCAGAACCAACGCTGTGTTTAGAGCACTGTAACATGATGAGTCATGGTTTGGGTGGTGCAGGATTTGCACAATCTGATGTTGTAGTGGTGTGATTGTTTTAGCAAGCAGCAGTGTGATCATTGTTTTTCATCCATATAACCATTTGCAAGTTTATTTAGGAGTATTCATTATAGTTATGTCTTGTTATAATTTGAACTTCTCTGAAGTGAAATAATACATGGATGAAAACAACATGTGACAAGCGACATAAGCTAGGTATGATCGTGCTGATTCCATATGTTGAGGTGAAGTCACTAGGAAGGGTCATTGGAGACAAATAATTGAATCCAGGAGAGGTTGTGTTTGTTATTAGTTTGCTAGTACGCCGATGTACAGAGATCGCGTGATTAGGCCTGCTCTGCAGTCGAAGTTCGTTCACCGGCAGGTGCATGCGTTAGCTTGTTCTTGTTCTTTTTTTTTAATGCACGGATCGAGGCTCATGGAAATAGCTAGCTACTGTGTGCAGCCTATGGCTGCTGGTTTGCATCATTTTTGTGGGGTGCGGCTGGCGCTGTATGCAGTGCCCTCTATTACCAGTGCACTGGTACTCGGGTTCGCCGATCTCAGAAGGATGACAGACTGAGTCAACCGACCTGGTGTTCATTCACAGAGATAGGGGCTCAATTCAAGACCCTAAGATCTTACCAGTCACTTTAACCATTAAAGCCATCATCCAGGTTTTATAGTGGAATGGAAACAGAACAAAAATGAAAGAAAAGGGGGAAACAAGTAGTTCTAGGTCCAGTGAACAATGGAATACGCACTAGAGGATTGACTGCATGTGGTGAATAGGCTTGGGCTGGTCTGTATGCAACCTAGGCCGATTGCATCTTGGCTGCTGCTTTTGCATTCAATCGGCATGCCTTTGCGCTGCTGGAATAGGCCACCCATGTCAATGCTTCACGCAAAGTATCTGTGGCTCCATCAGATTTGGACAAGGTTGTGGCTCACTTTTTATGTATCGGGTGCCAATATTGGCTTTGTCGATGACACCATTGTGTTGTAGCCTTGAGCAAGCATCTTACCACTACCTATGCTGAAGCAATCATCAGTTGTATCTTCTCCTTCCTTGCCACTCTTAAGAATTCAATAACAGCTCCCTTACTCTGTGCATCTCTTTGTCAGCCATTTTTAATTGTCTTTGTTCTTCATTCAATCCACAGTGCTCTATTTGATGATTGCAATTATGTGAGGCTTTTGAAGAACAGATACAACTTCAGCGCCTCACTAGAGTTTAAACATCACCTGAAGTACCTTTCTATTTTTTGGTGCTAAACGTCAAGTAAAGCCTATTTTGCATTACCCTGTACTGTGTTTTCATCTCCATGGCTGCTTTAGAGCAAATTATTTTGATTGACACATCAACCATGCCCAATTGCTGCCATGCTCATATAGTGCTGCACCTAAAAAGCTAATGGGAAATGGTATTTTCTGAGTACCTTTAGTTTGGACTGTTAATTTTCTGTAAATCTCAATAAAAAAAATAAAATAAAATTAAGGGTTAAAAAAAAAAATCCATATCACTTTTCCCACCGATCTGGCATGGCGCAGTTAGCACAACCTTTGAGTTAGTCTTTCGTCTGGGTTTGATTTCCGGACCGAGACTGTAAAATGGTGGATTGGTTCTTTTCAGGCAGGGTGTCTGCATCATCAGGACAGTGTGCCGTCCTTCGAGACATTAAAGCGCGGCGACTGTTTGCTAGCATTAGTTTGGTTACCTACAGTATCTTTTCGTGAAGAGTAGGAAAGATTATAAAGTGGTTACCTAACAAATTACAAATTCTCTACCACTTCAAATTGCAGACCTGGGCAGGCTGGTTTGTGAAAGAAATGGATCAAAAACCTTCTTCGACCAACCCGATTAAGGAGGAGAATGATTGTGGCCATTGTGAACGCCATTCCGTAAAGGACAGGTTCTGTCACTCGTTGACATAAATTCAATTTTGCACTGATACTTGGCAAGCTTGGACAACAATATTGAAAAGTGTTATTGAGCTGCCATCACATCAGGGTCATTCCCGTGTCAAATCAACAAATTTTCAGAAAGCTCCAGGTCGACCATCTCAGATTTCAATGATTTTTTTTTGTGTGGGTTGGACAAAATAATCAGAAAAAATGTCAAATATTATTCTGTATTCCAAGGAGTTTTTGAGATATGGACCCTCTGAGCGTGTCAAGGTTGGTTGAAGAAAAACGACCCCCAAGTATCCTTCCATTTCAGCAACCCATTTCAAATTGGCATCTGTTTGAGATAAAGCACATGAATTTTTTTTTTCCTAATGCAATTTTTTATGGTATTTTAAAGAAAAAATAAGCCGGATAACATTGGCAGAAAAAATGAGGCCTGCAGCCACCCTCAAAAATGGTAAAATCAAAATAGCACGGACTGAAACGGGCAACTTTGATCATCGTATAGTACCTTTCATTTATTGTGTCACCCTGTCATATTTTTGTGTGAAATAATATACACATGTCTACCAAAATATGAATTACCAGGTTGTCTTTACTGCATTTATTTTTTTATTTTAGCCCTTTCAACAAGGGAAAAATACTGAAATTTCATGAATTTTCAGGTCAAAAAATCACAGTGGCCTTACCTTCAAAATTATACGGTGCTTGGTATCAATATGAAAGCTCCTTTCATGTACTATAACTGTACAGATTCTATTAGTTATTATAGAATCCTTCATCCTACCACCTCATTCAAATAAAGCTAAACAACACCAGGCGTTAATCTATTTATAGCACAGATACAAAACATTTGTTTGATTTGACACGTGAGATGACCCCATCAATTCTAAGCACAAACTTATTCTGTTGTGGAACAAGTGTCGGTAGATCTGATACTGTATTAATCCTTTTAAAGCCAGCATCGATTCAGAATCTTGTCACCAGTTTGTCCCATTCAAACTTATCGTAATATTCATTTGAAATTTAATTGGTTTAAATGGAAGGGCTTTATTTTTTCACCAAGGTGGATTTTAATTTTGGTCTTTCTAGTGTTGCAAGTAAATATCTTATGCAGTGTTTTATAAGATGAGAGTGACGGAAGTACAATTTTGTGTCACATCTTCAACAACAGGTGGGGTTCGGTCTTCCGGTCCGCCGGTCGATGCTTGTTTTTGACAAACTGTGGGAAATTGACGTCATTCTTTATTTTCAGAAATGATACTTCTCACTGTTCCACAGTTGTGAATTTCTCGGAATCGGATATTCCACTTCGGGAGGAAATTTGGAAACTTGCAGGCAGTAATATGTGTTTTTTGCCTTTTCAGTTGTGTTCACTTTTTTTCTATTTTATTTTAATTTTTAACTTCTAAACATGCCTTTACCTTTTCATTTTCTCATATATTAACAGGATCCCCTCATGCGGTTTTGGGATTTCGGATGATCCTCGTTCACCTCATCGGCGTTCTTCCTCGCCCGTGCCCATGAAAGAGATCTTTAGCTGGAACTGGTTGAATGATTATTGAGGTATTTGGGTTTGAGGTATACTGTGAAAGCACCAACCTCAGTTCACTGTGATTTCCCAGTTTAATTGTTATTTAAAACAAAGATTGTGCTTTAAGAATGCATTTTGTGTATCGTTGAATATACAAAACTTGCAATTCTTCGAAAAATATAAAATAGTTTCATGGAACACCTTACCCTCGAGTATAGAAAAAATGACAGGGTGGGGTCTGTAAAGCTCAGAGATTTGATTGGTCGTGATGACGTAATATGCTGTATTATTTTGTCCAAGTACTGCTAAATGGTAGATTTTGAAAGTGCCAAGATGGCGGGATTTGTTTCTTCAGTGTTCAAGGATATAATTCAAATGAAATGAAATAAAATTTTAAAGGTTGTTAGAAAAAGAATTTTTTTTTCAGAAGTTTACTTGCCATGATTCATTGTTCTTTTACATCACCTTAACACGTTACCATTAGTGTCTTCATTACTGTTTTGGTGTCCTTATGACGTCCATTAAAAAAGTGTTTCCTATTTGGAGTGATTTTCAATTTTGTTTTGACTGCCAGGTCAATAAAATAGTAAAAATATTATTCTCACCATTAGCAATGCAGATATTACCGTTCATTGCCAATTCAGAGCCAAAGTGCTAAAACCGCGGTTTGTTTTGCCGATTCATGGTTCCATTTCGGTGTTCTAATATTTATTGACATATCATATTGATTAATATTAAGTCGAAGACAGACAGACATACAAATGTGAACCAATTCATTAACCGACACTTTCGCTTTTGTGCGTGGGGTAAATAATTTTGTAAATCATATAAAAATAAAATATCAAAAAAATTAATTAACCACTTAATCAGCTGAGCATTGTATTTCACAAGAGAAGTGTGGAACGAGAACTACAAGTACCAATTTAAACCCCCCAAATTTCATGATTTAACGATTGGGCCACTAATTTTAGCTGACTGAAATGAATTGGGGCGGATGCTTCAATCAGTCTAAACCATTTGTGGCACCGAGTCCACACCAGACTTGGTGGTGTGATGGTTGTAGAACGTCCTCACCGAGTCTTGAAAGTTGGCAGTTCAAAACCCACCGAAGTCGTACTAATTGATTTAAACATTGGTACGTGCTGCTTCCTTTACTTCACGCTCAGCATAAAGGATCAGAGCATGACAATCCATAAGCTTGGCAATCACTGTGTCAGGTTCACAGACCTAATGGCCTTTTACCTTGAAGTTCTTGTAAGGGAACTCGTTATATGTGGATGAACCAATTTTATATTGTTATTAAATATGATTGTATTTCTTTCTAGGATGTCTTTTCTTACAACACTTTTAAGATTGAGTTCTGACTTTTACTGAATATGGCCAAGTGATCTTTTCTTTTAGTAGGCAACACATGTGGTAAGTGGTACTATTTTTAATGATTATTGTTTGTTCATAATGGAGGCTTTAAATAGCTTGTGTCAAGTAATGTGATAAAAATGTTGATTCTTCTTCATTTGTAAGCAGCCAAGTCTGTGGGTATAGACCGGGGAGCCGGGGCCCTGACTCAAACGAATGGTGAGCTGGGGAGAGGGTGTGGGGATGG
>CM068962.1:41766167-41779934 GCA_035128595.1 Eptatretus atami
TTTGACAGCAAGCTCTCCACTTTGGCAGAAGAAAGGGACACAGAGTCCAGGGACAGTTGTGTGCGACTGGGTAAGGTGGGTACAGAAAGTCATGGGTTTCGGACACAAGATTTCAATGCAAACACCAAGTTTCGGCATCCAGCCTTTTCATGTGCGGTATCAGCACTGTGGCCATTTGAGGTAAGGGAGGGGATGGAGAGGGAACATACACCAGAAACAGATTTGATTATATGCCACCAGGATTTGGAGGAGGGAGACAGGTTTGAGAGTTCAGACTTGAGCTTCGAAAGATGTTGTTTTCTGGCTCTCCTGAAGGTAGATACACACTTGGTCCGAGCTTTATGGAAGGAACTGAGATTACTTTCAGTTGAGTTTGCTTTCCATGAGGAAAAGGCAAGTTGTTTCAGGACAACTGCCTCGCCACAAGCTTCAGTGAACCAAGGGTGGGAGGAAGGGTAGGACATCTGAAGACGAGAGGGGATAAATTTGTGTGAGAGAGAGACAGAGACAGAGACAGAGACAGAGACAGAGAGAAAGTTTCTTTGAAAGAATTCTCAGGATGAGTTGATGTTTGAGAAAGTAGTGATGGAGACCAGTCTAGAAGTTTGATGGCTGCTTGGAGACCCTGCCAGTCGGCCTGAGTGAAATGCCAGACTCGATGGTGCTGAGGTGGTTCTCTGATAACAGTCGTTAACCCACCTTTCACCCCCTTCTGCACCCCCAATCCAACCTTCTGCCAAATTTCCAGTTTTTCCTCCTGAGAGTTTGCTCCTGTATCTATCTTGTCCACCCCATGCATCCTCCCCTACCCCCACTACTCCTTTTGTTATGTTGCGTCCTGATCCATTCAGTATTGTCGCTCTTCCACGAGCCTCGACTATGTATATAAAAAATGAACGGCACTGTCAAGAACAGAAATGTTGCTTCAACAGAAATCATTGACCTAATTTTTTTGATTTCAAGTTTTCTTGAGTAGTTGAGTGACTTCTTCTTTACCCCCCTCTACAATAACCCACCTGTATCTTTTTTTTAATGATTTTAGGTAGGCTCACAAAGAGGCTGTAATGCAATTTACAAAATTAATTATTCACAGTTGCACAGCATGAAGTCAGACCCCTCCAAATTGGCAGGGATCAGTCTCTTGGACATCTAGTTAATCAGTCAATGGATTTTCTTGCATTAAAAATGAATTGGTTTTTTGTTTGTTTGTGTTTTTCTCTCCATTTCTCTCCATTCTCCATTCCACTCCATTTTTCTCTCCATTTCTCTCTCTCACCAATTCCTTCTTGTCCTTCTCTCCATTCCAGGAGGCGAAATTCATATTTGTACAATTTAGTATTGCATTCATGTTTTCTGTGTCAGAATGGCGACCTATCCAGGATTGTAACCTGAGCCAAGAAACTGCTTTGGCAGAACCGACGCTGTGTTTAGAGCACTGTACATGATGAGTCATGGTTTGGGTGGTGCAGGATTTGCACAATCTGATGTTGTAGTGGTGTGGAATTGTTTTAGCAAGCAGCAGTGTGATCATTGTTTTTCATCCATATAACCATTTAGCAAGTTTATTTTAGGAGTATTCATTATAGTTATGTCTTGTTATAATTTGAACTTCTCTGAAGTGAAATAATACATGGATGAAACAACATGTGACAAGCGACATAAGCTAGGTATGATCGTGCTGATTCATATGTTGAGGTGAAGTCACTAGGGAGATGGTCATTGGAGACAAATAATTGAATCCAGAGGGAGAGGTTTGTTTGTATTAGTATTCAGTCGCCGACCTTACGAGATGCGTGATTAGGCCTGCTCTGCATCAGTTTCTTCACCGTGCCAGGGTGCATGCGCTTAGCTTTTTCTTTTCTTTTTTTTTAATGCAGGATCGAGGCTCATGGAATAGCTAGCTACTGTGTGCAGCCTATGGCTGCTGGTTGCATCATTTTTTGGGGGTGCGGCTGTGCCGCTGATGCAGTGCCCTCTATTACCAGTGCACTGGTACTCGTTTCGCCGATCTCAGAAGGATGACAGACTGAGTCAACCCGACCTGGTGTTCATTCAACAGAGATAGGGGCTCAAACTCAAGACCCTAAGATCTTAAGCCAGTCACTTTAACCATTAAGCCATCACCAGGCTTTATAGTGGAATGGAACAGAACAAAATGAAGAAAAGGGGGAAACAAGTAGTTCTAGAGTCCAGTGAACATGGAATACGCACTGGAGGATTGACTGCATGGTGAATAGCTTGGGCTGGTCTGTATGCAACCTAGGCCTGATTGCATCTGGCCTGCTGCTTTTGCATTCAATCGGCAGCCTTTGCGCTGCTGGATAGGCCACCCATGTCAATGCTTCCGCAAAGTATGTGGCTCCATCAGATTTGGACAAGGTTGTGGCTCACTTTTTATGTATCGGGTGCCATATGTGCTTTGTCGATGACACCATTGTGTGTAGCCTTGAGCCAGCTATCTTACCACTACCTATCTGAGCAATCATCAGTTGTAATCTTCTCCTTCCTTGCCACTCTTTAAGAATCAATATAACAAGCTCCTTACTCTGTGCATCTCTTTGTCAGCCATTGGTTTAATTGTCTTTGTTCTTCATTCAATCCACGTGCTCTATTTGATGTGCAATTATGTGAGGCTTTGAAAGAACAATACAACTTCAGCGACCTCACTAGAGTTTAAACATCACCTGAGTACCTTTATTTTTTGGTGCTAAAGTCAGTAAAGCCTTTTTGCATTACCCTTACTGTTGTTTTCATCTCCATGGCTGCTTAGAGCAATTATTTTGATTGAACATCAACCATGGCCAATGCTGCATGCTCTATTAGTCGCTGACCTCAAAAGCTAATGGGAAATGGTATTTTCTGAGTACCTTTAGTTTGGACTGTAATTTTCTGTAAACTCAAATAAAAAAAAATAAAATAAATTAAGGGTTAAAAAAAAAAAATCATATCACTTTTCCCACCGATTCTGGATGGCGCAGTTAGCACACACTTTGAGTTTAGTCTCGTCTCGGTTTGATTCTCGACCAGACTGTAAATGGTTGGATTGGTTCTTTCCAGGCAGGGTGTTGCATCACAGGACAGTGTGCCGTCCTTCGGATGGACATTAAGCCGGGGACCTGTTTGCTAGCATTAGTTTGTTACCACAGTATCTTTCGTGAAGAGTAGGAAAGTTATAAGTGGTTACCTAAACAAATTACAAATTCCTGCCACCTTCAATGAGACCTGGGCAGCTGGTTTGTGAAAGAAATGGATCAAAAACCTTCTTCGACCAACCCCATTAGGAGAGAATGATTGTGGCCATTGTAGAACCCATTCCGTAAGGACAGGTTCTTCACTCGTGGAATAAATTCAATTTGCACTGATACCTTGGCAAGCTGGACAACAATGATTGAAAAGTGTATTGAGCTGCATCACATCAGGGTCATTCCGTGTCAAATCAACAAATTTTCAGAAAAGCTCCAGGTCGACCATCTCAGATTTTCATGATTTTTTTTGTGTGGGTTGGACAAACATTGAACAGAAAAAAATGTCAATATTAGTTCTGTATTCCAAGGAGTTTTTTGAGATATGACCCCTAGAGCGTGTCAAGGTTGGTTGAAGAAAAACGACCCCCTAATTATCCTTCCATTTCAGCAACCCATTTCTTGGCATCTGTTTGAGATAAAGCAATGAATTTTTTTTTCCTAATGCAATTTTTATGGTATTTTAAAGAAAAAATAAAGCCGGATACATTGCAGAAAAAATGAGGCCTGCAGCCACCCTCAAAATGGTAAAAATCAAATAGCAGCGACCTGAAACGGGCAACTTTGACCCATGTTAAAGTACCTTTCATTTATTGTGTCACCCATGTAATTTTTTGTGTGAAAAATATACTACAATGTCTACCAAAATATGAATTACCAGGTGTCTACTGCATTTATTTTTTTATTTTAGGCCCTTTCAACAAGGGAAAAATATGAAATTTCATGATTTTCAGGTCAAAAAAATCACGTGGCCTACCTTCAAAAATCAAATTGAACAGCTCCTTTCATGTACTATAACTGTACACAAATCTCATTAGTTTTATAGCAATCCTTCATGTCCTACCAACCCCATCAATAAAGCTAAACAACACCAGTGCGTTAAATCTATTTATAGCACACAGTACAAAACATTTGTTGATTTGACACGGAATGACCCATCATTCTAAGCACAACTTATTCCTGTTGTGGAACAAGTGTGGTAGATCTGATACTGTATTAATCCTTTTAAAGCCGGCATCGATTCAGATACTTGTCACAGTTTGTTCCATTCAACATTATCGTATAATTCATTTGAAATTAATTTGTTAAATGGAAGGGCTTTATTTTTCACACAAGGTTGGATTTTTAATTTTTGGTCTTTTGGTGTTGCAAGTAAATATCTGTATGCAGTGTATAAAGATGAGAGTGGACGGAAGTACAGATTTTTGTGTCCATCTTCACAAGAAAGAGACACCTGGGTCGGTCTTCTCCGTACCGCCAGGTACAGATGCTTGTCTTTTGACATAACTGTGGAAATTGGCACGCCCCATCATTCTGTTATTTTCAGAAAATGATACCATTCTCACCTGTGTCCACAGTTGTGAATTTCTACGGAATCGGATAATCCAACTTCGGGAGGAAATTTGGAAACTTGCAGGCGAGGTATATGTGTTTTTGCCTTTTCACGTTTGTTTCACTTTTTTTTCTATTTTTATTTTAATTTTTAACTTCTAAACATGCCTTACCTTTTCATTTTCTCATATATTAACAGGATCCCCTCATGCGGTTTGGGATTTCGGATGATCCTCGTTTCCACCTCATCGGCGGTCGCCCATGAAGAGATCTTTCAGCTGGACTGGTGGAATGATTATTGAGGGTATTTGGGTTTGAGGTATACTGTGAAAGCACCAACCTCATTCACTTGATTTCCAGTTTAATTGTTATTTAAAGCAAAGATTGGTGCTTTAAGATTTGCATTTTGTGTATCGTTGAATATACAAAACTTGCAATTCTTCGAAAAAATAATAATAAGTTCATGGAACACCTTACCCTGCGCAGTATTAAGAAAAAATGACATGGGTGGGGTCTGTAAGCCGCAAATTTGATTGGTCGTGATGACGTAAAATGCTGTATTATTTTGTCCAAGTACTGCTAAATGGTAGATTTTTGAAAGTGCCAAGATGGCGATTTGTGTTCTTCAGTGTTCAAGGATATAATTCAATTGAAATGAAATAAATATTTTAAAGGTTGTAGAAAAAGAATTTTTTTTTCAGAAGTTTACTGCCATTGATTCATTGTCTTTTACATCACCTTAACACGTTACATTAGTTCTTCATACCTGTTTTTGGTGTCCTTTATGACGTCCATAAAAACAGTGTTTCCTATTTGGAGTGATTTTCAATTTTGTTTGACTGCCAGGTCAATAAACAGAGTAAAAATATTATCTCACTCCTCTCTGTGCATGCACGATCGGGATGAGATTCCGTTCAATTTGCCAAATTCAGAGCCAAAGTGCTGATAAACCGCAGGTTTGTTTTCCGATTCATGTTCCATTTCGTGTTCAAAATATAACATTCAATTGAAATTAAGTTCGAGACAGACAGACATACAAAGTGAACCAATTGCTTAACCCCACTTTTCGCTTTGTGTGCGTGGGGTAATAATTTTGTAAATCATATAAAATAAATATCAAAAAAATTAATTACCCACTTAATCAGCTGAGCATTGTATTTCACAAGAGAAGTGTGGACCAGAACTACAAAGTACACATTTAAACCCCCTCAAAATTTCAGTGATTTAACGATTGGGCCACAATTTTTACGACTGAAATGAATTTGGTGGCGGATGCTCTAACAGTCTAACCATTGTGCCACCGAGTCACACCAGACTTGGTGGTGTGATGGTTAGAACGTCCTCACCGAGTCTTGAAAGTTGGCAGTTCAAACCCCAGCCGAGTCGTACTAAAGACTTTAAAAATGGTACGTGCTGCTTCCTTACTTCACGCTCAGCATAAAGGATAGAGCATGGACAATCAACCATAAGTTGGCAATCACTGTGTCAGGTTCACAGGCCTAATGGCCTTTTACCTTGAAGTTTCTTGTAAGGGAACTCGTATATGTGGATGAACCAATTTTATATTGTTATTAAATAATGCATTGTATTTCTTTCTATGGAATGTCTTTTCTTACAAACACTTTAAATTAGTTCTGGACTTTTACTGAATATGGCCAAGTGATCTTTTTCTTTAGTAGCACACATGTGGTAAAGTGGTACATTTTTAATGATTATTGTTTGTTCATAATGGAGGCTTTAAATAGCTTGTGTCAAAGTAAATGTGAATAAAAATGTTGATTCTTCTTCATTTGTAAGCAGCACAAGGCTGTGGGTATAGACCGGGAGCCCGGGGCCCTGAGCTCAAACGAATGAGGTACTAATATCTGAGCACAGGGGCATGAATGGAGTATCAAAAGACATATAGAAAGTTATTTCTGCTGGTACCACCCTCTGCGTAAGGACCCTGGTGACCCTCAAAGGGGTCCTTAAAATTGGCTCGATCAAACATTGGAATACCAGTTGGTATCACTTCCATATGATGCATATGACAACCTTACAAACAAAACACATGTGACAGACATGCCTACTACTGCAAAGGCCACCCCAGAAGCCCCACAAGGGCCCCAAAAAAGGCTAGCTCAAACATTGAGTACTAGATAAAACCAGTTTTAAATCATATATACATCCCACAGAGTGTAAAATGTCCATTACCAGACAAATTGTCTGCTGCATTGGCCCTACCAGAACCCCAAAAGTGACTCTAAAAAGGCAAAAATTACAGTAGACCAAAAATACCACAATTGGCATAATTTTGCACATTATGCCGGCACACATTACATAGGAAACATTTAGTTTAAACAATTTAACAAAAGAACTACAAAATACTAATAAGCCTACTGGTATCTTCACTATGAACCAGAAAACTCGGGAAAACTACAGGCTCATATTGTACTGAAACACTTGGAAATATACGAAGACATAAATAGTTCTAATGTTTCCTAACTTCTCTAACGTCTCCAAACTCGGAAATCTTTGAAGTAATAACAGTTCTAATGTTCCCTGACCTCTCCTAATATAACATCTCAAACTGGAAAAGAATGTTCGGAGAAGTTAGGAAACATTAGAACTATTTATGTCTTCGTATATTTCCGAGTGTTTCAGTACAATATGAGCCTGTAGTTTTTCCGAGTTTCTGGTTCATAGTGTGATACCAGTAGGCTTATTAGTATTTTGTAGTTCTTTGTTAAATTGTTAAACATAAATGTTTCTATGGTAATGGTGTGCCGGCATAATGTGCAAAATTATGCCAATTGTGTATTTTTGGTCTACTGTAATGTTTTGCCCTTTTTAGAGCTCACATTTGGGGTTCTTAATGCAGCAGACAATTTGTCTGGTAATGGACATTTTACACTCTGTGGTATATATGATTTTAAAACTGGTTTATCTAGTACCTCCAATGTTTGAGCTAGCCCCTTTTTGGGGCCCTTGTTGGGGCTTCTGGGGGCCTTTTGCAGTATAGGCATGTCTGTCACATGTGTTTTGTTGTAAGGTTGTCATATGCATCATATGGAAGTGATACCAACTGGTACTTCCAATGTTTGATCTAGCCAATTTTAAGGACCCCTTTGGAGGGTCACCAGGGTCCTTACGCAGAGGTGTACCCGCAGAAATAACTTTCTATATGTCTTTTGATACTCCATTCATGCCCCGTGCTTAGATATTAGTACCTCGTTCGTTTGAGCTCAGGGCCCCGGGCTCCCGGTCTAGAGCATCATTGGCTGAGGGTGCGGCTGTGCAGCTGATGCAGTGCCCCCTGCTGGTTAGAGCAGAAATTTGGAATTTCTTCACGGTGCCAGCAATAGTTCACCTCCTCTTCGCGAAGGACACGTGGGAATCTTTTACCTCTACCAATGAATGCTGGCAGATAAGACTCCCGTTTAATGTCCATCCGAGGGACAGCACACACATTGATGAAACACCGGGATGACAGTTTATTGTTGGGTCAGAATTCGAACCCAGGCTAGACAGCTTGGATGCGAGTCTCGGCTATCCTGTGGCCAAAAATGTTCATGATTTTTAATCACATTTACCTGCCATTGATTTTTTTTTTTTTAAATGGAGTAATCAAGCTATGGGGCCATTCACATACTTGTATACATTAAGCTTTGGGGAAAAGGAGCAAGGGTAAACTGAGAGAAGTAAGGGAAGAAGGAAGATTGGGGAAAACATGAAGAAAAGAAAATGTAAAGCAGATCCTAACGTCTCCAAACTCGGAAATCTTTGGAAGAATAACAGTTCTAATGTTCCCTGACCTCTCCTAATATAACATCTCCACATCGAAAAGAATGTTCGGAGAAGTTAGGAAACATTAGAACTATTTATGTCTTCGTATATTTCCGAGTGTCAGTACAATATGAGCCTGTAGTTTTTCCGAGTTTCTGGTTCATAGTGTGATACCAGTAGGCTTATTAGTATTTTGTAGTTCTTTTGTTAAAATGTTAAACATAAATTGTTTCCTATGGTAATGGTGTGCGGCATAATGTGCAAAATTACCAATTGTGTATTTTTGGTCTACTGTAATGTTTTGCCCTTTTTAGAGCTCACATTTGGGGGTTCTTAATGCAGCAGACAATTTGTCTGGTAATGGACATTTACACTCTGTGGGATGTAATATGATTTTAAAACTGGTTTATCTAGTACCTCCAATGTTGAGCTAGCCCTTTTGGGGGCCTTGTTGGGGCTTCTGGGGGCCTTTTGCAGTATTAGGCATGTCTGTCACATGTGGTTTGTTGTAAGGTTGGTCATATGCATCATATGGAAGTGATACCAACTGGTACTTCCAATGTTGATCTAGCCAATTTTAAGGACCCCTTTGGAGGGTCACCAGGGTCCTACGCAGAGGTGGTACCCAGAAATAACTTTCTAATAGTTTTTTGATACTCCATTCATGCCCCGTGCTTAGATATTAGTACCTCTCTGTTCGTGAGCTCAGCCCCGGGCCCGGTCTAGGAGCATCATTGGCTGAGGGTGCGGCTGTGCAGCTGATGCAGTGCCCCCTGCTGGTTAGAGCAGAAATTTGGAATTTCTTCAGCGTGCCAGCAATAGTTCACCTCCTCTTCGCGAAGGACACTGGGGAATCTTTTACCTCTACCAATGAATGCTGGCAGATAAGACTCCCGTTTAATGTCCATCCGAGGGACAGCACACACATTGATGAAACACCGGGATGACAGTTTATTGTTGGGTCAGAATTCGAACCCAGGCTAGACAGCTTGAATGCGAGTCTCGGCTACCTGTGGCCAAAAATGTTCATGATTTTTAATCAACATTTACCTGCCATTGATTTTTTTATTTTTTTTTAAAAATAATGGAGTAAATCAAGCTAATGGGCCATTCTACATACTGTGTATACATTGAGATTTGGGGAAAAGGAGCAAGGGTAAACTGAGAGAAGTAAGGGAAGGAAGGAAGATTGGGGAGAAAAATGGAGGAAAAGAAAATGTAAAGCAGATCATTAAAATGGAAGGCGATCTCGACAGGATATTTGCTTGGGGTGGAATTTTACCATTACTGCATCCATAATGTTGTGATGTCTCAAACTTGTTTTGTCTGTAAATGTTTTGTTTGGATATCTTTAATTGGGTTTTCTTGACACTTTATGCTTGTTGGGCATGTTTAGCATTTGAGGATTGGTGTGTTTGTTTACTCACTGTGCTGCCTTGTAAAGGTAGGATGTGAAGAGCCATAGAATAACAATAATGTTTGGGCAAGACGTGTCTAGGTTTGAAATCACGTACTTAATTTTCCTAAGCCCTGATTTTCAATTGTTTGCCTTGCATTGAAATATTATTTATCAAGGAACGTATTTAGTGCCTTGATTTTTACACAAATAAACTTTCAAGGATGGCACACTTCCCCTTTGTGACTTCTCATACCACTGGCCCAATCACAGCACTTGCCCCTGCTCCATTCTCTCTTGCAAGTCATGCCTTTTGGGTATACTTGGCATAAGTGTATGCAATGTTTCTGAATGTCAGCATGACACTACTTGTGAACCACTTTGTTACCCCTCTAGGATTTCTTAGCACAACTTGCATGGAGTATACACCGTTACTGTGCTCTTTCAGATCACTGGTTAGGCTCCCCCGGTCCTCTTCCGGCTCTTGCTGGTGTCGCTGATAAGAGACTTCTTACAGACTTCTCAACAGGCAGGAAGCCAGGACCACAGGAGCATGTGATTCTTTAACCGACAAGGTTCTCTCTCCATGCCTTAAATGCGGTGTTTTTCTTATTCTACTTTGTTTTCCTTTTTCAATATATATATATATTAGTCCATCTGTAGTTTATTTTCCTTTTTCCAATTCTGTCTCTAGCTTTTTCTCTTCTGCAGTCCATATATATCTTTTTCTTTTCCTTTTTCAGTCCATTGTCAGATTTTGCTTTTCTTTTTTCTGATCCATTTTCAGATTTTTGTTGGTAATGCTCTGGTATTTTTGTCATGTTCTTTTTCCATTCTCATTATGCTGTTAGGGGTTTTTTCCTTTGTATGTCAGTCACCTAACTAAAGAAGTAATCAAAACACTTCCACATGATCATGTTGCAAAAGGATTTTAGAGTGTTCTTTCAGTATTGTTTTAATATCATTTTGGCCCTATCTCTCAATTGTGAAGAATTACTTTGAGAATTAAAAAAAAATTTCTAGTATCTGGATGAGGCTCTTAAACAAAATCGAATTGATTCATCCTTGTCACACACCTAACCTGCCCACCAAGTTTCGGCCGAATCCGTCCATAACTTTTTGGGATAACAATATACAGTATAGCAAAATATTTCAAAAACTTGTGGACAAGTTATGAAAAAAGTAGGTGTATGAGTTGGGTTTGGTGACAAAAACAAGCCGATTCGATTTTGGTCCATGTCCAGATGCCTATCCAGCTGATCAGTGGGACACAAAATGGAAACTGTTCAGCTTGGCTGAGGTATGGACTTTACCGAGTGCCGTTGTAGTTTCACCCCTGTTTGTCTGTCTGTTTGTCGCCTACAGGTAACAATTCTAAACCGATCGTCATGAAACTTTACCAAGCTGCAGAGGTAGTCTCAACTGAGACGTCCGATTCGATTTGAGGTCAAAAGTCATCTTGAAGTCAAATTTCTGAAATTGTCATTTTTCATCCGATTAACTTGAAATTTGAACAAGATTTGCATATTACATCACTGAATTGGAAAACCAACTGTTTAAGGTCAAAGGTCAACTCAAGGTCAAACTTCTAAAATCAATTTTCAAATGAAAAAATCATCAATTTACATTCTATTAACTTGAAAGTTGAACAGGATTTGAAAAGTCCATCTCTGAATTGGGAACGCAACTATTTTTAAGGTCAAAGGTCAACTCAAGATCAAATTTCATCTGAAAAATCGTCAATTTTCATTTGATTAACCTGAAAATTAAACAGCCAAATTGCTGAATATTGCTGAATTTGGTACATTGGAATTTGGAATATTGTACATTGCTGAATTTGGAAACCAACTATTTTGAGGTCAAAAGGTCAAAGGTCAACTCAAGGTCAAACTTCTAAAAAATCAATTTCAATCTGAAAAACTAGAACTACGTTGTCGATGGCACACCATCGCATATTCCCGCGCGCACTGCTTTGTCCCATTAATGCTAGTTTTTTTTTTTAATCAGCCCCCATGACCCCACCCCTCTGGCCCGGCTCCTTGGGTCATATCAAAAATCTGACAGTGTTGTGCACTTCCCCATACATATATCTTCTATGTCCCAAAGTTTCAAGTTCCTATCTCAAACGGTGTAGAGGAGCTATTTTTGACCCCTATCCGCTAAGCACCCCCCTACCCCCAAGCACCCTCTTGATCATCATGTTTTAAAAAATATGTTGTTAAATGTATAACTCATGAATATGTTTGTTAAAAAGCTATAAGACAATTTTTTTTAATCGACTCCCATGACCCCAACCCCTCTGGCCCGGCCCCTAGGGGTCATATCAAAAATCCGAAAGTGTTGTGCACTTCCCCATACATATATCTACTATGTCCAAAGTTTCAAGTTCCTATTTCAAACGGTGTAGGAGGAGTTACAGGGTAAGACAGACAGACGACGGACGGACGGCGGAGACAATCACAATATTCCCGCTTTTCTTCGAAAGCGTGGAATAATAATCAATTTTCATCCGATTGACCTGAACTTTGATTAATATTGTGAATTTTAATCTTAATGAAATGGACAATTTGATGAATCCATGGCAACCTTTGGAGAGAGGGGTGGATTTTGCAAGTATCATGCTCTGCACAACGTCTTTTCTTGTTATCTTGCCAAAACGAAGTTTTCGCAAGATATGTTAGTCAGTCTGTATGTTTTTTTTTTATTATTTTTTTTTTGTTGTCTGTATCACGAAAAAAAAATTCTGCAGAGCACAGTTTTCATTGGAAATTTTTGTAACTTCGCAGATCAGAGGCCTATGGAGTCCCTTTCAGGCCATAAAATTTTGAAGGTCAAGGTCAAAGGTCAAGGTCACTTTTTCGCAAATCAGGTAATCGACAAACCCTTATTTTTTTGAGTAATTTTGATCGGATCGTCTTCAAACTTCATGGGAATATAGTTCATGGTCTGGCGCTCAGCTGATTAATTTTGGTGGCGATTGGCCTTGACCTTCATGTGTTTTTTTTTTGTTGTTTTTTTTTTTTTTTGTCTGTAATCACGTATAAATCACTCTGCAGAGCACAGTTTTCATTGGAAATTTTGTAACTTCGCATATCAGAGGCCTATAGAGGTCCCTTTCAGCGCATAAAATTTTGAAGGTCAAGGTCAAAGGTCAAGGTCACTTTGTCGCAAATCAGGGGAGTCGACGAAACCCTTATTTTTTTGAGTAATTTGATCGGATCGTCTTCAAACTTCATGGGAATATAGTTCATGGTCTGGCACTCAGCTGATTAATTTTTGGTGGCGATTGGCCTTGACCTTCATGGTTAGCGCCTAGGTCAAACATATTTGACCCCAAGGTCAAATTTTCAAGTTTTAGGAACCATATCGTGTAGTACCTCAAATTGAACACCTCGATGAGTGCTTTCTAGATATATCAAGCTTGAGACATTATGACGTCATTTGGTGACGTTATGAGGCAAACGCATTTTTCATGGTTACTCTGTAGAACGATTCTCATCGGAATCTCTCGTAGGCAGATATTCCTCAAGGAGTCGCTCCTGGTGGATAGCAGCTCTGTTCACCTCAGTGTGACCTTAAAGAAGTACACGTGGTCACCTTTTGGCAAGATACGGGTCACCCTAAGGTGACATTGGTTTATTTTTTTTTTTGATCTGGTTTGTTATTTCATTATTTGTCTGTTTGTTTGTGTGCAGGATATCTCAAAAAGTTGTGGATGGATCAAGTGATTCTTCACCATTGAGAGATAGGGCGAAACTGATACACAGCACGATATCTCACAAAGTTGTGAACGGATTTGGCTGAAACTCGGTGGTCATGTTGGGTGTGTGACAAGGAAGAATTGATTCAATTTTGGTGAAGATCCGGATCCGGATCTGCTAAAAAAAAAATTCAGTGATTCATCACCATTGAGAGATAGGGCTAAACCGATGTAAAGCACAATATCTCAAAACGTTGTGGACGGATTTGGACGAAACTTGGTGAACAGATTATGTGTGTGGCAAGGACAAATTGATTCGATTTTGGTGAAGA
>CM068962.1:41811569-41853023 GCA_035128595.1 Eptatretus atami
GACCGCCGATGAGGGAGGAAGTGTAAGTGAGCGTCGTCGGATTTTCGTTTTTGACAAAAAAAAATTTTTTTTCTGTTCGAAAAAGATAGCGCCGTCGAATGAACGCAATGTTTCTATCTTAGAAACAGAAGCTCCTGCAGTGGTCCCTGCTGCAGAATAGGTTCAGTGTGTTCGCTGAAAAGGGAGGAGACGTTTCCATTCATTCCTCTCAGAACAAGGACGAGCGCAACGCCCCAAGAATGTTTGTGGTCACCACCCCGGTCACTGACATTAAAATCAAGAACCACAACCTGCTCTCGTCGCGCGCCCTGCTGACGACGAGTGTCTGAGGTAATGGAGGAGGAAGAAGTAACAAGCCCCAAGGAGAGTGCCGAAGCCTCACGATACAAACGGTAATCCGTTACGGTTCCTTTAAAACTCCCTGCCGTGGAAAAGCTACATCCTTTAGCAGAAGACGATTTCCCGTTGTGATGAGCATCGACTTCAGTGGTGAAGAGAAAATAAAAATCATTTCCGGTTACGACTCAGATGGGCTCGGTCGTTTTGCCTCTAGTGCTGGGTAGGAGGTCTGGAACGACTACCGGCAATAGCCAGGAACGTGGAGGGTGATGATGATTTATCACCATGAAAATTCTACTCAGTTTTCATGGACACTTTTCAAAAGAAAAACGTTTGAGATTATAACCTTCTTCCCGAACCTGTGCTGGTCTTTTATAACCTCTTCAAGACGTCTCATGCCTCAAAGGCTGACAACTTGGTGTGACTGAGTCACAAAGTATTTTGCCTTAGGAAGTGTTGTATTGAAAGCTCGAAGAGCTACAAGCACAACCCAACTTCTTCTACCTGACAAATCTTCCCTACCTACACTATGACACTTTTCTATTGTAACTTAATATAAATGGGGGGACGTTTTTTCACCCCTGCGCAAGCTCAGGTAAGTTCTTGTCGAGCAAAAAGCATTTTGAATGTTGTTTCTTTTGCAAGAGACAAGAGTAGTTCTTCGTGCTCGTGCGAATGGACTCGCAATCATGAAGGACAATGGTTCTTTAGTAGCATTGACCTTCCTAGTGCTGGAGTGGCATTTATTTAAATCCTTCTTTCTGTCCTGAAATGTCACTGTTCAAGGAGATTACTAAAGGGCATTTAGTTTTCAGTTAATTTCCTTTAATGGTTTAAACAACACTTTAATAAATGTATATTACCCAGTAACGAGCAACAGAAAGACTAGTTTTTCTTTAACAGTTAGGAAATGTTCCTGCACGCACCTTGTTTTTGATGGTCTTGTTTGTCTGTGTGGCGACTTTAATTGGCATACATTGTAGTTCCACCCTTGTCGTAATGGAAAGAAGAGCCACCCGCCAAGTAAGGCACCTTAAAGAGGGCTTTGTCCAAATTCTCCCTTATGATGTATGGGACTCAGAACCCTTCTGCACAGACAATACAACGTGGTGTGCTGATGTGAAATGGCCGCTATCTCTTGCAGAGGATAGACAGATTTTACATCAATATGACTCTTTAAATGTCATCGACAATGTGACATCACCCAAGTGTTTTCGGACCATCACATTGGTTGTTTCTTCTCATATACTTTCCCGGTTCGAAATCGGTGGCACTCGCCCCTTGGACCTTCAATGCGAGTCTTCTGCAAGATGACGCTTTTCTGTCGCCTTTCCGCAGGCCCTTTGGGAAGTTTTACGAACGAATGGAAATCCTTCTACTACTCCTGCCTCGCACATGTGGGACATCATGGAAAACCCATATCAGGACTTTTGCAGCAATATAGCTCTTTTTGTACAAGAATGATTCTGCGCTGCAATCTCTAATATGCTAAGAAATATTGTCTTTCTCCAGTTAAGCCTTAAACCCCAGTGCCTGGAAGGACTAGTTCTCTACTAACAACGAAGAAAGCCGCCTCCTCCGCTCAACTCTGTTACAAACAAAGCATGAGGGGCTCTAATAAGGCTGCGAATGGAGAACTACAGCCTTTATCGTAACTCCTTCCAAGTTTTTGATTTTTGGACGTTAGAAAAGCGACAAAAAAGAGAAACCAGCAAGATAACTTCGCTGCGGGCACCAGGGGCCGAGCCAATACACGATCCAAAAGACATTAGAACTTGGACAACAATATCTTTCTGACTATGTACATTGTGCCAGAAAACACTAAGGAAAGAACATGATTCGTTCCTTAACCACCTCTTTTGCCTACCTTGGTCTGAATCTGCATGTCAAAAACTTGACCAAGGAAGTGAACTCTTTGACGAACTTTGCTAATCGCTTTGCAAACTTGCCCAAGTAAGCTTCTGGAACTTGATGGATATCCCTGCAAGATTTTACAAAGCCTTCTGGGTTTGTTGGGGACCTGAACTGCTTGACCCTCCTGGTTGATAGCTACGGTCAGGCTTGTTAAACCAAACTTAGCTGGCGCAGGGCCACACTCGCAGTCTCGATACCTAAGAAGGCAGACCCTCCAGCAACTTAAAAAATTGGCGTCCCCATTTCGCTCCTCTGTACGGACTAAAGATTTTCTCGAAAGTTTCTTTCCAAAACCGCCTCAAAACCTTTGATTGGGGAGATTGTACACCCGATCAATCTTATTTGCATCCCTAAAAAGGACAATACACGATAGTATTTTTATGTCGTGACATGATCGATATTTGTATTGCTGAACATAGAAATGTTGATCTGGTGTTTTTGACCAAGAAAAAAGCTTTCGACACAATTGATCATTCTTATCTCTTTGCTGTTTTACGGGGGTTTGGTTTTAAGGAAAATTTTACTTGCTATATCAAACTAATTGTATAATAATATTTTTAGTGTGCTCAAAGTAATAACATCCTAAGTCAGCCTTTCCCTGTTCCCAGAGGTATCCGTCAAGGGTGCCCCTGTCTGACCTTCTATACCGCCCTATCATTGAACCTTTACTACAATCGTTTATACGCACGGCGGCTACAAGGGTTTTATCCTCTGCCGTTAAAATCCCGTAAAAACCATTGCTTATGCGGATGATCTCTGTGCAATTGTGCACTCAGATGACGATGTTCGTGCTTTGGTTGAGTCTGTCAAGGAATTTAGCCTGGCTAGCTCGACTAAAGTTAATATGGAAAAGAGCAAAGCTCTTTATTTAGGTCCACGAATGAGACTCCCCTCCAACCCTGCCAGGGCAGCTTGAACTGGACAATGAAGGAATACACTACCTCAGTGTCTTTCTTGGAATTCCAGTTTTTTATTCAAAAAACTGGGAATCGCTGATTACCAAAACTGAAGCAGCGGTTAACAATATGGAGGGGACTATTGAAGCAGTTCCTACCGGGTCGTACTCTAGTCATTAATAATCTTGCGCATCAATGCTATGGCATGTTTTTAAGGCCTGCAGGCCCAGCTTTTATCCTAAGAAACTTCAAAGTCTTTTTGTGGACTTTTTCTGGGGGGAAAGCACTGGCTCCGCCAGGAATACTAAGCTACCGACTACAGAGGTGACAGGGGCTAATAGAGGTACGAGCAAAGTGATGGCTTTCGCCTCCTCTCAGCACGAAGCTTCTATACTCCGACGTCCCATGGAAAGCCTTTGCCCATTGCTTGCTTAGCAAGCTGGAAACTGGCTATGGTGACGAGCTCTTTCTTCTCAACACGAAGCACGTGATATGACATCGGTCCCCTTTTTACCGAAGCATGCTGGAAGCATGGCAGGCGTTTTCCTTTTCGCCGTGATACCAGTGCTTACTCCTTCAGATTTTTTAAAGGAACCAATATTTTTAAATCCTTTTTTTAATGGGGTCTGTAGTGACAGATCTTTCATGCAAAAGTTTATTGATGTCGGCGTTACCAGAGTTGAACACCTCAGGAACCCCCTTGTACATAGATGGAGCCAGCTGCTGACATTGCCGTGGCCACCAGTGTGAGGTCATCAGAGTTATTGGCAGAATTTTTCTCTGTGATCCTACGGACCTTTAAGCAACCGGGTTAAATGGGACCCAGACTATTGAAGATGCCCTCCATCTTCCCAATGTCCTTTCCAAATCTGTTAATTTTATTCAAAGTTTTATGCCCTTTAACCGGATGGAGAATCCTCAGTGTACAATCTAGTGTTCTCACCTTTTTCCTGACAAACCTGCAGAGCCACAAGCCATTGGCGAGCGCTGCTTCAAGCTAACCGTTCCACTACAATAAAATGGCAGGTGATTGTACAGAGACCTATTGTCAAGCGCTCGGCGATCTGCAGTGGCGCTGGCGCACAGCATCCTGCCTTGCAACGTCCTGTCCCACACATATGTCCTGAAAACTCGGAATTGTGCCCCTTTTGCGACACCCCGGAGACCATTTTTCACATTTTCATTGAATGTTCAAGGTTGCCTCGCTTTTTGGAATCATGTCACGTGTGATCCGGGGCTCGGTTTGTCTTTTACAACATTGTGTTTTTATATTTGGTTTTAATGTCTTGTATCAATGTAAAAAGAATGTCTTTTAGCAACTTTTTGTGTTCTGAAGCAAAACTTGCCATTTAATTTATCGAGAAGAAGCAAAATTGCAGAACACTGTTGTTTTAGCTGATGACGTCTTAACTATTTTTAAAGCATTGGTTACGTCGCGTGTTCTTTTTGAGTTTGAAACCAAGATCCTGCTTTATTTAAAAACCGGTGGTGTGTGAAACAATCCTTATGCAACATGGTTGGGTGGTACTCCAAGAATCAATTATAAATTTTAATATTACCTCTTTGTTACCCTGTCATCTCTTGGTTTATTCTATTTTGATGCTTGTTACTAACATACTTCTCACCATGTGAAAACTTGAATTTTCTCGTCTAACTAGGGGAGTCTCTCTCTCTCTCTCTCTCTCTCTCTCTCTCTCTCTCTCTCTCTCTCTCTCTCTCTCGTCTCTCTCTCTCTCTCTCTCTGTCTCTCTCTGTCTCTCTCTCTCTTCTCTCTCTTCTTCTCTTATCTCTCTCTCTCATCTCTCTCTCTCTCCTCTCTCTCTCTCTCTTCTCTCTCTCTCTCTCTCTCTCTCATCTGCTCTGTCTCTTGTCTTCGTCTCTCGTCTCTCGTCTCTGTCTCGTACTGTCCATGGCGGGCTGCTTGCTCTGTGTCGTGAGTTCCTGTCCTCCGTTGTGTGGTTTGTGTTCCCACATTACCCATTTCACTCCCTGTGTCGTGTTGTTTTGTTCGGAGGTTTTCTCGTGTTCCCCTCTGTGTAGAGAAGAGAGAGAGAGAGAGCTCGTCGCGCGCTAGTTTCGGGTTGTCGGTTCGCGTTCCTGTTCGTCGCTTCAAAAACTTTTGCTTTAAACCTTCATTTTGCTTTTTTTATTTTTTTCTCTTTATCTTTCCTTATTTGTTGTTCGGTTCGCGCTCCCTTTCCCCAGTTCGGAAAGGTTGGGTAGTGTTTTGGTGACTTCCTCCTCCTGAGTGAGGAAGACGTCGGTCGTCGTGTTGGTGAACATGGCGCGCCGCTCGTTCGCAGCAGGATATTCCGCGTTCAACGGTTATCGTGAAAATGGCGTCGCCTGCTCTCCACCGAGGGCGTTTCTCTGTGGAGGCGATTGTTCTCGCGATCGGGAACATTATCGGTTTCGGTGAGGTACGAGCCGCGTCGCATAAATAAACGGGTTATCGTGTTGTGTCCGACGAAGAGCACGTCGCTCTCATCGTCCAACAAGGCCTGTCCTCGACTCTGGACACTTGTGATGACTATCCTTTAGATACTCCTGCTCAGAAAGTGGTTATCTCAAATGTACCGCCCATCCTGAGCGGTGATTTAATCCTTAAAGCGCTGCAGCGCTATGGACACTGCGTGTCCCCTCTCAATAGTGCTCCCTTTGGGCTGAAAAGACGAAAGTTGCCAGTCACGTGATGGTTTGTAGACAGTATTTATGGTACTAACAAGGATTATCCTCTCTGAACGTCATTTTAAAGTTCACTGTAAATAGTCACGACTACCAAAGTATATGTTAACACTGACACCCCTAAAGTGTTTTGGTTTTGTGGTGCCGTGGGACACATGACAACAGCTTTTGCCCTCTTCCAGGAAAACGCAAGCTTTCCACGTGCCGAACCGAATAACAAACAGACTCTCAGATTAAATGTCAACGTTTCCCTTTCACCGAAAGACGGACAGGATAAACCGCTGAACAGAGTGAACACCCCTCCAAATGACGGAAGGACAAACTCGTTCAACAGTGGACACGCCCCCTCCCAATGACGTGAGGGACAAACTCGTTCAACAAGTGGACACGCCCCCTCCAGATGACGTACGGGATAAACTTTCAACAAGTGGACACGCCCCCTCCCAATGACGACAGGACATAACTCGTCAAAAGTGGACACGCCCCTCCCAATGACGAGGGAAATCTACCGAACAAGTGGACACGCCCCTCCAATGACGTGCAGGATAAATTACCTGAACAAGTGGACACGCCCCCTCCCATGACGTGCAGGATAAATTAACCGAACAAGTGGACACGCCCCCCTCCATGACGTGCAGGATAAATTAACGAACAAGTGGACACGCCCCTCCAGTGACGTGCAGGATAAATTAACCGAACAAGTGGACACGCCCCCCCCAATGAGCCAATGGACAGTGTAAGTGAGGGTTCATTACCGTCTCCAAAATAAAAAAACGTAAATCCCTTGCACCACGTGTGTCACCTTCTGGTAAAGGCAAATCAGTCAAAGAATGTAATTACTGGAATCCCATGTAATAACAGATTTGCCTTTCTGGAAGAAGAAAATAACCCAGAAACGTCGCTTGTTCAAATCATCATCAATAAAGCAATCATATTGAACTTGCCAATCCCAATCAGCGTCTTCAACCCACAGAGAGCGTCCGCTCGCACAAGGACGTTCCTAAGTAACTGCTCCCATATCCAACAGTCGCAGGAGGAAGAGAAACTTTTCAGTCTCTCTCTAACAAAACAATAATGAAACGGTTAAGAACACTGAGGAAACAGAGGATAGTTTAAATCCTCCAATGGAGAGTGACACTCACGACCCGAGCACCGTGGCCGTGTCACGACAAGCTTGGAGCTCCTCTCTTTACATTCCGAAGAATCCCAGCCGTAACTCTGATACATAAGGGGCCGAAGAAGATTGTTTCATTGAAACCGAGCAATCAGTGATCTCACAATGAAACTGAAACACCAATCGGTTCCCCATGTGAGGAATCTGATGGTGAAGGTCAAGATGAGTCCTCTCAGATTCTAAAGGCTGAATCAGACCTTCGGATGACGAGCTTCGGACTTCTTGAGGGATTCTTATCGTAAGAGAAATATTGAACTGAAAGATATTTCCCTGATCTTCCGGTGTTAATTACGAAATTGAAAGAAATTGTGCGTAACCCCGTCACCCCAACTTCACTGAGGCTCAGAAACACAGGTTAAAAAAATGATCCAGAAAGCTCGACAGGAGCTTTAAGTGAGGTCCTATGGTGTGTTTCTCTTATTTATTTATTTTTCTTCTTTACCTTTCTAAGCACATGAATGTCAATTTCGGAAGTCTAAACATTATGATGGTGGTTCTAGTTTAGAACGCAAAGTTCAGGTAAAAGACCTGACTCGGCGTTTGCACCTGGACTCTTGTTATTGCAAGAGAGGCATGGAGATCTGACTGCCCAAGCCCAATGGAGAAGGCTCATGAAGGGTCAGTGGTTCTTCAGTGAATATAAATTCCTTCACTGGGATTGCCTTCTTTGTCTCTCCTTCATTAACCTCTCGCAAGTTCATTTTAATGAAATAATTCCTGGACGTCTGGCTTGTCTTCAGTTCATTCAACAATCAAATCTTTATTTTTGTAAACATTTATGCCCCAATGAGAATGCTGAAAAGTATAACTTCTTCTCTTAAACTAAAGGCCTTTCTAAGCACAATTGACTTGAACTGTTGTTTCATACTGAGTGGTGACTTCAACTGCCCCTTTATCCTGCTTTAGACAGAAACAGTGTGGAGCCACATCCAAAATCTGCCAAAACTTTGGAAAAAATATAAAAACTGTGGGACTCATGGATGTTTGGCGTATCCAACACCCAGACAAGTCAGTTCACCTGGTTAAGATGTGTGTCCCAGAGACACACTCTAGCCCGGTTGACAGAATTTATGTCAATGCTACAATGCTTGATAAGATATTAAAATCTGATATCGTGCCTTCTCTTTTCTTCTGATCATCTGGTGACACATTCTCCTTAAGCTTGCTCTGCAGCAACATGGCAGTCGTATTGGAAGTTTAACGTCATGTTACTTGGAATGTTACTTTTTTGTGAAGCCTTTAGGGTGTTTTGGAATAGCCTCATCGAACGAAAGAATAGTTTAAGTAGCCCTAGATTATGGTGGACTTAGAGGCACAGATTGCCGTCTTTTCCAACAAGTTTAATCACTTCTCATTTTTAGTGCAAAAAAGGAAAGGATTGTACTCGAAAAAGAAATACTGAAATTACAATCTGATGTTGCAAACCAACCCAGTGCAACAAATAACCATCTGCTACTGGAAAAAAAGGCCCTTTTAAATGATCTTTTTGACTATCAAGTGAAAGGTGCTATGATCCATTACGGATGGATCAGATTTATAATTTGGACTCTCCAACAAAATTTTTCTTTCATTTTGAAAAAGACCACCCATCAAAGGCAAATTGAAACCCTAAGGCTCTCAACTGGGACATCGTGACATCACAAAATAGCATAAAGAGGAATTCTATAACTTCTTCTCAGACGTGTTTAAGGCAAACGATGTTGACGATGATGCAATGCAATACTTCACGTCTGCTCTACCCACGTTAAGTGCTACTCAAAGGGACCAGCTTGATCCTTACCTTCCTTGGAAGAACTTACACTCTCGCTTGCTTCTCTGCCGACTGGAAAATCTCCTGGACTAGACGGCTCCCAGTCGAGTTTTACCAATCCTTTTGGTCCTTACTAGTCCAGAGCTTTTGGAGGTCTTTACTAGTTCTTTACAATGTGGGGAATTGCCAATGAGCTGTCGTAGAGCAGTAATTACTTTATTACCGAAAAAGGGGACCCTCATGCTCGTTGGCAACTGGCGCCCAATCTCTCTTTTAACTTCTGACTATAAAATATTTTCAAAGCTCTAGCTCGAGCATCTCCCCTTCTAGAATCTTTGATTCAAAGTGATCAGTCCTATGGTATCCCTAACAGACAGATACATGATAACATATTCCTAATAAGAGATCTTGGAATGTGTGTAAAGCGAAAAATGATAATCTTGGTTTGATTATGCTCGACCAAGAGAAAGCTTTTGACCGTTTTTGTCATGCATATCTTTTCAAGGTTCTCGAGTGTTTTGGCTTGGTCCCAGGTTTACCTCCCTTATAAAACTCTTTATCATGGCATTTCCTCAGTACTCAGAGTAAACTCTGAACTGACTTCACTTGTAAAGGTGGAAGGGGTATCCGTCAAGGATGTCCTTTGTCTGGCATTTTGTACTCTCTTACTATCGAGCCTTTCCTAATACAGTTCGCAGCTTCTTAACTGGTTACACAAAGCTGCAAGTAAAACCTGTGAAAGTTTCTCGCCTATGCTGATGATATTTGTGTCATTGTACGCACAAGCAAGGAGATCAAGAAACTGGTGGACTGTTTGAACTATTATGGTTTAGCTTCTTCAGCTGCAATAAACTGGAACAAGTGCCAGGCACTGTGGATCGGCCATGCCAGCTGCCCATGCCTGTTCTTCCGGAACGCCTCACCTGGTCGAACAACGGAATGAAGTACCTTGGCGTTTTCATCGGTGATGCAGCAACACAAGCAAAGAATTGGGGGAGGTCTCGCTGAAGCCCTCGAACAAAAGCTGCTGAAATGGAAAGGCTTACTGACTTTGCTCTCTTATCGAGGCCGAGTCCTGGTCATCAACAACTTAGCAGCATCTCTATTGTGGCACAGGATCAAAGCCATACCACCTCTGAACATTTTTTGTTGAACATACAGAAAACCTAACAAATTTTTTCTGGAGTGGAAAACACTGGCTTCGTCCACGAGATCCTGAATCTTCCATTGAGGAAGGTGGACAGGGTCGTGTGGACATTGCGTGCAGGGCAATGGCCTTCGGCGTCGCCTCAATCTGGCGGTTCTCTACGGTCCGTCGGACTTAGTCTGGAGGTCCGCCGCCCTTCTCATCCTCGTCAAGCTGGTATGCTTGACTTTTCATCAGGATTATTTTTAATGAATATGAAATGTATTGATTTGTCCTTGCTTCCACCTTTTTATAATAGCATTTAAATGCTTGGGTGTTTTTATAGTTGACCGTGATTATCTTTCTACACCAAAGATATGTTTTTGAAGGAACCTCTGTTTACAACTCTCTTTTTAAAATAATAAGAACGGAGCGTTCTTTTATCGATCATTTTATTCAGAACGGTGTCCATTGCATTTCTGATGTAATGATTGACAACACGAGATGGTTGAGTGCTGTAGCACTAGCAACCAAGGTTGGCATACGGTCCTACCGCCAAGTATCTTTTTATTATGTGAAGTACTTCAGGTGTACCAGAGAGTTAAGGTACACTGGGGGAGATCTCCTCGCACTGGCGATGGCTCAACTGTTCGGAATCAAATCCTCTCTTCCCAAATCTCCTACTCACTCCCACTGTCATGATTTCGGTTCAATTGTAAAACATTTACCAAGAATACATTTTGGAATCAACCACAAGTAGGTCTGAGGAAACGTCACATTTACCAGGCCTGTGTGAAAGCAATTCGACCTTCTTTAGGAACTTGGCAGTCAAGGAAGTGGCACAACTACTTGCCTCCAGAATACCCCTTCCAACCTAACTGGAAAGCCTTTTACCATGTTCTTATTCCAAAGAAAACTGCTGACCTGTCTTGGAGGCTGGCACATTGGGTATTACCGACCAATAAACTCCTGCATGTTTTTCTCTTGAAATACCTGACCAATGTCCCCTCTGTGAAACTCTCGAGACCTTGTCACATCTTATGTTGAATGTGCACGCTTGATCCCTTTGTTTGGTTTGCTTTGTGATTGTGCTCCAAGCTTTCTTTGAAGTTCACTTTAAAAGTTTTTATTTTTGGCTTTGAATCCAAAACACATCACTGGAAGTGATTTTGGCCAACTTTCTCATTGCCACTGCAAAAAGTCAATTTATCGCACAAGGAAAGCAAAAATTGAAAATATTTCAGGGTGTGCTGATAACTTCTGGCTTTGTTTAAAGGAATCGTTTTTGGCCCATATTAAAATGGAATTTTCTTTTTACACCTTCATAAAGAAAATGTGCATTTTTAAAAGTGTGTGGGCTCTAAATGATGCACTTTGTACTTTTCAAAATGGTCTATTAATTACAGACTGATCACTTTTGCTGTCATGATGGAACCTTGTATTCTTAAACATGTAACTTTTGTGTCCTTATGAAAAATGGTTCTCCTTTGCAAATTGTTTTTTATACTTTTGTAATAAAAGTCAAAAGTCTCTCTCTCTCTGTCTCTGTCTCTGTCTCTCCCTCTCTCACCTCCTCTGTCTCTGTCTCTCGCTCTCTCTCTCTCTCTCTCTCTCACCCTCTCTGTCTCTGTCTCTCCCTCTCTCCCTCTGTCTCTGTCTCTGTCTCTGTCTCTCCCTCTCTACCTCTCCTCCTCATCTGTCTCTTTCCCCAATTTGCTGCATACCTGTGTTGTCACTCTGTCTATACATTTACCTTCTACCCTCTGTCACATCCTTCATCGAAGAACCTCGACTGTCTGCAAAAAAAAACCTCTCAAATAAATAATACACATGTTGCTTCAACAATACAGGTTCAATGCAAGCCGGATGACGTGCCAAAAATAGTCTTATGCTGAATTACAGTTAAATATTTATGTTATCACGACGTAAATAATACTGTATATAAATATCCATCAATAAAAAAATGAACAAAAACAATATATTTGACGAATCATAATTTCATGGAAACGATTGACACCTGCAAATAAAGAAACATTTACATATCTGTGAAGCATGTATGGAATTTTTTTTTTTCCGTGAAGATCGCGGTTGGAGTCTGCGGTCGGAAAACTTTTCAGCTGGTTGGCCCTCTTTCACCTCAACTCCACTGCCATCCTCCTGCATGGTCTGCCACATGATATGACAAATTGGACTGTAGAGTAGTAGGATGCTGTATTGATTTTTGCCATCCTTCAGGACTTAATCCCTGACAACTGAGCATGATTGACTTGCATTCATCCAAAACCAATTTCTCTTCTTGTGATCCCATCCATGAGCGGAAACTTTAAGCATATTCGCATGCTAACTCATGTCTTGTTTTTAGTTGGGTTCCCCCATCTCTGTTTCCTTGCTTATTGTCTCATTTATGATTGGCTTTCTCGGTTTGGCTCCCCCACCCTTCTCTGCATGTTTCATAATAAACACTACATTCATCAATGTCAGTGACTTCTATAATTTTTTGTACAAAAGCAAATATCAAAACATTATGATATTTCTTTCACGAACATTTGTGAGGTTTTATGGTTTTTTTTGAACATACTAGAACATGCCAGAACAAGAAGTGTGTGTGTGTGTGTGTGTGTGTGTGTGTGTGTGTGTGTGTGTGTGTGTGTGTGTGTGTGTATTGAATCGATATGGTGCCCAGCATTACAATTAACCTTTCTCTAATATTTAATCAAACCTATTACTATCTATCTTCGTCTCTTGAGTACATAAAATAAAGATCCATGTACGTTACATCTCTTTTTGAACAACATGTCAACTCAAGAAAGTTCCAAGATGAGTAGGAGCCTCCAGCACATCTTAATTAGTGCGTAATCCACTCTGCAATGATGCTGGCCAGGGAGCCAGAAACATGTCCGTGAATTGATTCCTTTCTGCATGCTGATGATCCTGTTAATAAAGGCTTTCCAATCCATGAGTGCTCACCAATGCTGCGGTTTGCACAGTAGCAGCTGACTACATTAGACTGGACAGTTCTGTGGTTTTGCAGACTGCAACGGAGCCAGTTTGCCCATTTATTGTTGATATTTTGAATCACCCCAGCTACACCTTAAAGTTCTTATTAACTGGTAATGGGTGGCTAAATAGGGCATATGGGCAGCAGGCATACCCTTTTGGTCAAGACCCTGGCAGCGAGTGCTGATATGGAGCAGGGGTTTCTGGTCACCATTCCGGGTTAAGAGGAGCTACATGTATATGCTCCCTTGTGGGATGTAATGCCAGTTCACTTTCTTGGGGACTCCATTCTGTGCAGTGGTTTACGCACTGATAAACTTGTGGTATTTCCATGCATTCTGTCCCTGTAAGGTGGGCTGTATGTGGTAGTTTGACCACGCACTCTACCTCTGTGGGCTGGGTCATGTGTGTTGGCTGAATCTTGTGCTTTGGCCTTTGAGTCGAAGTGCATGTGTATACTCGTTTGACAAACTTAATTGGACTGTGTCCTTTGGTCTCAGAGCAAAAGTGCATATTATTAGCTTCATTATGTTTGATTTTTTTTAACTTTTTCTTTTTAAGCAAAACAGGACAGTGTCATTCTGCTCACCGATAAGGGAATTGGAATGACCATGCATTGTGGACCTGTGGGCTCGGATGTATGTTTTTGTAAGACCATGGGCTTTGGCTTTTGGGCTAAACTGCATGTGTATTGGTTTGATAATTAAGCATCGTTTGACTGCGAAATTCAATCCTTGGGCCAAATTACACATTCTTAGCTTTGTTAAAATGTTTGATTTTTTTTAACCTTTTTTTTTATTAAACATAAAAAGGCTCTTCTCACCTGAGGAAAGGGAGGCAGAAATGTGTCCGTGGGTTGATTCCTTTCCCCAGGGGGTGGGTTGTTTGGCTGATGATCCAGCCAAAATTTTTTGTAAAACTAGATAGGCTGACTGATGGTATGGTTAGTAGTGGTGTAGCTGACACTGCATTAGCCAGCGGGTGGCTCTGTGTTTGGGTGGTGTTTTTATTGTTGATACATTATAACTATTTAAATATAACTGGTCAAATTTAGCAGAGGGAAGTAATTATTCTGATACTAATTATATGTTGGCAGGATGGCCTCGAGGTCTGCATGTTCGCCTCTGAGCTGTATAGACTGGGTTTCGGCCCAGATCTGAACTGTCTTCCCGGTGTTTCATCGCAGAGCAGCGATTCATCAATCTGTGTGCCATCTCTCGGATGGAGGTTAAACTCAGCAACCCGTTTTCCGGCATTAGGTAGTGGATGTTCAGGATCCTACTGTGTCCTTCACGAAGAGTAGGTGAGCAATCACAGGCAATGACATGTCCACAAATCTGGTCACAAATTTCACTTTGATGGGACATCTGTCCGAGATACGACGTCGAACAAACAACACAGGTTGATTTTGGAAGTATGGCACGTGAAGAGCCGGGATGGTGGTCTAATTTGGAAGACTGTGGACATACTCACACAATACAAACCTCTGATGCAAATGGCAAAAACTGGATGGTGCAAACAGCTGGATAAGGTGACCAACAAGCAACACTCAATCCCAAACACCACATCTGCATGTGTAAAACGTCCAACGAGAACCCCAACACACACACACACAACCAACACCTCATCATGTACAAACGGGACACGAAACCAGCCATGTTCATGCCACAGAAACACAAAAACAACAACTAGTGCACACTCATGCTCACCCACACACAAAATATAAATAAATAATAAAAAATGAATATAACATAAATGAAAAAAATATGCAGGTGAGTAACCTGAGACAATGGGGAAGCAAGATAATTTTGTGTGCCAACGGAGATCAAAGCCGATAAACCAGGAAAAAATCACAAAACCATTGGAAAGCATCCGTAAATGAAAACATAAATAAGTGAAAACAAATAAATGAAAAATCAGTAGGTGAGCAACCCGAGACAATTGAGAAACACGGTTCGTATGCTTTCACAATGTGTAAGCACTCCACGCGAGTAATATATATATATATATATATATCTTTCTAACCACTGACTCACTGATTGATAGTAAAGATCGGCACCTTCCGGGTGATGTAGAAAGCTAAAATTTTGCATGCCGATGGACATCAAAGCTGATACACCAGGAAAAATCACAAAATCATCGGACAACATCCATCAATGAAAATATAAATAGATGAAAAATCAAATGCAGGTGAGCAACCCAAGGCAATGGGGAAGTATGGTTTGTATGCTTACATAATGTGTAGGCATACCGCACTCGTGTATTTATGTGAAAGTATATATATCAATCCATCCATTGAGACCATACACTGTGCAGAGCATTGGTGCTGCCGGAACAAAATCCTTGGTTGGTGGACACAATCCTGGGCGGGTCACCACTCCAACACAGGATACCAGCATGCTGGCACTCATTTTGCCGACCTTGGAAGGATCACAGGTCGAGTTAACCCTACCTGGTTTTAATTCAACAGCCGAATGGGGTTTGAACTCAGGATCATAGGATCCCAAGCCACCACCCTAACCATTGAGCCAACACCAGGCATTAAATCATATATATATATATAAATATATTGTTGCGAATTCGCGCCCGTCGGCGTGCGATCGGCCACGCGACTCGAACCGCGACGCCTCGCCCACGGACGGACATTCAGTCGTGACCTCTCCGGCTAACGCCGGGATCCAGTCACGGGTGGCCTTTCGACCTCACCACAATCGTGCCAATCGGCCACCCGCGTAGGATAGGGTTGTTCGCCAAACTCGACCTACCTAAGTCCCACGCGGATGGTAAACCGGGCGATCGTACCTCGCCGCAGGTCGACTCGGACACGAGCCGCTTGGGCGGGCCGTTCCGTACTATCGGGATAACCGAGCGGTGTTATCGTCGACCTCGACGGTTCAGATTATTTACCGGCGTTTTGCACCCACTACGAACCCTTTACGTGAAGCAGGATGGAGGTTCAATCAAAGAAAAGACGAAGCGAAACGGGAAAACAGTTCACACAATGCACATTTATTCGCGGCACGCGGAGCACACATATAGCACACGTATTTACAGTCACAATTAACGATTGCACATATATCACACAGAACAAAGAAATGCACATATAAAAGGAGTTAAACCGACTACACGACACACGGACCACTTATACAGTTACTGCCTTACAAGACACGGCGCCACAACACGCATTCACACCGAAGCAAAGAAAAGACCCCTCAAAGGCAAGGGATCAGACTGGGCCCGTGGCCTAATGCGCGTGGGACCTGATGAGCGGCCAGGCCACGAGACCAAAGGGTCCTACCCGCGCCCTCGTGGCGAGCCGCAGAATGTCGCTGCACGGCGGTTCCGTGGGCACCTGCTGGTGTAAGTGGGAACGGGGCCCCTTGTCGCACTCTCTCAGCGCGGGAAAAGGGGAATTGTTGATGCTCTGGGGAGGGAGTATGGCTGGCTCGCTCGAATCCCGCGACGCGAGCCTCCAGGTCCACCTCAGCCGTTCGCCTCCGCAGCCGTCTGCCCACCGATCTCGCCTCACCGATCTCCTCGAGCTCCGTCTCCAACGACCCAGCCCAACTGACTTCCTCACCGATCTGCTGCTCCACCGACACTGCTCAACTCCACCGACACTCTCCACGATACTGCTCCTCCACCGACACTCCTCCACCGACACTGCTCAATACTGACTCTGCTCCACCGACACTCTCCTCCTCACTGCGCTCGCCTTTTTATCGGCTTCGGGAACCCACCATATGCAAATTCTCGGATCCAAACGACCTCAGGGGCGGCACGCTCGCCGATTGGACGGAGAAAAAGGGGGCGTGTATCTTCCTGATCCTCAAATTTGCATATGCCGATTTTCGTCAGGCGCGCTGGAGGCGGGCCAAGCCGCCCGCGCTTCCTGATGGTGGATAGATGTGGGCGTGTATCATTTCCGATCCGAATTCTCCTCAGGAAACCCGCCCTCTGCACTCGCGTCTCGCTGAAGACAGCTCGACGCTCGGCGTCCACAGGTGGCGCGGGAATGGCCGTAGGAGAAGGTGGTGGAGGGTTTTCGGCGGTGTCCGATGGCCATGGCGCTGTTTGGAATGGCGGTGATGCGAGGTTTGCGGTAGCGAGTGGTGAAGGTAGGTTTGGCTGCTGGCGTTGTTGTTGTTGTTGGCGTGGGTGGCTCAAAACAAAGGTAGAACAGAAAACGCCTAACTCAAAGGATCGCAGCCCGAATGAATCACATTAATTCCCTCTATACAACGGGTTTGGGCTAACTCACATGTACTTAAGAAATATATCTCACCTACGGGACCTTTATGGTGTTTGCGAATTTCCAGAGCCGTAACACTTCCCCTCCCTTTTTACAGACTCGTCCCGAGTCGTCAAATTATCGTGTGCCATCATGTGTAGTTCTCCCCTAGTACGTTTTACCTACGGATCCCTGAGTGCGACATTCATGGTATTCGTGTCCCCAAAATAAATAACCTGAGGCTAGTAACTAACTAAACAAACTCACTCATACAGACGACTTAAATAAATTGCCGGCGCTAACACATACATGCCGGGGGCGCACTCATATTTACAATACAACTTAACACCTTAACCTTATAATTTTACACTACTCCATGGCCCAGGATCAATGACTCTGTAGGAAAAAGAAGGAGAGTCAAAGAAAACCGGTGCACGGGCCGCCACTGCAGGCCCGTGTTGCAGCTGCCAACAGGACAGTTCTGCGCTTGCAAACTGTGCTTGCGGATCCTGGCGCGCATGGAAATGAACAGGGGGGGGCAAAGCAAAATTGAACGGGGCGTGTGAACGGGGGCAGTGGGCATGACATGGCAAAGGTAAAGGCAACATAGCCTGCAGAAAAGGCCGTTGCAGGCAAACACAGCCGGCAGACGAACTGGCCGGCACAGGCCTTGCAGTAAAAACAGCCGTCGGACGATCCGGCCGGCACAGGCCTTGCAGCAAAACACAGCAGACGACCGGCCGGCACAGGCCTTGCAGAAAACAACAGCCGATGAAGTTGGCCGGCACAGGCCCCGCAGCACACAGCCGCAGACGATGAAGTTGGCCAGCCTTTGCCTTGCAGTGGAGGTTGGTGGAGGGAGTGGCGTGGTGTTGGCCACACAGAAGGTGGACTCGGACCTACCCTACCTGTCTCCCTCCACCTATCGCCTTTGCCTGTCACTGTCCATACCCACCCCTTAATTTGCAAAACCCAATTTAGCCCCAACTTATTATTATTTTTTTTTTTTTGTTGTTTTTATTTTCACCTCTTCCCCACTACAAATCGTCCCCTAACCCCTTTATCGTCCTTGTTCGGCTAACCTATCTGTCACCTAGCCTTCTCCAACCCTACGTTCCCTTCCCGGAGGGATAAGGGAGAGCTAGCGTCCTGTGCCGAGCCCAACCAAGCCTCAAGATGGCCTCCCCAGATCTCAGCGATCTAACCCAAAGTGGGTCCAGCGGCCCACACGAGAGCGAAGGATGGATGGTGCGGAGGGGTACACTTCCTAATCTACCCTAACCATTTAACTGTTAAACTACCCGGGGTTTCAACAAGCGCCTCTCGCTTAATCTATTGGTCTTAAAAACCCAGATTCCCGTCGCCTGTGTTGGTGTCCACACAATTTCGGGCCTCGCCTCAAATTTTCCCTCGTGCCCTTGCACGGTTTCGTGGCTGGGACGCGTGGCTCCTTTGGCAGGCACGACCTCTGCCGAATCCCTAACGATGGCACCCCGGGCACTACACTGCTCCGAGCCTACCAGCTCCCTAAACACGGGAGTGCCCCATGGCAACTCCCCTGAAACGCACACGTGGCAGGCTGGCGCCCCGGGCCCCTTTCCGAGGGTCACCGTGCCCACGACACTGCCACGCGGCTAACGGCGCTCCGGGCCCCGCACCAAGCGGGCGCACCGTGCCCACTACGCTAACCCGGCCCCCATGGCCCTTGGCCTACCACGGCCGACTAGCCCGGTGCCCGGGGTACCCACTCAGCGATACTCACCTTTCGCAGCCACGCTCCCAGCCGTCAACAGGGCTCCTGCACCCCTCCAAACGGGTTTCGAGCCTACTTCCCCACCAACAACAAAACGACCTCCATTTTTCAATTTAACTAACCCACTAACTCACTCTACACTGACCCCGGGTCCCTTGGGCGGGAGTCACTCCTCCCCCAATCACTCATCGCACCATGCATTCCCCATTCACTCCATACACACAGACCCGCTGGCCTCACTCACTCACCATGTACTCTCCTCACAACTTTCCACACACACATCGCTGAATCCTGCCATCCTTCTAACTACCTCCCCTAACTAACTCGTGCTCCCACGTCATCCCTTAAACTACAGCACGTTCCTTTTAACACTACGTAGCTAAGCTACGTCCCTCTACACATCCACAGTCTGTCACTGTCTCCAAATCCTCAAAAATTATTTCCCATCCTAAAGCTCACTACAATCCTCTAACTAATCCATTCCACGGCCCATGAGGACTTACCCCTGCCCCATGGAGCCGGTCTAACTAACACTAACCCTTCCCCCTGACTAGTGCCATCCTGTGCCCAGGCCAAGGGGGTCTTCACCCTTGCCCAGGGATCCTGTTCACCCGAAAGCGAGGCTTGCTATTGTTAATTTTGTCTTTCCAATTATGCGCAGCACCAGCGCGGCAACTCACAGCCTGCGCTCTTGCACCTTTCCCGTGACGTCATGCAGCTGCACGTGTACCTCGTCCCTCTTGGACGGTACCATCCGGCAGGGATACCCTCCTGCCGGATTCCAACCCCATGTGCAGCCATGACGTCACCCTGCGCACCCCCAAAGCAAACCTCGCACTCCGAGGGCTCCCACGCGAACACATGTGCTCTGCCCGTTGGAGCCTAACACAAGCTCGCGTGGAGAACCATCCGGTCCAAATCCGTCTACCTGCCTAAACTTTGTCCGTCCGCGGGATCGGCAAATCCACCGCTGGCGTTTCCGGACCGGGCTTCACTCCGCAAGCGAGCACGTGGGGGTCTCGTGCGCTGCACAGCACGGACCGCGCGCTCGCTGCTGGGTGAACCCAGCGCGGTCCCAAAACAGCTACAGCCGCTACCCGGCTTCTGTCCCTCTGTCGCCGTCGTCTCCGTTCCACCCACGCACACCTGCGTGTCACGACGCACAGACTCCACTCCATCACACTCACATTCACACCGGGAGACGCGGCTGCATGCTCACGCATGCCGACCGACATCTCCCTCACATACAGAGACCTTACGCACACGGTCTCCCTCACACGGACCCTCTCACTCACACCCAACCTTCCACTTGCACAGGGGGTCTCACTCACACCATGCGTGCTGGAAAGCACGCATCTCCGCACACTCGCAAACACACACCCCTGCACAACCACACTGGGGATTCGTGTCCCCACAAGGGTTCCGGGGCCTCTATACCCCCAAGCTACACGTGCACCTATCCACAGCACTCGCCCCTCAACTCCGCTTGGCACGACCGAACCCACCGGTCGTGATTCGCCTCAAGGGGGCATACTTCCTCCCCTCGTTCCTGGAGGCGGCCATCCAGCTGCTCACACCGGGTCTCTACCCAGTCCGCGAGCTCACCCCCATTATCCTCCACTACCTCGTGTGTGTGTGTGTTCTGTTCCTTTAACCCCGTCATTATCATGCAGTCTCTCCTCTATTTTCTCTATCTCCCTGGTCTCTATACATCTATTAGTTTCTGTTTCTTTCTGGAGTTTTTCCATCTCTCTGGATTTCAATTTTACTCTCTCCTTCAGTTCATTAATTTCAAACTCGTATAGTTTTTGTTTTCTCTCCCACTCTTCCTCATGCTCCTCATTTTCCAATCTCATCGTTTCTCTCAATTGGCTCATTTCCTTCCTGTGTTTCATTCGCTGCTCTCTCATTACCTCCTTGCTTCCTCTCCTGTCCTTCCTTCTCCAGTTTCATGGTTGCTTCATTTGGTTAATCTCCTTTTTGTGTTTCATTTGCTGCTGTCTCATTACTCTTCCTTGTTTCTTTTCGTGTCCTTCTTCTCCAGTTTCATGGTTTGCTTCATTTGGTTAATCTCCTTCTTGTGTTTCATTTGCTGCTGTCTCATTACTCTTCCTTGTTCTTCTCCTGCCCTTCCTTCTCCAGTTTCGTGTTTGCTTCATTTGGTTAATCTCTTTCTTGTGTTTCAGTTGCTGCTGTCTCATTACTCTTCCTTGTATCTCATTCTTTAATCTGGCCTTGTCCTTCCAGCTGTTCGATTTGTACAGTGTGGTTCCTTAACGTTTCATTCTCCGTTCTCGTTCTTTCCTCTCTCAACATCCGCAGCTCGTTTTGTAACTCAGAAGCTTTCTTTTCCAATTCCTTTCTCATCTCCGCACACTCCAACTTTGCTTTGGCTTCTAATTGTTCAATCTGCTCAGTGTGGTTCCTTAACGTTTCATTCTCCATTCTCGTTCTTTCCTCTCTCAACATCCTCAACTCGTTTTGCAATTCCGTCTCTTCGTTCTGGTGTTTCTGTAACTCAGTTTTCTTTTCCAATTCCTTTCTCATCTCCGTACACTCCGACCTTACTTTGGCTTCTAACTGTCCTTCGCGCTTCCCCTTGTGTTTGTCTCCGTCTTCCAGTTCCTCTGTCTCCGTTTTTACCTCCCGTCCCAGCTTATCACTCTCTTCGTCATGTCTTGCAGTCTTTTCTCACACTCCACTATTTTTATTTCCTTCGTGCACGTCTCCGTCACCCCAATTAATTTTTCCCTCTCGGTCACCGTCACTTTTTCCGTCACCTCCACACTTCTCGCCAACACGTCTCCGAATTATTTTTTTCTCACCCGCCTTCACCGCGGGCCTGACAACCGTTGCACCCCTCCCAGCTCGTTCGCTCCCACACGTGGCGTCGCCATTACGCACTTCGCTGTTGTTGCCTCATGCCCGCCTGCAGGCTCCGGCCCATTTGCTGCGTTTCACCCCGCATTTCTTTATTTCTTCCTTCATTTCGTTTTTGTTTGTTTCCATTTTGAGTGCGTTTCCATCCATTTTTTCGTTCATTCCATCCATTTTGCCGTTCATTTCGTTTGTGTTTGTTTCCATCTGCTTGTTCACTCCTTTATTTCGTTTTTCATTTCGTTTTTCATTTCATCCATTTTTGTATCCATTTTTCTCATCAATGCCTCAAACATTTCCATCGTCCGATCCTGGGCGAATTCGCACGTGGGGGCGTTCGTCCGCCACCCCAGCCACTCGCCCAATTCGAGCTCTGGGCTCGTCTGGGGGGAAATTGTTCCTGCCACCAATGTCCTGCTCGGGTCTACATCCTGGACCATGGATTCTACATCACTACACATATACATTTCTACCCCCGGCACCCGCTCGCCTTGAGACGCCATCTTATTCCACGTAAGGGGTTAATTTAATCGCTCGTAATTTAGAGGGAATCGGGGGTCGCTCCTCCTGAACCGATTCCCTATGAATTTAGCTTGGAGACGGGAGGGATTTGAATCACACTCCTGTACACCAGTGTTGCGAATTCGCGCCCGTCGGCGTGCAGTCGGCCACGCGACTCGAACCGCGACCGCCTCGCCCACCGGACGGACAATTCAGTCGTGACCCTCCCGGCTAACGCCGGGATCCAGTCACGGGTGGCGCTTTCGACCTCACCACAATCGTGCCAATCGCCACCCGCGTAGGATAGGGTTGTTCGCCAAACTCGACCTACCTAAGTACCCACGCGGATGGTAAACCGGGCGATCGTACCTCGCCGCAGGTCGACTCCGGACACGAGCCGCTTGGGCGGGCCGTTCCGTACTATCGGGATAACGAGCGGTGTTATCGTCGACCTCGACGGTTCAGATTATTTACCGGCGTTTTGCACCCACTACGAACCCTTTACGTGAAGCAGGATGGAGGTTCAATCAAAGAAAAGACGAAGCGAAACGGGAAAACAGTTCACACAATGCACATTTATTCCGCGCACGCGGAGCACACATATAGCACACGTATTTACAGTCACAATTAACGATTGCACATATATCACACAGAACAAAGAAAATGCACATATAAAGGAGTTAAAACCGACTACACGACACACGGACCACTTATACAGTTACTACCTTACAAGACACGGCGCCACAACACGCATTCACACCGAAGCAAAGAAAGACCCCCTCAAAGGCAAGGGAGTCAGACTGGGCCCGTGGGCCTAATGCGCGTGGGACCTGGATGAGCGGCCAGGCCCACGAGACCGAAGGGTCCTACCCGCGCCCTCGTGGCGAGCCGCAGAATGTCGCTGCACGGCGGTTCCGTGGGCACCTGCTGGGGTAAGTGGGAACGGGGCCCTTGTCGCACTCTCTCAGCGCGGGGAAAAGGGGGAATTGTTGATGCTCTGGGAGGGAGTATGCGTGGCTCGCTCGAATCCCGCGACGCGAGCCTCCAGGTCCACCTCAGCCGTTCGCCTCCGCAGCCGTCTGCCCCACCGATCTCGCCTCACCGATCTCTCGAGCTCCGTCTCCAACGACCCAGCCCAACTGACTTCCTCACCGATCTGCTGCTCACCGACACTGCTCAACTCCACCGACACTCTCACGATACTGCTCCTCCACCGACACTGCTCAATACTGACTCTGCTCCACCGACACTGCTCTCCTCACTGCGCTCGCCTTTTTATCGGCTTCGGGACCCACCATATGCAAATTCTCGGATCCAAACGACCTCAGGGGCGAGCCACGCTCGCCGATTGGACGAGAAAAAGGGGGCGTATTTCATTCCTGATCCTCAATTTGCATATGCCGATTTTCGTCAGGCGCGTCTGGAGGCGGGGCCAAGCCGCCCCGCGCTTCCTGATTGGGTGGATCAGATGTGGGCGTGTATCATTTCCGATCCGAATTCTCCTCAGGAAACCCGCCCTCTGCACTCGCGTCTCGCGTGTTCGCTGAAGAACGCGACGCTCGGCGTCCACAGGTGGCGCGGAATGGCCGTAGGAGAAGGTGGTGGAGGGTTTTCGGCGTGTCCGATGGCCATGGCGCTGTTTGGAATGGCGGTGATGCGAGGTTTCGGTAGCGAGTGGTGAAGGTAGGTTTTGGCTGCTGGCGTTGTTGTTGTTGTTTGGCGTGGGGCTCAAAACAAAGTAGAACAGAAAAACGCCTAACTCAAAGGATCGCAGCCCGAATGAATCACATTAATTCCCTCTATACAACGGGTTTGGGCTAACTACACATGTACTTAAGAAATATATCTCACCTACGGGACCTTATGGTGTTTGCGAATTCCAGAGCCGTAACAATATATATACACATAAATATATACACAAAATGCAGTCCATTTTCACCTAGGAAGTACAGAAGTACACGTAATCGCATCTCACCATACCCTAATTTTTCAATCAATGGAATTACAAACAATTAGAATATTTCATCTATTCACCAAATACCACTATCATCTCCGCCTCTATTGCTGTCTCCACTCCCGCCTGAACTTATTTCTAGCCGGCCCAACATCCAGTGTTTTAGATTCAATGATTCACGAAAAATATGTCAGTTATTTATTTAGTTATTATTATATTAAATTAGGGTATGGTGAGATGCGAATCCGTACACTTCTGAACTTCCTAGGTGAAAATGGACTGCATTTTCGAACTCAGTGGGGTCGATTTACTCTAAGAAATGTTTAGACGGACAACAAATAAATTAGATTAGAAAATATCGAAATGAGTAGGATTAGTTACTCAACTCCAGTAATGATAAATCTTGTTTTAGGTCATATTTTCGAAATGGTAGTGGATTCATGTCGGTGCAGTCATTTCTTAGAGTAAATCGCCCCATAGAGTTCGAAAATGCACTCCATTTCCACCTCGGACATCCAGAAGTACCCGTAATCGTACCTGACCATACCCTAATTTATTCAAGTCATGAGACTAAAAGTCGTCATATGGAGCGACCTCTAAATCACCTCCGATCAAGCTAAAAAATTATGCGCGTTATTGGATCATATTAGAATAATTTTAAGCTTGTGGAGCAACATTCTATTTTTTTCGACTTTTTGGACCACCCATATATATATATATATATATATATATATATATATATATATATATTGATGCTATTAAGCAGTCGGGGGAAGTATTAATATAATTATGCAATTCACCTGACTTGGACCATCGTCGTGATGATGACATCATCTCGTGCCAGTTTATACATTTATAAGACTGCTTCATAACGTCAATGGTGCTTCCTGGTTGTGATTGGTGGATGTAACACAATGTGTCCACGTGGCAGATGGCACTTGTGGGAGCCAAGTACAATCCGGCTTCACCAGTCACAGTCAGTGGGGCATCGAGTGCCAGTTTATCTGCCGAAAGAGCTTCAAAAGTCACCATGAAGATGTAATAGAAATACGTTTCCCTCATTAGCCTGAAGAAGGGTGAAACTAGTTCGGTAGTATTGCTTTTCATCTGCTTGGTGACAGCTTTTGACTTTGTCTGACATGAACTGCTGGATGTCCTCTGGGGTTGGCAGGCATGATGCCGTCGTGAAGAGGTCATCATCACGATGTTTGTCCAAGTCAGGATAATTTAATAATTACATTGATATGCATATATTTATCTGTATATATTTTTATATGTATAAGTATATCTCTCACCTGTGCCTTTCTTGGTTGCTTTATGCAGCTGCTTCGGCTGGAAAAGCATGGGAAGAGTCGATATTTATTTGTATATGTGCAGATATATATACACAGTTCGAATGATATGTGTATATATATGTATGAACTGCTTTTATGTACATATACATATACAGGGTGTTCCAAAAAATCCCAGACAACTTTGGTTGTTAATATATTTGAAACCACAAATGATACAACGATACCCTTTGGTTTATGTGATGCAGAAACTCAAAACGTTTTGTGCACACCATCAATACACTTCAATGTGAGCTGTGTTTGTGGTGCGCAGGACATCAAGACGGGACACGAGTTCTTGCAATATTCAGCTCAGCATGTTTGCGTCCAACAGTGCGCACACAGCTGTGATCCGAGAACGAAGATCCTGCAGGTTTGCCACCTTGATGTTGTAGACAACATCTTTGACAAACCCCCACAGAAAAAATAAAGGGGGGGGGGGTTATGTCTGGTGATCGCGGGGACCAGGCGGTTGGTCTGTCTCGGCCAATCCAGCGACCTGGAAATTTTTCATTCAGGAAGGCTCGAACAACTAAGGCCCAGTGAGGGGGAGCACCGTCCTGTTGAAAAATGATATCGGGTTGTCGGTCTTCAAGCTGTGGAAAGGCGAATCCTTCCAACATGTTCATGTAAATTGTTGAGGTCACTGTACCCTCCGCAAAGAAAAAAGGACCCACCAAGCGGTCATGGAGAAGGCCACACCACACATTGACTTTGGACTGTCGTGTATGTGTTCAATGACCACGTGGAGTTTTTCGGAGCCCCAGATCTTCACATTGTGCCGGTTGACCTTTCTCGATACATGAAAGCAAGCTTCGTCTGTGAACATGACCTTTTCAGGAAATCTTCGTCATCCTCGATACGACTGAGCATTTCCAAGGCAAACGTCTTGCATTTGGGTCCATCATTTGGTTTGAGTTCCTGCAGAATCTGCACCTTATAGGCATAAAGCTTCAGTCTTTTATGCAAAATCCTGTGTACAGTGGTGGTTGGTAGTCCCATTTCTCTGGATGTGCGTCGGATTGTTTTTCTGGGACTTTGTTGAAATGATTCACGCACTCGTTCAACCTCTGCTGCACCTGTGCTTCATCGACAGGTACTTTTTTGTTTCTGACAACTTCCGGTCTCCTTAAACCTCTTGTACCGCTCTCCAGTACTAATCACAGTATAGGATTCCTTCCACACCTTGCACGGAAATTATGCTGAACTTGCATGTCGGATCTCATCTCGATGAACCATTTGACACAATGAGCTTTCTCCTGTAGAATCGCCATTTTCTTTTACATACAAACACCAGACCTGAAAATGAAGAAAACGTTTTATGAGTTTCTGTATCATATATAACAAAGGGTATTTTTGTATCATTTATGGTACTAAATATTTTAACAACCAAAGTTGTTCAGGTCTTTTTGGAACACCCTGTGTGTATATGTATATACATATATTTATATATATATATATATATATGAATACATGTAATGTATATTGGCTTAAAGAAGCCGACTGGGAAGCTGGTGAAATGGCACCGGAGACACGCCTTTCTTCTTTATAAAATGTATAATCCCAACTGCCTCAATGTTATGTTGTATACAGTATGTATGTATATGTATATATATATATATATATATATATATATGTATATATGTCCTGTCTTTGATCTTTTGTCCACTAGTTTACTCATTTATTCACCTGTGCCTCATTTCATAAATGGAAATTTTGTGCTGCGTTGGGTTATAGGTTATTTATCCTCTTTGCTTTCTGTGATGACAAATTTTCAATGTTCCGGTATTTGCAATGTGAATGTCATTCTACCGGTCGATCGCTGTTCTTATACATATCATACTTTCTCTCCATTCGTTTGTTCCATACTTATTCTCTTCCCCTCCCCTGATCGTCTCCCCTCCCTACCATTCTCATTCCCTCCCTCAAAGCATGACCCCGACTTCTCATTTTCCTTCTCGTCCTCTCGCAAATCAGCCTCTGTTCTTTTCACAATACGTGTTGGTGCGTAAAAAGAGATCCTGGGAGAGCGCTTCTTGGAAATCGTACTCCACTTGGTGTCCAGAAGAGGATCATCATCAGGTATTTATGCAAATATTTATGTCATCTTGGAACTTTCTTGGGTCACGGCCCGTGAGTCAAAAATAAATGTAACATACATCGATCTTTCTTGTATGTACTCAAGAGGTTAATATTTAATGGGTGATTGAACGTTTTAATGTTTGATAAAATATGAGCGAAAGGTTCATTATATTTGCCATTTTGCTCTCCAGAGGAAGAAGGGTTACAAAAAAAATAATTCAACATCGATCTCAGGCTCCTGCAGGAGTCTGTACACACGATGGTCATTTGCAGCAGTGTTATACGAATGAGATACCCGCAATTGTCTAAGAAATGGCAAGGTTCTTTGCGTATGTATGTATGTATGTATGTATGTATGTAGAAATATTTGGCATTTTTATACTCGTCACTTTGCCAACAGATTTAACCGAAAGAGGGCAAGTTGTACTTCACAAACATTCTGCTCTATTCACTCTATCATTTACCTGAGGTCATCTTCTGTCTGCTTGGAAGTCAACCAACCTTGCTGCTTATATATGGCATGAGCAAAAATCACTCCCCCTTCACTGCAAAGCTCAGTGTTGTTTGCTTTTGTATGTACATCCACTTAAAATGAGTGAAATCAAACATTTTGAAAATTTCAAATTATTTTCACTCAAATTTCACCATTTCCATAATGCATATTGTTAAGTTATTTAAACTTTCTTTATATAAGAAGAAGATTTGTACTACCGGATATCACCGGGTAGTGCTATATAATACACATTTACGTCAAGAGAATTGGGGTCGTCCCCCACCTTGTACCCCTCCCCCAAATATGCTACACAAACAGAAATCATACTTGAGGTACCCTTAGGCAACATGCAAAATTTGGTTGGATTTGTTTGTCTTTTTTTTTTTAGTTTTTGAAGCCAATATAAATCTACAATTAACTTCACCAAAATTGAACAAGCAATTATACAAACAAATATAAAATTTCACTTTTATAGTATATTGTATTATGTGGAAAGGGGGAGGGATCCATAGCTAGACTGTGGTGTCGTATGATCCCTATGTTTCGAGTCGGTTAAATTCCCATGTAACAGGGATCTGTCAGAGTAAGTCGTTTGTTTCACGTGATGCTGAGGAGACAGCGTATTAAATTAATAGACAGGGTAGACATTAATTTTGTATGCATAAATACCTCTTGGTTGTAGGTGGGGCTCGGTGTGGAGTTCCCATCACAGAGGCACACATGTCACGTATGCTAAAGGCAATTATGATCTCTCTGACCAGTGTGCCAGCCATGGTGGCACAGCGGGCTGTCGAGCCCAGAATGAAAGATGTAGTTTTATTTTTATAGCAGCCTCCCCCGTGGGTGGCACCCCAGAGAAAGACTCCGCGCAGGAAGGAGAGGATAATGGCGTGCACGAGGAGAGATAGAGAGAACTCTTGCACGAGAGTGAAAGAGAGACTCAAAAAAGAACCAATCAGATCTCCTAATGTCTCTGTTTCCCACTGTTTTGTTTTTCCCTCTCCCACCCCTCTTGTCTCCTGCCCCCTTGTTGTGTGTTGTGTGTTAGCTCTCATACAAGCCTTGACATTGTATGCAAAAAAAACCTCAAAAACAAGTGAATCCACAAGGAGAGGAACAGGCGATGCTCGTGTAAGAGAGAACTGAGTCAACCAGGAGAGAACAGAGAGGCTCATGTGGAAAGGAAGACCGAGACTTTGCTTTGAGGAGAAGCCTCGTGTGGAATCAACCAGAGCTTGGATAACCCTGTGTTTTTGGAAGGTTTGGAGGAAGAAGATGGAGGGCAGACCAGGAGGCCTCACTCTAAAAAGGACAAAGGGGTCCATGTGGTCTGGTTGAGGAGATACTCAACACTGGCCCTGCTTGCGGCCATTTTACTTCATATGGGCACCATCTTACTGGCTCTTGTCTTGCACCTGGTCTCTAAAACAGGCTGCGTAGTGTTGAACTGCGTCCACCATGTTCATCAGAGAAAAGCGAAGTCCTGCCTGCGTTATTGTCGTGTTGTATAAACTAGAAGCACCCGCTCCCTACGGGAGCCATCAAGGGGGTCATGTTATTATATTTATGCCTATTTTGCTCCAAGGGGTCCCAGGATTACACACCCAAAAAATGGTTGCGATCGGTTCATCCGTTTTTGCGGTACCTGCGAACAGACAGACAGGCAGATGGTGAATTATAGTAAAGAAGATGTGATCTGTGGCGCCCAGTGGTTAAGGATTTGAGCTTTTATTTATCATCATTGTATACAAGTTTGCTCATTCCCATTCTCCTCTTTGTGTCTTTTGACTCATTTGGTTTGTTCCGTTTATTATATTGTCAAGTCGACCCTCTTCCCTGTGTTTTTCATAAAAAAATATAAAAGGGTACTCGGTAGAGCGCATACCTCTGCCACGTAATGCCTGATTCACCAGAACTTTTCGGGCCCAATACATTTTTGAAATATCATGCTATACATTACTATATCGTTGTTGGCCCATCTCTCAATGGTGAAGAATCACTATAAGTATTTAATAATTCTCGTATCCAGATCCGGATTCGGATCTTCACCAAAATGGAATCAATTCGTCCTTGCCACAAAAATGATTAGATCCGGATTCGGATCTTCACCAAAATTGAATCTATTTTTCCTTGTCAAACACGTAACATGTCCACCAAGTTTCATCCGAATCCGTCCACAACTTTTTGAAATTACGTGCAATATATCAGTTTTAGCCTTATATCTGAATGGTGAAGAATCACTTAAAAATTCGAGTATCCAGATCCGGATCTTCACCAAAATCTAATCAGTTCATCCTTGTCGCACACCCAACCTGTCTACAAAGTTTTATCCAGATCCGTCCACAACTTTTTGAGACATCCTGCACAAAAACAAACAAGCAAACGGACAAACAGGCAGAAAGGGGTGAAAACATAATCTCCTTCACCTTCGGTGGTGGAGGTAATAAATCTTTTAAAAGGCAAGAAAGTGTGTTTCAGGCCTAAGTCACATTTGTTCTACGGCTAGGATACGGCGGCTGTACCCCCCCCCCTGAATTGACAGAAATGTGCGGTGGCCGCAGAGTTTCTGAGGTGGCCTCAGGGTGGCCCTACGCCATATGGCTATCTTTTACAGGCCGTAGGGGTCGCCGTGGAATATATAGCGCGGAGTTATAACTTTTTTCATTTCTACGTTGGCCGTAGCAATTCGACAAGCCAAGCTGTGACATAGATTGTTTCCACGTCGACCGTACATAGGGCGTACGGTGGGCTTGCATTACTCGTGCGGCTGCCTTAGGCTCTTATCAATGAAAATGAATTTTGCCAACCCCAAAAAATTACGGTGGCCGCACTATTTCCACGGTCGCCGTAGGGTAGTCCTAAGCGTCCCTGTCACCGTACGGTGGCTTGCGGTCTGTGTGACTTCCTGCGGGCAACGCAGGGTCGACGCCGGTTCCCCTACGCCCGCCGTGCGTCCTACGTACGGCCTCCGTGGCAGTCTGCATCGACCGTGCGTCCACCGTGCGCTACGCTAGAGATCGGAGTATAGGTGTTTGCCTATACAGTGGTGCCCCAGAATCCCAATTTAATTCGTTCCAGGAGGCTGTTCGGATTGCAAAAAGTTCGGATTCCAAAACTATTTTCCCAATAAGAAATAATGGAAAGTGAATTAATCCGTTCCTGGACCCCAAGAAAACCCACTTTCAACTGAAATTCCCCATGTTTAAGGTAAAATAAGATGAGTAAATGACCTTCGGTGGCGGTGTATTGTATGTAAACTGTACAATCACCACATCCAAAGGTCCACACAGGTCGTGCTCCGGCCTGGGTTCCGATCGCTCGCGCACTCTGCGAGAGCGCTGCCCCCAGGGCAGCTCATCTAACATGATGCCCCCAGAACCACAATCACTTTCATCAAACGCATCGGGCTGAGGTAATCATGGATATTCCAAATTACAACCGGTTTTTCTGTGAAATTAAATCCTTGCCCGACAGTCCGTCACACCACGTGATCGGATTGCTTTTTTGTTATTAATTAAAAAACAAGATGAGTAAAAAAAAAAAAAACAGCACAAATCAAGGTGAAAACATGAGGTAAAGTAGCGATCGACACACGAGAGATGCTTTCACGAGGACTTCCACCGACGAACTGAATGAACAAAGCGTGAAGATCCGGGTCGAACAGGTGGGAGAACGCGTGAACAAACATGAACGCCACATTGTGTTCGGTTTAGAAAATGTGTTCGGTTTTTAGGGCAAATTTTTCTGGAAAAAATTGTTCGGATTCCAATTTGTTCAAACAATGGGCGTTCGGATTCTGGGGGCACCACGGTACTTTGAACTGGTATATTTAGTTATATATATTTATAGTTATAGTATATTCAGTTATATATACTGGTATATTCCGAACTGTTATATTTTTATTTCAGTAAAAAAAGAACTGGTATATATACCCACTCGTTACCGTCCGTCTGGCCGCACGTTCGCCTTAGGGCCCCCTGCGGTCCCCCTGCGGTCGCCTTGCGGGCACCTTGTGTCTGCCTTGAAAATTCTATGGCCCCGCAGCAAGGGACGCCCTAAGGTCACCGTGCGACATCAAATCAAAGACCGTACGGCACCCCCACGTTTTCGGTCTCCACATTTATAAATAGCCGTGCGCGTCAACATTTACAGCATTGTGGTTCACTTATTCATGGGGTTTTTTTCATGGGCATATTCACAGTTTTCTCATGTTTTCACGATTTCTTGCTTGCAGATTCACGGTTTTCATACTCGCGGTTTTTATGCTTTTCATGGGATTTTAATTTTCCCTAATGAATCACTAACCGCCGGGAACCTATCCCCACTTTTTCCATTGAACAAATGCCCCGTGATTCGCGGATTCGCGATTCACAGCTTTTCCAGGAATGTATCCCTTGAGAATAGCAGGGTCTGATAGTTGGTGTGTGTGTGTGTGTGGTGTGTGTGTGGTGTGTGTGTGTGTGTGTGTGTGTGTGTGTGTGTGTGTGTTGTGTGTATATATATATTGTTGCTGAGCGGGGTGGCGGGATTCTCGCCCAACTTGGCGCACCCTCACCACCACCGTCTCCTGGGTTTATAACGCCGGCCGGCTCAGCACAGGCTCGGGTCACGTGTCTTCAATCGCGATACACATAATCCTTGTACTTGCCAGTTGGGGAATAGAACCCCAGTTACAGACTGGTTGTGTCAGATGCCGAGCGTTTTCTGCCAGTCTGTAACCATTTTGGTTTTATATGCCAATCTAACGGATCGTTCCTCGACGTGACACGCATTAATCCATAGCGGCAACTTCATACGAATTAACCAGATTTATTGGGGAACATCGGGATACAACAAATGCAAAATCAAGGACAAGGTTTTATTAACAATGCCTCAAGCCCGTTCTTAGAGGCGAGACGACGGACTTCTAACGGTGTTTGAGGGGGACGCTACGGAGGTATATCTTGGAAACAAGGTGCGGACAAAGACAGCAGTGACAGCAGCATGCAATGCGAACAAGACAGATGTAGCTCGGGTGATGTCTCATGGATGGAGAGGACAAGTGTGCAAAAGCTGAGATGTCGCCTTGCAACATGGCGGGAGTCCGGAATTACGGAGCTCGCAGCTCGAAACGGCCGCAGGTGGCAAATGGAGGCGGTCATATCTCGTGCCTTCGCACCTGCAGCGTCTCGCGCGCCTCGTGACCCCTGCGTGAAGGTCGCGATGGGCTCAGCGATCTCTCAAAGGTCCAGCACACGAATCACAGGCTGCCCCTGTTATGCGCAGACAAGGCAAGTCAAGTTGGCGAGCCCGCAGGGGATCGACAACAGGTGTGAGCGTTGTGAGGTGAGTAAGGACCGTGAGGCTCGCACGGCCGGGAGACGCAGGGCGAACTGTCGATCAAAGAGCTCCATACGAGTGCGAGTCGCGGCAAACCGCGTTGGGCAGGCGCGCTCTCTTTGCACGTTCGCGGAGGTGCGCGTCTTCGGAAAAAGACAGCACGCTGCGAGAGCGACGGTTCTCCACATAGAGCATTCTTTTCTCTCTTAGTTTCTCTCTCGTTCGCTCCTTCGACACACGAGGACGCCTTTTCTCGGCGAAAAAACCGACAAAACTCCTCCCCTTAGCTCCACCTCCCTCTCCAGGCCACACCTTCTCATAAGACTGGGCGGGGCCTCGTCCGGGATAGGGAAGAAGAAGAGGGAGCTCTTGTTCCACCACCACCGCACAACAATAATACAGCCTCTTAAACCTCCCGACACACATATAACGTCCATTTTACCAAACAACCTAACTAAACATGCATTTAACGGGGGATCTGAGCTAATCCTATATTTAATAGTCTAATAAGGGCCATTTCCGTAACAATATATATATATATATATATATATATATATATATATCTCATAAAGCTCATTCGAACCGCTGACTGACTCACTGACTCACTGACTGATATTAAAGATCAGTACCTTCCTGGTGATGTGGAAAGCTGAAATTTTGTGTGCTGATGGACATCGAAGCTGATACTCCGGGAAAATCACAGAACTGTTGGAAAGCATCCGAAAATGAAAATATAAATAAATGAAAAATTTATATACACTTTATATAATTAGTGTAATAAAAATTAATTCTCTCCTTATTAGTCCTCGACTGATTTCACTGAGGTGGACTCAGAGTTTGCTTCTACTGCTGTCCATCCGTCGTCCGTCTGTCTGTCTGTTCTTCCTACCTGTGGTTTTTTCCAACTTTTTTCCCATACCTTTAACATTTCAGAAGATCTTAGTAATGGCTTTATTATAAAAGGCGCTGTCACACCTTTACGATTTAGCCAGCGTATGCGACTTATGAAAAAATTTGTTCTAAAACGCTGACACACGTCGAATACGTATGGGTAAGTGTGTATACGTTAAGAGCACGCTGAAAAACACTTGCCATAGTCGTAGTACGGCTGCTTTTCATCGTTGTACTTTGCGGTGTCCCAAATTAGGCATGCTTGAAATTTTACGACGATGCACGCGAATGACTCACACGTTCCGCTACCACTGCCATAATTGTAGGCACGTTATGCGATCGTTTGACACACGTCGACACCACGTTATTGTAAGTTTACTTATAGTCGAACACTTCGGTAAGATTAGCGTACCCGAAACTTATTTATAACCTATGAGTAACGTGTTGTAGGCACGTTACGCGATCGTTGACACACGTCGACCACACGTTATTGTAAGTTACTCATAAGTCGAAACACGTCGAGTAATGATTAGCGTACCCCGAACTTATTATAACCTATGAGTAACGTGTTTAGTAGGCACGTTACCGAATCGTTGACACACGTCGAGGCACGTTACTTGTAAGTTACTCATAAGTCGAACACGTCGAGGTAATCTTAGCGTACCCAATACTTATTCTAACCTATGAGTTAACCGTGTTTGAACCTATGTGTAAGTTACCGTCCAACGCATTATTGACGTATGTAGACGTATTGATTGGACGTCTTCCGGACGACCACAGGAACTTACTGAACGTGTCTTCTAATTACAAGCTACCGTTATGGTGTATGGCCAAACGTAAAAAAACAAAAAATATAAAAAACAACTTTCCGATATTTCGTCACGTGCCGTTACGTTCAGTCGATTGCCTCTTTCAGTTGCTTCTGTCTTATTCTTAGAGTTCCTCCTCTGTGAATATTTTCTGTTGAGGATATGTCACGTCGGCGTCGAACAAAAAAGCAAATGTCCCGAAATATATTTTAAAATTCGTGAGTAGAACAAAAAAACAAAAAAACAACAACAACAACAACAACAAACTTCAGATATTTCGTCACGTGCCTTCACGGAAGCCAAGGAGAAAAAAGAAATAAGTTTCGGTATGCCTAAACATATTTACCTCGACGTGTTTCGACTTATGGTGAACTACAAGGAAACTTGTGTCGACGTTGTGTCAACGATCGGCATATCGTGCCTACAAACTTATTCCAGCCTAGCGGAACGTGTGAGCCATACGGCGAGTACGTCGTAAAATTTCAGCATGCTTGAAATTTCACGGACGTACGAGACGTTACACGAAATATGCAGCCGTACTTTCATCGGTTTTCAGCGTTGCTCTTAAGTATACACAACTTACCCATAAACGTTATTCGACGTGTTGCCAGGCTTGGTTCGGCAAATTTTGCATAGTCGGCATTAAGCTGGCTAAATTCAAGTGTGACTTGCGTGGTTGACACTTTCAAATTTTCAGCGGTTATGATTTAAATCGGCGTGCGGCAGGTTTTTTAACAGGCTACGCACGAGTTCGTCGGCGAGACGTACAGGCGCGCTAGCTAAGTTAAACTATCGTTGGGCATAGGTTGTGAACGCCGACCAAACAGGCTAAGCATTTCGTTGGTTAAGTTATCTATAAGGACAACGAAAACGTTCTTGCCCGTTACTAATATGTTATGCGTACGACCAAACGTTATGAATACGACCAAAAAACGTTTAAAAAAAAACATCAAAATCAGCGTATACGCCAACGTTTTACAACATTTTTATACGTTGCCATTGCTGCTAAATCGTCAAGGTGATGACAGCGCCTTAAGTTACAGAACAAATTCGAGTTTTCAGGTCCTTTCATCAATTTTTCAGTTATATACCATTTTTAGACAGAAAATATCAACATTATGCATGTCAGTTTCAGCTGCCCTGACTCCGCAGCACTGCTTTACACCCATTGGCTGTATAGCTGGCCTGACTCCTCCCCCAATAAAATCATACACCGCCATTCCATGAAGCATCTCAAATCAGCAGGCCTCATGCCTTAGGCATGGGTGTTAGTCCATGGCCCGGTGCAATCGGAATGATCCCAGGTATATAACCACGAATGTATTGTTGTATTCACATAAGCCGTACACGATGTTTTTGCTTCTTGTATATGCATAGGGTTATTTTAAAATTATTTTCAGCACCGAATGTGCCATTATTAACCCCACAATTAAAGGGATGTATTTACTGGTGCGAAAAGTCTGGCTAAAACGAAATTAACATAAAAAAACAAGCTCAAATGAGCTAAGATCCTCGTCCTTAATGATGACGTCATAAAAACGAATATGACGTCATTGTGATATATCAGGTTTGCGATAAATTATCTGTGCTAATGCCGCTTGATTCCCGCAAACAAAATTAAAAAGCTGCTAGTTTCGGAGATAATTTTTTTAGGCGATTTCCATTAGCGGAGATATTTTGACGTTCATAACATTTTTTTCTAGGATGAATTTTCAAAATCGGATGATGGTTACTGTTGCCGCAGGGTATTTGTACATATATATGCCAAGTTTCAGGAAGTTTCGATGAAAACTGTAGGCTGTAAACAAAAAAGTCCACAAGAAGAAGATGAAGAACAACAACGTGAGTAAGTAAGACTTAGAGATCCTCCACGAGGATCTAAAAACACTTCATTTATTTCACTTTTGTGTGAATAGCATAATTACAGGGTCAGTGGATGGCCTACAGTTATGCACAGTTGCCTCTGTCTATCCGGAGTTCAAATCCCGATCCAGCTATGATCTGTCACCCCGGTCAAACGCGTGTTTTTACTTCATGCGTGTACATGGGGTTATTTAAAATATCACATCGGTAGGGGACGTCTATTGCAAAGCAATTCTCACTCTTGTTAAAGAAACCGTCCTTTTATATTGAAAAACACAGAACGTGTTCTTTTTTTGGACTCTCGTGAGCATTTTTTTCCCTTAATATTCTGAATTACTCTTGTTTATTACAAGTAAGACGAGCTAAAAATGACATTTGGAGACATCAGTGTACCTTTACATGAAACAAAGGACATTGGTAGACAATGGACAAATGAAAAGAGTATATAAGTGATTTGAGCTTGGGATGCCAAGCATTGTATGCTCAATTGGAAATGCTAAATAGGCCAGTTATAACTTGTGGGGAAAGTATGCTTAGTTTAAGTTAAATTTCTCTAACACTTATTTATAATTGATTTGTTGTTAACCTATCTTTGTTTTATTCTTGCCTGTAAACATTAATAGTCAATTGGACAAATCTGTACTATTTTTCTCAAAATCGAATATTGGTTAACTAGATTTTAATGCATGAATCTAAGGTGTCATTCAACAGGCTGGCATCTCCAGCATGTAGGCAAATGTTGCTTCAATCGATGCATCTGCATTATAAATACTGAAATTTGTTTCTCCTTTCGAAACTGGGATAACAGGATTGTTGGGAGGTAGCACACTGCCCTCTGAGCTGTCTGTGTCATCTGGGTTTCATTTCAGACCCAACTATAAACTGTCACCCAAGTTCTTCGCAGGCAGACTGTTGCATCATCGAGGGTGCCATCCTTCTGATGGACTTTAAGCCAGATGTGTAGTTTGCTGGCATCGCCGGTGGAAGTTAAAAATGTCATGGTGCCTTTCAAAAAGAGTATGAGATTGTGTGTTGATATTCAGGCCAAATTCCAAAACCCTTCGTTGAACTACACTAGCCTGGGGTGGAACAGCGACCTGTCCAGGGTTGTTTCTCAGCCACGGCAATGTTCATGACTTGTCATGGAGGAGTACATTCTCGGAACTCGAGGGATATTAGGGAGGTTTAACACTGAGCAATGGTAAAGTTGAATAATCATCAAAAGAACAGAGAGCATTATGTTTTCAACCTATGCCACTTACTTAAATGCCTCTTATTACCCTCCGCCACTGAAGGTGAAGGAGGTTATGTTTTCACCCCTTTCTGTCTGTCTGTTTGTTTGTCTGTCTGTGTGCAGGATATCTCAAAAGGTTGTGGACGGATCTGGACGAAATTTTGTGGACAGTTTGGGTGTGTGAACCTGACGAATTGCTTCGATTTTGGTGAAGATCCGAATCTGGATCCGAGTACGAGAATTTTAAAAGTCATTTTGACCATTGAGAGATGGGGCCAAAACGATATATAGCACGATATCTCAAAAAGTTGTGGACGGATTCGGATGAACTTTGGTGGACATGTTGGGTGTGTGACAAAGAAGAATTGTTTCAATTTTGGTGAAATCCGAATCCGGATCCGGATTTGATAAATTTTTTTAAAGTGATTCTTCACCATTGAGAGATTTGGCTAAACTCATATATAGCATGATATCTCAAAAATTTAATGTGCCTGATATGTTCTCGTGGATCAGGTGTTACGTGGTGGAGGTATGTGCTCTACCGAGTGCCCTTGTTGTTCAAAATGTGTTGGTTTTGCTTTCGTAATGCAAGTTCGGTGAATTAAATTGGTTTATGAAATTGATTTATTAAATAACTGAGCTCTTTCTGTCCAGAACCACGCTTGTAACATTTGAAGATGGATTTGAAAAAGTTGACATATTTTTATGGTTGCATCACCCGTGAAGAAGCGGAACAGTATCTCACGGTAAATTGTTTTTATATATACATTTCAGTGTTGCTTTTAGTTTCCCTTCCTTTCCACACGAAACAAAGACCATGATTTGTGCTTTTTCTTTCACTCATTCAAATGGTGTACCTATTCTTTTTATGGACCCACAGAATGACAGGTTTACTTTTAAAAGTGTCTGTCTCTGTGTCTGTCTCTCTCTGTCTCTCTCTGTCTCTCTCTCTCTCTCTCCTCTCTCCCTTCTCTCTCTCAATCTCTCTCTCTCTCTCTGGTGTGATTGTGACTTATTAGCGAAGCATGTACATATGTGTTCAAGACATGAGGATAAAATGAGTAAATTGACTTTAGGCATTTAGTGCAAACCTGCTCATTTATTTTTCTGCATCTTCCTCACAATGTATAACTGTTTGTTTGTCTTCCAATACAAACTATATAATTCTGAAACTATTCAGACATGTGTGTGCGTGTGTGCGTGTGTGTGTGCGGTGTGTGTTGCGTGCGTGTGCGTGCGTTGTGTGTGGGCTGGTGCGGTGCGTTTGCGTGTTGCGTGTGTGTGTGTTGTGTGTGTGTGCGTGTTGCGTGTGTCGTGTTGGTTGTCGTGTGTCGTGCGTGCGTGTGTGCGTGGCGTGCGTGCTGTGCGTTGCGTTGCGTGTTGTGTGTGTGTGTGTGTTGTGGTGTGCGTCGTGCGTGTGCGTGCGCGTTGTGTCGTGTGGTGTGTGTGTGTGTGTGTGTCTGGACATTTATGGGTGTCTGCATGCACGCACGCTTTTATTCTTTTTTTCTTGCACAATGTCCCCTCTCCCCCCCCCCCCCCCCCCCCCCCGCCCCCCCCCCCACTCCATACCCTTCAGTTTCCCATCCCACGACTCCATCCAGCCCTGCTAATCACAAAGATAACTGGAGGCACTCGGTTAGAGCGCATACCTCCGCCCTGTAATTGCTTGATCCATGAGAACATGTCTGTCCAGATTACATTTTGGAATGATATTCGTCTGCCTATATATCGTTTTTGAGCCCTATCTCTCAATGGTGAAGAATCACTTAAAAAATTATCAAATCCGGATCTTCACCAAAATCTAATCAGTTAGTCCTTGTCACACACACACAACCTGTCCACAAAATTTCATCCAGATCCGTCCACAACTTTTTGAGATATCCTGCCCACAAACAAACAAACAAACAAACAAACAAACAGACAGAAAGGGGTGAAAACATAACCTCCTTTACCTTCGGTGGCGGAGGTAACTAGAACAGGCTCTCAATAGAGCGCATACCTCTGCCACGTAATGCCTGATCCACGAGAACATATCGGGCAGGGCTGTCCTTATTTTATTTTTTTCGGAAATTTCAAGGGGCTAACCCGAATTTAGGTTGATATGTATGAGAAAAAAAATATATAAAAAAATATGAACCCGAAAAAAAATATTTTAGGGGTTGCTGCCGTCCATCGAAATTTGAAAAAAAAGAAATTCATTTTATATTTTTCTTTTTTTTAATCTTATGCCAAAATGACATTAACATGTAATGTATGATGTTTTCTGGTGCACTAGAATCTGAAATACTGCAGAAAAATATTGTTGAACTTGGCAAGATTTTTCCAGACCGTCTCAGTGAAACTTGAAAAGTCTAAAAAATCAAGATTTATGTATTTTTCGCGTTTTTCGAACTCCGCAGTTTGCAGACAGAGTCTTTGAACAGACGGGACAAGAGCTATAGTTCACTTGTTCAAAGTTGATTTCTTACAGTCCAGGAATCGTTTTCGGTGATCACTGACTTATTGTGCTTGTAATAGGTACTGCTTTTGCTCCTCATCGTACGTAATAAGACTGTTGTACTCAGTCGCCAGGGCTACACCACGCTCTGCACAGTCAATCACAACTTTCAGCTTGCTGACGATAGTACGGCTCTGTACGAAACTATCTTCAGTTTCCCATTGATCCGGGTCTTTGTGCAGAAAGTCAGAGTTCAAATGCAGTACATCAAAAAAACTTCTGCTTCTCGGAGATGCGAAATCTTCCAGTTTTCGGCGCATTATATCTTTCTGGTGAACAACAGCTCTTTTCGATGCTTCATCATCGTCATCGTCTTGTTCTTTTAGAGTTTGAGATATTTTTATTTTTGTCTCAATTGACACGTTTCGGTCAAATAGACATAATGTATCAGTTCTACCGATAAATACCACAGCTGTCCCAGCAACTTTTTCACCGTTCCTAGATATATCAACGTTCACTTCGGAATATTTATCCATTCGCTTTAACAATGTCAGGTCTGAATTCAGTGTATATATTCTGAAACGACAGAATAGTTATCATTAGTTCACGAAAGGCAATTTCGCTAAATGCTTGAATGACCGGATACCAGACCTGAAATTGACGGCAGTAAGTCAGTCACTGACTGACGGACTCGGTGATTCAATGAAGTAATGAGCAGACAATACAACAGATCTAAACAATAAATATCTCATACGGACAACAAGCCGTGTCAGTACAAGAACAAAAGACATAATT
>CM068962.1:41885602-41919004 GCA_035128595.1 Eptatretus atami
CGAACTCAAACTACGGCACTCCCGGGTCGCTGAAGCTGTCTCCGAGCCTACCTACTCCGTATGAACGTGGCGAATGCCCCTGGCAGTGTCCCCTTCGATGCCCATGTGGCATTTTGGTGCTTCGGATCCCGTTTCCGTGGGCTACCCGTGCCCATTACACTAACTCGGTCCCTTGGACCTATGGCCAACTCTGGCCGACTACTCCGGTGCCCAGGGGGCCCTCTACCCAGTGCACACATTTCCACAGCCACGCTCCCAGCCGGTCAATAGACTCCTGTACCTTAAAAAAGGTTTCGTGCCTTCGTTCACACCAACAACAAACCGACATCCGTTTTGGTTAATTTAACTGACCCACTAACTAACATTACACTAACCCCAGGTTCCCTTGGGTGGGATTCACTCCTCCCCCCAATCATTCGTTCGCACCATGCATTCCGCATTCACTCCACTCACACTCAGGCCCGCTGACCCACATTCACTCATTATGTTCCTTTCTCTCTTTTTTTTCTTTCTTCAATTCACCCCAATACTTACACTCTGCTCACTACGTCCCCCTAACAAGCTCGTGCCCCTCGTCATCCCTTATTCTAATGCACATTCCATTTAATTCTATCGCTAATCTACCTCCCCACTACACATACCATGTCCGTCTATGTCTCCAATCCATTTTAAATTCTAAACTAAATTCCTTTGATCCCACCAGGCCCCATGGAGGACTGCTCATACCCCATGAGGCCGGTCTATCTAACGCTAAACCCATCCACTAACTCGTGCTCCTTTGCCACGATGAGGATGTTCGCTACATCCTGGTCGGGAATTGGGTACTCGTACAAAGGCTCGGTAGGCCTTGCATCGCCAGGGCGGCGGTTTACAATTTGCTCGTCCCTTCCGTTTGGGCGATAATTGGAAGCGTAACGTCGCCCCGTCGATCGCATTAGATTTAACATGTAAAGATGTAAAGATTTAATAACCTAACTAAAAAGAAATCGCAACGCACGCCTTTGATTCTCCCACTAGACAAAAGAAAAGGGATCTGACTACACACATAACGACATAACTGACTTTTGGGACATCTGTATGTTGAATGCTTATGGTTTCCAGATCCTTAACAATATACAGGGTGTCCATAGTCTCTTTATAATTTATAATTTATACCACCTTGATGTGCTTCGTGCATCTAATGGTGCCCATATAGAAGTGTATTAAATGAGGCAAAAAAAAACTTCAATATCTACTCTTCATTTTGTAATAATTTCCACAGGTTTATCTATTCATTTGCTTTTGTAATAAATTTTTTAAATTGTAAAGAGACTTTATGGACACCCTGTATATTCCATCAGGAAGGATGCTGATTAGTGATTGGATGCGGGGTACACAAGATGGACACTACAGGGACTTTAAGGAAGGAAAGCAGGGAATTTGAAGGAGGTGGGTTTTAGGTGGTTAAGGGGTAGAAAATTTTTATCATGGTTTTGGATGGGGGAAGATAAGAGATGGTGGTGAACAGCTGTTTTGAAGGCCTGGAGGGAAGAATGGGATTGAAGAGAGTGTGGGAGTTTATTCCAAAGGTGGGGAAAAGAGGAATGGAAGAGTGAAGGTGAGCAGTGATTCTTGATTTTGGTAGTTTTACCAGAGGGGGGTTGTTGGCAGACCTTGAGCGTACTGCGGAACTATGGGGGAGGGGGATATATCTCAGACAGAGCAGGGGGGCGAGGCCGGAGAGGAGACGACAGAAGACAGAGACCACAAACCTGCCTGTGGTGAGAGAATAAGAGACCCAAAGACTCAGCCTGATCGCAGGAGATAAAAAGTGATCCTAAATGCTTTGGTTTCCACAGTGTGAAGCCCATAAAAGTGAAAGGCTGGAGCACCAGCCCAAAGGGGAGAGCAGTACTCCATCAGGCTGCACATGAAAGCTTTGTATGTGGTCAGAAGCTCAGGTGTGCCAAGGAAGGAGGATGCCCAGTCGTTGACTGGCTTTGGAGGCCAGCTGGGAAATGTGGCTTTCCCAAGTAAGATCATGGCGGATACTGAGACCCAGAAGCTTGAATGAATGAAAGAACTTCTTCAAGAGGATTGTTGAGAAAGTAGATGGGGGGGAGGGGGGCGGGGTTCCAGATGATCCTTTCGGAGAGACATCGTGAGAGTGAGATTTGTCAGGTTTTCTGATGTCATATGTGACCATGTGACCTATGATGTCAAATGTGGGAACCTTTTGTTCCTCATGGATAGGCAGTTATACATGTAAAGTTTTGCCTTGATCTGTTCAGCCACTTCAGGGATTTTTGAAGGTTAATTTTTTTTTTTAACCATATGGCTGCCGAATCCCGTGACCGATGATGTCATCAAATTTCTTTCTGTGGCCCATTTTATCCATAGATGACCCTCAAAATTTTCATGCTGATCAGATGTATAATTCTACATTTGCAATTATGATATCATAACGAAGGCACCTATGACATCATAAAAAAAATCACCCTTATTCCCCATGAGGAGTATTTGCCATGTGCCAAGTTTCAATTTTTTCCTTAGTGTGGTTTCAGGGATACAGAGGTCTGAATTTTTTTCCCATTTTTCCAACATGGCTGCCACACCACGTGACCAATGACATCATAATTATTAAAATATTCTACATGAGTTGTCGCTCCTATTGTGAAAATTTTGTCTCAATCCGACAAGCAGTTGCGGCCAAAAACACTGAAGTTCTACGTGGACAAAGAAACAAATAGACAGACAAACGGACCCAAATGCAAAACCCTCTCCTTTGGCGAGGGTAATTATGGGAAACATTGCAGAATGCATGGAACAACCTCCCAATGGAATTTATCGAGAAATTGCATGAGAGCATTCCAAAACAGACACTCAAAAGTACATACACCACAAGGCCTAAAGTATGCGGACACCCCTTATAATTGGTGGATTTGGCTATTTCAGACACACCCATTGCTGACAGGTATATAAAATCAAGCACACAGCCATGAAATCTCCATCGACAAACATTGGCAGTAGAATGGGCTGTACTGAAGAGCTCAGTAACTTTCAAGGTGGCATCGTAATAGGATGCCACCTTTCCAACAAGTCAGTTCATCAAATTTCTGCCCTGCTAGAGCGGCTCAGGTCAACTGTAAGTGCTGCTATTGTGATGAGGAAACGTCTTGGAGCAACAACAGCTCAGTCGTGAAGTGGTGGAGGCCACACAAGCTTACAGAATGGGACCGCCGAGAGCTGAAGCGCGTAGTGTGGAAAAATCGTCTGTCGTCGGTTGCAACACTCACTACTGAGTTCCAAATTGCCTCTTCAAACAACGACAGCACAATCACTGTTCGTCCAGAGCTTCATGAAATGGGTTTCCATGGCCGAGCAGCCGCACACAAGCCTAAGATCACCATGCGCAATGCCAAGCGTCGGGTGTAGCGGTGTAAAGCTCACTACCATTGGACTCTGGAGCAGTGGAAACACGTTCCATGGAGTGATTAATCGCACTTCACTATCTGGCAGTCCGATGGAAGAATCTGGGTTTGGCGGATGCCAGGAGAATGCTACCTGCCCAAATGCATAGTGCCAACTGCAAAGTTTGGAAGTGGTGGAATAATGGTCTGGGGCTGTTTTTCATGGTTCAGGCTAGTCCACAGCTTACAATGACATTCTAGACGAATGACATCTGTGTGTATATATATATTTTATATATATATTTTATATATATATTTTATATATATATTATATATATATATATATATATATTATATATTGTTACGGCTCTGGAAATTCGCAAACACCATAAAGGTCCCGTAGGTGAGATATATTTCTTAAGTACATGTGTAGTTAGCCCAAACCCATTGTATAGAGGGAATTAATGTGATTCATTCGGGCTGCGATCCTTTGAGTTAGGCGTTTTTCTGTTCTACCTTTGTTTTGAGCCACCCACGCCAACAACAACAAACAACGCCAGCAGCAAAACCTACCTTCACCACTCGCTACCGCAAACCTCACATCACCGCCATTCCAAACAGCACCATGGCCATCGGACACCGCCGAAAACCCTCCACCACCTTCTCCTACGGCCATTCCCGCACCACCTGTGGGCGCCGAGCGTCGAGCTGTCTTCAGCGAGACACGCGAGACGCGAGTGCAGAGGGCGGTTTCCTGAGGAGATTCGGATCAGGAATGATACACGCCCACTCTGATCCACCCAATCAGGAAGCGCGGGGCGGCTAGGCCCCGCCTCCAGACGCGCCTGACGAAAATCGGCATATGCAAATTTGAGGATCAGGAATGATACACGCCCCCTTTCTCTCCATCCAATCGGCGAGCGTGGCTCCGCCCTGAGGTCGTTTGGATCCGATAATTTGCATATGGTGGGATCCCGAAGCCAATAAAAAGGCGAGCTCAGTGAGGAGTGAGTCAGAGTCGGTGCAGGAGTGTCGAGTGTCGGTGGGCAGCAGTATCGTGGGGCGAAGCCAGTAGAGCAGATCGTGAGCAGTATCGACGGAGCTCGAGGAGATCGGTGAGGCGAGATCGGTGGGGCAGACGGCTGCGGAGGCGAACGGCTGAGGTGGACCTGGAGGCTCGCGTCGCGGGATTCGAGCGAGCCAGCCATACTCCCTCCCAGAGCATCAACAATTCCCCTTTTTCCCCCGCGCTGAGAGAGTGCGACAAGGGGCCCCGTTCCCACCCACACCAGCAGGTGCCCACGGAACCGCCGTGCAGCGACATTCTGCGGCTCGCCACGAGGGCGCGGGTAGGACCTTCGTCTCGTGGCCTGGCCGCTCATCCAGGTCCCACGCGCATTGGCCCACGGCCCAGTCTGACTCCCTTGCCTTTGAGGGGGTCTTTTCTTTGCTTCGGTGTGAATGCGTGTTGTGGCGCCGTGTCTTGTAAGTAGTATTGTATAAGTGGTCCGTTGTCGTGTAGTCGTTTTAACTCTTTATATGTGCATTTCTTTTGTTCCATGTGATATATGTGCATTCTCTAAATTGTGAATGTAAATACATGCTGTTCGCTTTACGTGCTATAGTGGTGCTCCGTGTGCCGGAAATAAATGTGCATTGTGTGAACTGTTTTCCCGTTTCGCTTCGTCTTTTCTTTAATTGAACTCCATCCTGCTTCACGTAAAGGGTTCGTAGTGGGTGCAAAACGCCCGGTAAATAATCTGAACCGTCGAGGTCGACGATAACACCGCTCGGTTATCCCGATAGTACGGAACGGCCCGCCCAAGCGGCTCGTCCGGAGTCGACCTGCGGCGAGGTACGATCGCCCGGTTTACCATCCGGTGGGTACTTAGGTAGGTCGAATTTGGCGAACAACCCTATCCTACGCGGGTGGCCGATTGGCACGATTGTGGTGAGGTCGAAAGGCCCACCCGTGACTGGATCCGGCGTTAGCCGGAGGGTCACGACTGAATTGTCCGTCCGGTGGGCGAGGCGGTCGCGGTTCGAGTCGCGTGGCCGATCGCACGCCGACGGGCGCGAATTCGCAAACACTGGTGTACAGGAGTGTGATTCTAATCCTCCCGTCTCCAAGCTAAATTCATAGGGAATCGGTTCAGGAGGAGCGACCCCGATTCCCTCTAAATTACGAGCAATTCTAAATTAACCCCTTACGTGGAATAAGATGGCGTCTCAAGGCGAGCGGGAGCCGGGGTAGTAGAGATGTATATGTGTAGTGATGTAGAATCCATGGTCCAGGATGTCGACGCCGAGCAGGACATTGGTGTGCAGGAACAGTTCCCCCCCAAACGAATCCAGGGCCCGAAATGGGTGCGGCGGCGGCAGAGGCCGCGGTGTATAACACCTCCCCTCCCCCTCTCCACCAAAACCCCCGATCCTGGCCGCATCGGCTCAGCTGAGTGCACCCGACATAGCCGGCTATTCGCCGTGCTGGCAGAAATGAACGAAAAAATGGATGGAAACGCACGCGAAATAAAAGGAGTGAACAAGCAGATGGAAACAAACACAAACGAAATGAAAAACGAAATAAAAGGAGTGAACAAGCAGATGGAAACAAACACAAACAAAGTGATGGAATGAACGAAAAATGGATGGAAACGCACTCAAAATGGAAGGAATGAATAACGAATTGAACGAAAAAATGGATGGAAACGCACTCAAAATGGAAACAACAAAAACGAAATGAAGGAAGAATAAAAGAAATGCGGGTGAAACGCAGCAAATAGGCCAATGCCTGCGAGCGGGCATGAAAACAACAGCGAAGTGCGTAATGGCGACGCCACGTGTGGGAGCGAACGAGCTGGAGGGGGTGCAACGGTTGTCAGGCCACGGTGAAGGTGAGGAAAAAATAATTCGGGAGACGTGTTGGGCGAGAAGCGTGGAGGTGACGGAAAAAGTGACGGTAACGAGAGGAAAATTAATTGTGGGTGACGGAGTCGTGCACGAAGGAAATAAAAATAGTGGAGTGTGAGAAAAGACTGCAAGACATGACGAAGAGAGTTGATAAGCTGGGACGGGAGGTAAAAACGGAGACAGAGGAACTGGGAAGACGGATAGACAACACAAGGGCAAGATGGAAGAACAGTTAGAAGCCAAAGCAAGGTCGGAGTGTACGGAGATGAGAAAGGAATTGGAAAAGAAAACTGAGTTACAGAAACACCAAAACAAAGAGAAGGAATTACAAGATGAGCTGAGGATGTTGAGAGAGGAAAGAACGAGAACGGAGAATGAAACGTTAAGGAACCACACTGTACAAATCGAACAGCTGGAAGCAAAGGCCAGATTAAAGAATGAGATGCAAGAAGAGTAATGATGGAAGAACGAATGAGACAGAAGAAGGAAATCGATCAATGGAAGGAAACCACGAGATTGCAGAATGAGGAACAAGAAAGAGTACTGAAAGAACAAGGATTACGACAGGAAAACGAAGTCAGTCAGTTGAAAGAAATAACGAGATTACAGAATGAGGAACAAGAAAGACAGTGGAATAGGAATACAAAGAACAAGGAATGAGACAGGAGAAAGAAATCTGTCAGTTGAAAGAAATAACGAGATTGCAGAACGAGGAACAAGAAGAACAGTGGAATAAAAAACTGAAAGAGTATGAATTTGAAACTGAACGACAAAAGGAAAAAAATAGGCTGGAATACGAGGAGAAGTTGATGAAGCAGGAAGGAGAAATCAGGAGATTGACACACACGAGATGGAGAGGGAAACGAGAGAACAATGGGATAGAAAACAAAAAGAACATGAAGCTGAGTGTTACCAATTGAAAGAAAAGGCGAGGCTGGAGTGCGAAGAGGTAGACAAAGAACAGCGAATGAAACACAAAAGGGAAATTAACCACATGAAGAAAACCATGAAACTGGAGAAGGAAGGACACGAGAAGAAGCAAGGAAGGGTAATGAGAGAACAGCGAATGAAACACAGGAAGGAAATGAGCCAATTGAGAGAAACGATGAGATTGGAAAATGAGGAGCATGAGGAAGAGTGGGAGAGAAAACAAAAACTATACGAGTTTGAAATTAATGAACTGAGGAGAGAGTAAAATTGAAATCCAGGAGAGATGGAAAAACTCCAGAAAGAAACAGAAACTAATAGATGTATAGAGACCAGGGAGATAGAGAAAATAGAGGAGAGACTGCATGATAATGACGGGGTTAAAGGAACAGAACACACACACACAGAGGTAGTGGAGGATAATGGGGTGAGCTCGTGGACTGGGTGGGGACCCGGTGTGAGCAGCTGGATGGCCGCCTCCAGGAACGAAGGGAGGAAGTATGCCCCTTGAGGCGAATCACGACCAGGTGGGTTCGGTCGTGCCAAGCGGAGTTGAAGGACGAGTGCTGTGGATAGGTGCACGTGTAGCTTGGGGGTATAGAGGCCCGGGAACCCTTGTGGGGACACGAATCCCCAGTGTGGTTGTGCAGGGCTGTGTGTGCGAGTGTGCGGAGATGCGTGCTTTCCGGCACGCATGGTGTGAGTGAGACCCCCTGGGCAGGTGAAAGGTTGGGTGTGAGTGAGAGGGTCCGTGTGAGGGAGACCGTGTGTGTGAGGTCTCTGTATGTAAGGGAGATGTCGGTCGGCATGCGAGCACGCAGCCGCGTCTCCGGTGTGAGTGTGTGGAATGGAGTCTGTGCGTCGTAACACGCAGGTGTGCGTGGGTGGAACGGAGACGACGGCGACATAGGGACAGAGGCCGGTAGCGGCCATAGCTGTTGTGGGGACCGTGCCGGGTTCACCCAGCAGCGGCGCGCGGTCCGTGCTGTGCAACGCACGAGACCCCCACGTGCTCGCTTGCGGGAGTGAAGCCCGGTCCGGAAACGCCAGCGGTGGATTTGCCGATCCCGCGGACGGACAAAGTTTAGGCAGGATACGGATTTGGACCGATGGGTTCTCCACGCGAGCTGTGTTAGGCTCCAACGGGCAAGACACATGTGTTCGCGTGGGGAGCCCTCGGAGTGTGAGGTTTGTTTTTGGGGGTGCGCAGGGTGACGTCATGGCTGCACGTGGGGTTGGAATCCGGCAGGAGGGTGAATCCCTGCCGGATGGTACCGTCCAAGAGGGACGAGGTACACGTGCAGCTGCATGACGTCACGGGAAAGGTGCAAGAGCGCAGGCTGTGAGTTGCCGCGCTGGTGCTGCGCATAATTGGAAAGACAAAATTAACAATAGCAAGCCTCGCTTTCGGGTGAACAGGATTCCCAGTAAGGGGTGAAAGACCCCTTCCTGGGCACAGGATGGCACTAGTCAGGGGAAGGGTTAGTGTTAGTTAGACCGGCTCCATGGGCAGGGGTAAGTCCTCATGGGGCCCGTGGAATGGATTAGTTAGAGGGATTGTAGTGAGCTTTAGATGGGAAATGACATTTTGGAGACAGTGACAGACTGTGATGTGTAGAGGGGACGTAGCTTAGCTACGTAGGGTTAAATGGAACGTGCTATTAGTTTAAGGACGACGTGGGAGCACGAGTTAGGTAGGGGATTTAGTGAGAAGGATGGCAGAGTTCAGCGGTGTGTGTGTTGAAGTGTTGGTGAGTTGTGTGGAACGTGTTGAGTGAGTGAGGCCAGCGGGTCGTGTGTGTTGGAGCGAACGTGGAATGCATGGTGCGATGAGTGATTGGGGGAGGAGTGACTCCCGCCCAAGGACCCCGGGGTCAGTGTAGAGTGAGTTAGTGGGTTAGTTAAATTGACAAAATGGAGGTCGTTTTGCTGTTGGTGGGAGTGTAGGCTCGAAACCTGTTTGGAGGGGGGGAGGAGCCCTGTTGACGGGCTGGGAGCGTGGCTGCGAACGGTGAGTATCGCTGAGTGGGTACCCCGGGCACCGGGCTAGTCGGCCGTGGTAGGCCAAGGGCCCATGGGGCCGGGTTAGCGTAGTGGGCACGGGTGCGCCCGCTTGGTGCGGGGGCCCGGAGCGCCGTTGGCCGCGTGGCAGTGTCGTGGGCACGGGTGACCCTCGGAAAGGGGCCGGGGCGCCAGCCTGCCACGTGTGCGTTTCAGGGGAGTTGCCATGGGGGCACTCCCGGTGTTTAGGGAGCTGTAGGCTCGGAGGCAGTGTAGTGCCGGGGGTGCCATTGTTGGAGATTCGGCAGAGGGTCGTGCCTGCCAAAGGGAGCCACGCGTCCCAGCCACGAAACCGTGCAAGGGCACGAGGGAAAATTAGAGGGCGAGGCCCGAAATTTGAGTGGACACCAACACAGGCGACGGGAATCTGGTTTTTAGAACCAATAGATTAGCGAGAGGCGCTTGTTGAAAGCCCCGGGTAGTTTAAAGGTTAACGGTTAGGGTAGATAGGAAGTGTACCCCTCCGCACCATCCATCCCTTCGCTCTCGTTGTGGGCCGCTGGACCCACTTTGGGTTAGATCGCTGAGATCTGGGGAGGCCATCTTGAGGCTTGGTTGGGCCTCGGCATAGGACGCTAGCTCTCCCTCATTCCCCTCCGGGAAGGGAACGTAGGGGTGGAGTAGGCTAGGAGACGAGATAGGTTAGCCGAACAAGGACGATAAAGGGGGTTAGGGACGATTTATAGTGGGGAAGAGGGTGAAAATAAAAACAACAAAAAAAAAATAGTTGGGGGCTAAATTGGGTTTTGCAAATTAAGGGGGTGGGTATGGACAGTGACAGGCAAAGGCGATAGGTGGGAGGGAGACAGGTAGGGTAGGTCCGAGTCCACCTTCTGTTGGCCAACACCACCGCACTCCCTCCACCAACCTCCACTGCAAGGCAAAGGCTGGCCAACTTCATCGTCTGCGGCTGTGTGCTGCGGGCCTGTGCCGGCCAACTTCATCGGCTGGTGTTTTCTGCAAGGCCTGTGCCGGCCGGATCGTCCGACGGCTGTTTTTACTGCAAGGCCTGTGCCGGCCAGTTCGTCTGCCGGCTGTGTTCGCCTGCAACGGCCTTTCTGCAGGCTATGTTGCCTTTACCTTTGCCATGTCATGCCCACTGCCCCCGTTCACCAGCCCCGTTCAATTTGCTTTGCCCCCCCCCTGTTCATTTCCATGCGCGCCAGGATCCGCAAGCAACAGTTTGCAAGCTGCAGGAACTGTCCTGTGGCAGCTGCAACACGGCCTGCAGTGGCGGCCCGTGCACCGGTTTTCTGTTGACTCTCTCCTTTTCCTGCAGAGTCCATTGATCCTGGGCCATGGTTAGTGTAAATTTATAAGGTTAAGGTGTTAAGTTGTATTGTAAATATGAGTGCGCCCCCGGCATGTATGTGTTAGCGCCGGCAATTTTATTTAAGTCGTCCGTGTGAGTGAGTTTGTTTAGTTAGTTACTCAGCCCTCAGGTTATTTATTTTGGGGACACGAATACCATGAATGTCGCACTCAGGGATCCGTAGGTAAAACGTACTAGGGGAGAACTACACATGATGGCACACGATAATTTGACGACTCGGACGAGTCTGTAAAAAGGGGAGGGGGTAGTGTTACGGCTTGGAAATTCGCAAACACCATAAAGGTCCCGTAGGTGAGATATATTTCTTAAGTACATGTGTAGTTAGCCCAAACCCATTGTATAGAGGGAATTAATGTGATTCATTCGGGCTGCGATCCTTTGAGTTAGGCGTTTTTCTGTCTACCTTTGTTTTGAGCCACCCACGCCAACAACAAAACAACGCCAGCAGCAAAACCTACCTTCACCACTCGCTACCGCAAACCTCACATCACCGCCATTCCAAACAGCACCATGGCCATCGGACACCGCCGAAAACCCTCCACCACCTTCTCCTACGGCCATTCCCGCACCACCTGTGGGCGCCGAGCGTCGAGCTGTCTTCAGCGAGACACGCGAGACGCGAGTGCAGAGGGCGGGTTTCCTGAGGAGAATTCGGATCAGGAATGATACACGCCCACATCTGATCCACCCAATCAGGAAGCGCGGGGCGGCTAGGCCCCGCCTCCAGACGCGCCTGACGAAAATCGGCATATGCAAATTTGAGGATCAGGAATGATACACGCCCCCTTTCTCTCCATCCAATCGGCGAGCGTGGCTCCGCCCCTGAGGTCGTTTGGATCCGATAATTTGCATATGGTGGGATCCCGAAGCCAATAAAAAGGCGAGCTCAGTGAGGAGTGAGTCAGAGGTCGGTGCAGGAGTGTCGAGTGTCGGTGGAGCAGCAGTATCGTGGGGCGAAGCCAGTAGAGCAGGATCGTGAGCAGTATCGACGGAGCTCGAGGAGATCGTGAGGCGAGATCGGTGGGGCGACGGCTGCGGAGGCGAACGGCTGAGGTGGACCTGGAGGCTCGCGTCGCGGGATTCGAGCGAGCCAGCCATACTCCCTCCCCAGAGCATCAACAATTCCCCCTTTTTCCCCCGCGCTGAGAGAGTGCGACAAGGGGCCCCGTTCCCACCCACACCAGCAGGTGCCCACGGAACCGCCGTGCAGCGACATTCTGCGGCTCGCCACGAGGGCGCGGGTAGGACCCTTCGGTCTCGTGGGCCTGGCCGCTCATCCAGGTCCCACGCGCATTAGGCCCACGGGCCCAGTCTGACTCCCTTGCCTTTGAGGGGTCTTTTCTTTGCTTCGGTGTGAATTGCGTGTTGTGGCGCCGTGTCTTGTAAGGTAGTATTGTATAAGTGGTCCTGTGTTCGTGTAGTCGGTTTTAACTCTTTATATGTGCATTTCTTTTGTTCCATGTGATATATGTGCATTCTCTAAATTGTGAATGTAAATACATGCTGTTCGCTTTACGTGCTATAGGTGTGCTCCGTGTGCCGGAAATAAATGTGCATTGTGTGAACTGTTTTCCCGTTTCGCTTCGTCTTTTCTTTAATTGAACCTCCATCCTGCTTCACGTAAAGGTTCGTAGTGGGTGCAAAACGCCCGGTAAATAATCTGAACCGTCGAGTCGACGATAACACCGCTCGGTTATCCCGATAGTACGGAACGGCCCGCCCAAGCGGCTCGTGTCCGGAGTCGACCTGCGGCGAGGTACGATCGCCCGGTTTACCATCCGCGTGGGTACTTAGGTAGGTCGAATTTGGCGAACAACCCTATCCTACCGGTGGCCGATTGGCACGATTGTGGTGAGGTCGAAAGGCCCACCCGTGACTGGATCCCGGCGTTAGCCGGGAGGTCACGACTGAATTGTCCGTCGGTGGCGAGGCGGTCGCGGTTCGAGTCGCGTGGCCGATCGCACGCCGACGGGCGCGAATTCGCAACAATATATACATATATATACATACATACATACATACACACACACACATTTGTAAAAATATTATTTTTATATTCATATATATATATATATATATTGTTACGGTTGTGAAAATCCGCAAACCACCATTCAGGTTTCCCAGAGGTTAGTTATTTCGGTAAGTGTGTGTGCAGGTTAGATTTCCCCACCAAAGTATAACGGGTCTTGTTCATGTGCCGGGCTTGGATCTTTCAGTTAGCCATTATTCTTTTCTACTTTTTATTTCAAACAAACATCTTCTCATCACAATACCATCACGTCCTCCTCAGCGAAGCGGCAACATGCCGTCGGTGCGAACTCGTGCCGCGACAGGCAGGCGATTTCAACCACGTCCACGTGTGGTCAGCCGCTTTCACGGCAAAACGGATCAGAATGGCCTTACCCTCTGAAGGAGCTGGCCAATCAGAAGTGAGAGGGCGGAGGCCAGCCAGGGATGAAGGTTCGAAGGTGAAAGGGGCGGGCCAAGCCTCGGGGTGAAAGGTGAAAGAGCAAGCGCTCCCGGGACCCAATAAAAGGCCGCATGGGGACGCCGAAATGGGGAGTTGTTCAAGGTGGTTCGGGTTGTTCAGCGTGTGGTCGTCAGGAGAAGTCGTCGGTTGGTTGAGGTTGTTTGAGAAGTGCGTGGAGTTGAGTGTCGTAGTTGGAGCCAGTCAAGTCGCCAGTTCGCTGGAAGGTTCGCCAGCGCAACCAAGGGAGCCAGCCAAGTCCGCAGTTCGCTGGAAGGTTCGCCAGCGCAACCAAGTGAGCCAGTCGGGCTCGGGGGTCCGGGCAACCGACCCTGAAGTGGGCGAGCGAAAGACCCGTTCACTCCTCCAGCGTGTCGTCGGCTAGGCCGACCGACCAGGCCGCAGTGAAGGCCGACGACCGAGGGGAACCGAGCAAGCCGCTCAAGCGACTCGCTTCGTTTGGCTAGGCCGACCGACCAGGCCACAGTGAAGGCCGGACGACCGAGGGGAACTGAGCAAGCCGCTCGCCAAGCCGCTCAAGCGACTGGCGCGTTTACACCACAGGGACGAACAGAGACACCAGAGGTCACCGGCCTGAAGACCTTCGACTCGCCAGAAGGGCGGCAAGGTAACCGGCCCGGTCTCTCAGGGCTGTTCCGGTCATCCCGGCCCTGAGTGCATTAAAGGCTCACGAGGCCCGATTCTGTTCTTTCTTGGGTTTTGCATGGAAGTCTTTGGGCCCTGTCTTGTAAGTAGAATTGTTAAGTGCATGCTCGCGTACATATAAATAGATATCGGCTGTAGGCTTTTCCTTGTGTCTTTTTCCCCATCCCCCATTCATTGCATTGCCTGTAAAATAAATGCCTCTTTGTTTGAACGTAAACCTGCTCGTCGTCGTTTCATTCCATTGACTGCTATGGTGAGTATGGAGAATTAGCTGGCTTTTAAAGCCGATAAAAGTAAATCTGTCCGACGGAACTTGGCGATTTAAAACCGCTCGGCATTCGCACACGGTACGAGCACGCTTAAGCGGCTCATTTCCGTACAAGTTCTCGTCGAGGTACAAGCTCTCGGTAGTCTGTCCGCACGAATAATGAGGTAAATCGATAATTCGGCGATAAACCCTGTAGCGCGGGCAGAGCATTGACAAGTTTGTGGTGTATTAAAAACACCATAGCTGGGTTTCGGCGTTTGTACGGAAGCTACGACTAGATTGTTGCGTTCGGTGGACGCGCGGCCTGGATTGGGCTGAAAAGGTCGTGCACACGCCGAACGGGCGGACATCTACAACAATATATTAAATATATACACACACACACACATGCACATCTGTAAAAATATTATATATATTTGTATTATATATATATATATATTTATTATATATATATTATATAATATACACACACATGCACATCTGTAAAAATATTATATATATTTGTATATATATATATGTATGCATGTGTGTGTGTGATGTAATGTGTGTATATTTATAATATATATATATATATATATATATATATATATTACCGGGCGTAGTGGCGTACGCCTGTAATCTGCTACTCGGAGGCTTGGGTTGGAGGATTGCTTGAGGACGGGAGCTCTGCGCTGGGGTGTGCTATGAGAGGGTGTAGGGCAGCCCGGAATCATGGCGAAACCCAATCCTTATCCCTGTGTCGTAAGAGGCGACCAGGGTTGCGTCAGGAAGGGCATCCGGCAAAACCTATGCCAAATCAGTATGCGGATCATAACGGATGATCCGCTGTGGCGACCCCTAACGGGAGCAGCCGAAAGAAGAACATCAACAACATATATATATATATATATACACATATATAGTGTTGCGGTTCTGGGAACCGCATCGCTCCAAAGCAATAGCAACCATCATACAGCGATCTCCAGACAGTTATACCATTAATATACGTTCAGCCAGACCCTTCTCTTTTGTCTAGCGGTACAACGGGACAGTGCGTTGTGTAAACTTCATAGCTAGGTCTGATTAAATATCTGCACTCATTCCTATTCTTTTTTCTACTCTTATTCCTGAGGTAAATCCCAAGCACGTGTGCCCTTCGCTGTGAGATGCTCCTCAGCGAAGGCCAAGCAGGCATTATGCCGGACACCCCTCTGCAGAAATCACAGCCTGCCAAACTCACGTGCAGCGGTAATTTCCACCCACTGGACAGAAAGCACACCCAACACGACGCGCGTGCTGCACGGAACACGTACCGAGGAGATGGAAGAAACGGCAACTTGCAAAGCGCAAGCGGCCGCGCCCTTTCCAACCCATCTCCAAATCCCCATTTAATAATTATATCTATCTTCTTCTTCAACTCAACCCTACATACAATAATTACATCCAATCCTTTCCCTCAATTCCCTGACACAGATCAGGGCTGGCATCGTGCATCCCACTGCCTCTGATAACCACGAACACCATGCTCGATGGCGGGTGGACCCGCACGCTGACCACGTGTACAATGGTGGACTCTCATGCAGCCATGATACTTTGTTATCGTACAGAACGAGGCATGAGTAACACACATCTTTGGTTGGGTCTGCGCATTGGGCTACAATAACCTCTTACCATCGGTCTTCGCTCACCACGATGGTAACAAATGTCTCCCACGGACGGCGGACATCCTCCCCACCTCTGCCTCGATGCAGCTGCTACCAGGTAGAGGTATGCTGTGCGGCTGGATCGCTCGGGCCGTGTGGTGCACCATGGAGCAGGTACATTGACCAGCGCTGGCCGCGGGTCGCCGGAACATGGCACGGCACGGGGTTCGGTGTAAAGCGATTCATGTCACGGTGCTCGGAGCGAGACGATTCTGCAGCTTGGAACCATCTGGCCGGAAGTGAAGTGGAGCCGCTTCCGGTCATGGCAGCCAGCCCCTGTGCTGGCCAGGGTCCAACCTGAGCGCCCGATTTGGATGATGACACATCGCTTTGGGTCGTCGCCCCAGCTCCACACCACCGGATCTATAAAAGGACGGGTCGCTGGGCGGTGGAAAGAGTAGTCGTCATCGTTCGAGGGTCATCGTCGTTCAGAGTAGTCGTCGTTCGAGAGTCGGCGTCGTTCCTGATGTGTCGTTCCTGCTCGTCGTTCCTGGTGTGTCGCTCCTGCTCGTCGTTCCTGGTGTGTCGTTCCAGAGTCGTCGTCGTTCCTGAGTCCTTCAAGCGTCGTTCCTGCCCATCGTTCCTTTCTTCATTCCTGTCGGCTCGTTCTGTCTGGCTTGGGATCGACAACCTACCCATTTGCCTGCTATCTCCGCCTCTCCCTCCATCCATTGGCTTCTGACTCCACCCAAGTCCCTCCCTTCACGCCCGACGGTCAGGTCTCATTCTCTGGACGGACGCTAGCTGCACGAAGTGCCACGAAGCAAGAGACGACACGCCAGCTGTCAGGGAGGTATCACCCAGTGGAGCATCCCCCCAAAAACGTATTGGTGGCATTATCTGGCAATCGTGCAAGGTCTTGAGAGACCGTTCGCCTCATCTCCTCTCCTTTTTCTCTTCATTAACTCCTCTTCATCGGGGTGTGTGTGTGTGTGTGTGTGTGTCATGGCACCTGTCCTCGTTTAAGTTAAGATTGTACAATAATTATATCGGGATAACTCTTCTCTGTGTCTGCTTTTGTAAGTTGCTTGTATATTTCTGCACCTCTCACATTTCCTCCTATTCTTGCTACAGACAACAATAAAAGCTACATTCACAGTGCCACATATCTTTCCTCGCCTGCTTATTAATAAATCCTTTGTAGAAATGTTCCCAGCTCGTTTTTTGTCTTTTCTTTCTTTGATCCAGCATGGTCCGTATCCTAACTTAGCCGGGACTTTGTTCCCAACGATCCATTCCTTTTAGCCGGTACGTCCTTGGCGGTGTGGCTCGGCTGCATCCGATTCGTAAAGTGATCCGGTTCGGACACGCGTAACCAAGGGCGTGTTCCCGGGTAATTTAAATACTGGATCATTAGGTAACCCAGTTAACCCATAGACGGAGGACCCGAGGTCCGTGGTTGAGTTATTGGCGTCACGGTCGTTGGCGACCCATCGCGTCACAGAATTATGCGTGTGCGATGGCTTGCAATTCCGGGGAGTCTGTTGGGAACCCGAGATAGCTTCTCCCCCTGGTGGTCTTCTCACCCGACCCCAACAAATATAATTATATATATATATATATATATATATATATATTATATATATATATAATATATATATATATATATATATATACAGTGGGGAGAACAAGTATTTGATACATGCCGATTTTGCAGGTTTTCCCACTTCAAAGCACGTTAGAGGTCTGTAATTTTTATCATAGTACACTTCAACTGTGAAGACGGAATCTAAAACAAAAATCCTGATAATCACATTGTTTGATTTTTAAATAATTAATTTTGCATTTTATTGCATGAAAAAGTATTTGATACATCACAAAAAACAGAACTTAATATTTGGTACAGAAACTTTGTTTGCAATTACAGAGATCAGCCGTTTCCTGTAGTTCTTAACCAGGTTTGCACAGACTGCAGCAGGGATTTTGGCCCACTCCTCCATACAGATCTTCTCCAGATCCTTCAGGTTTCGGGGCTGTCGCTAGGAAACACAGACTTTCAGCTCCTCCAAAGATTTTCTATTGGGTTCAGGTCTGGAGACTGGCAGGCCACTCCAGGACCTTGAGATGCTTCTTACGAGCCACTCCTTAGTGTGCCTGGCTGTGTGTTTCGGGTCGTGTTCATGCTGGAAGACCCGCCACGCCCATCTTCAATGCTCTTGTTGAGGAAGGAGTTGTTGGCAAGATCTCGGATACATGGCCCCATCCATCCTCCCTTCAATACGGGCAGTCGTCTGTCCCTTTGCAGAAAAGCAATCCCCAAAGAATGATGTTTCCACCTCATGCTTCACGTTGGGATGGTGTCTTGGGTTTGTATCATCCTTCTTCTCCTCCAAACACGGCGAGTTGAGTTTAAACCAAAAGCTTATTTTGGTCTCATCAGACCACATGACCTTTCCCATTCCTCCTCTGGATCATCCAGATGGTCATGGCAAACTCAGACGGCCTGGACATGCGCTGGCTTGAGCAGAGGGACCTTGCGTGCGCTGCAGGGATTTTATCCATGACGGCGTAGTGTGTTACTTATGGTTTTCTTTGATACTGGGTACCAGCTTCTCTAGGTCATTGACCAGGTCCTGCGTGAGTTCTGGGCTGATCCCTCACTTTCTCATGATCATTGAGGCTCCACGAGGTGAGATCTTGCATGGAGCCCAGACGAGGGAGATTGACTGTTATTCTTGAACTTTTCCATTTTCTAATAATTGCGCAACAGTTGTTGCTCTCACCAAGCTGCTTGCCTATTGTCCTGTAGCCCTCCAGCCTTGTGCAAGTCTACAATTTTGTCGCTTGATTCCTAAGACAGCTCTCTGTGTCGTTTGCCCATTGTGGAGAGGTTGGAGTCTGATTGATTGAGTGGGACAGCTGTCTTTATGCAGATAACGAGTTCAAACAGGTGCAGTTAATACAGGTAATGAGTGGAGAATGGGAGGCTTCTTAAAGACAAAACTAACAGGTCTGTGAGAGCCAGAATTCTTACTGGTTGGTAGGTGATCAAATACTTATTTCATGCAATAAAATGCAAATTAATATTTAAAAATCATACAAGTTGATTTTCAGGATTTTTTTTTAGATTCCGTCTTCACAGTTGAAGTGTACTATGATAAAATTACAGACCTCTACGTGCTTGTAAGTGGGAAAACCTGCAAAATCGGCAGTGTATCAATATTGTTCTCCCCACTGTTATATGTATGTATGTTATATATATATATATTATATGTATGTATGTATATATATGTATATATTATATATTAATATACAGTGTATATATATATATATACAGTGTATATATATATATATATGAGGCGCCGTGAGGAGAGTGATGTAAGGACCATCGGCTTTTTGGAGTTAATGCCATATTAGCACTATTTAACCCTTCCCTATCATCCGAGCCTATCATCTCATATCATTAAAAAAAATGTCACTTACATCACTCCTCCTCGCGGGGCTCTATAATCGACAGTGGAACTTCACATAGTTGGTACATCTCGGAGTTGGCAACTTCTCCTACTTGGTGGGTTTCGGCTGGTCCCAACCGAAGCTAATGCAATTTTTATTGACAGAACTTCCCCGGACTTAGCACTTATCGTTTCAGCACTTGGCACCAAAAAGCCAGTCCCAATTAACCAATCAACTTCTCAGACTTGCCAGTGAAGAAAACTTTCACGGCGATAGGCCCAATTAACAATGTAGTTTTTAATAGTTTTCTTTCCACCAAACTCAACTTCCCACTTACAACCGTTAGATCAAGGCATTATCAAGACCATGAAGACCCAATACTGACAGATGCTGCTCCGTAGGGTAATCAAAGACGTAGAGAACGGTCTGGAGACATCACGCGTGTCTGTCCTCTTTGCCTGCCTATGGGTCGCAGACAGCTACGTCGTGCTTCGGTCGCTCTGGTTTCACGGATACATTCACTGATGATCCAGAAGACGAGATGCCTTTGGCCGATCTCGTTCGACGGTTTCAATGCGTAACCGGATCGGGAGACGATACTCCCATAGAATACGTGGCGTGTGACGACGAACTCATTACCAGTGACGTCAACTGTACGGAGGACGACAGTCACTGCCCACTGCCCGCTGATGATGACGATGACGACAACGATGACGACCATGCAGAAAACGAACCATCCCCGACAATAACAACGAGACAAGCGATTGAAATGATGGACAAGCGATTGAAATGATGGACAAGCTCAGAGACTTTTTCTACGAGACAATATGCCCGATTATGTGCAGCTTATCACACAGATGAACAATTATTTGCTTGAAAAATTCGTGGCTTCTTCCTGCCAGACGAACTTGATGTCTTTTTTCATTCGCCAGGATAGCTGATAAAATTATTGTTACATGTAGTAATGAAGATACATGTACATAATTTGCTAATTTTAAATAAACACTATTGTATATCTTGCTAAGGTTTTAACGAGAAGTTATTGTACATATCTTGTGTTACATAATGTACATACAGATGTATACAATCACTTCACTGTTTTCAATTGGTTTTTTGTTGGCACTCTTGCGGGAACTCCCAATCTTCTCGACTAGGTCTTCTTCGAAGTTGGCAGCTTTGGGACGGTGCAAGACGGGACAGTTTCCTTATGTTCATATATATATATATATCATTGTACATATATATATATAGCAATATATAGATAAATATATATTATTATATATATATATTGTTGTGGGCTGGGGGTCGGTGCGGAATGACCACTAGGTGGCAAGCTTTGCCGGCTCCCACCAAACTCCCGGAATTGTAGCCGTCGCTCCGGATAATTCCGTGAGCTGGCGGGTCGCTGACCGATGGGACGCCAATATCTCAACCGCGTAGCGTTAGGGTCTGTTGGTCTAAAAACAATTACCGTAAATGCTTAGCTAATGCGATTTTTAGAAGTACTACGCGGGAAGCTCCCAAATCCTCCTACTCAGGAACGCACTGCTTGACCGATTTACTTCTAATGCCCAGTGGTAGATTCACACATTACGACAACCTTTGCCACCTACCTTTCTGGCTCGTTGCAGTCGAGCGGGGCCTGCCCAGGACGTCCCGGCTATGATAGACCAATTACCGGGGATAAAACCCCGCTTATACTCAGACCCAAAACCATGCTAGACCAATGTAAAGCCGCTGTCACACCTTGACGATTTAGCCAGCGTAGCCCGATTTATGAAAAATTTCTCTAAAACGCTGGCACACGTCGAATACGTTTTGTATACGTGAAGACCACGCTGAAAAACACCGCCATAAGTCGTAGTACGCTGGCTTTAAACGTTGTACTTTTGGGTTGTCCTCAAATTTTTGCATGCTTGAAATTTTACGACGTATGCCGGCGTATGACTCACACGTTCCGCTACGCTGGCCATAAGTTGTAGGCACGTTACGCGATTGTTGACACACGTCGACACACGTTACTTGTAAGTTACTCATAAGTCGAAACACGTCGAGGTAATGTTTAGCGTACCCGAAACTTACTTCTAACCTATGAGTAACGTTTTGTAAGCACGCTACACGAACGTTGTTCACACTTCGCAACACATTACTTGAAAGTTCCTCAAACGTCGAAAACGCAGTCAAAGTAATGTTTAGGGTACCCGTGACTTATTTATAACCTATGAGTAACGTGCTTGGGAATTATTTGTAAAGCATGTCCTACGCACAAATACGTATGTAGACGTATTTGACGTCTTCAGGACGACCACAGAACTTAATGAACGCGTTTCTAACTTACAGATACCGTATAATGGCGTATTGCAGCGATTAGGGGAATTGGTATATAAAAAGGGGCTTCGCAGGAGGAACCCGTCTGTTTTTTTAGACTTCGTGGTGAGTACATGTCCATGTCATTCCGAGAGATGGAGGATACGGCAAGGCTGAGACGACAATACCTACCTGTCCTCCAACATCACATGACCTCATCTCGAGTTGACACTGCACCAGTTGCGTGCCAATAGAGCCGGGAGAAGAAGACGTGAACGGAGGAGAAGGAACTGGTCAGACCATGGATCGGGAGGCGACTCCATTACGGCATATATGACCAGCTCATGGTGGAACTCCGGAACGAGGACCATGCATCCTTCATCAACTTCCTGCGAATACCCCAGCGATGTTCGACGAGCTGCTAGCCAGAGGGGTCCAAGGATAACCAAGCATTATTATTAAATCATTTCAATAGTCCAGTGGAAGCGATTTAACTCGTTCAATGGAAACGATTTCAATTGCCGAGCACCAGCGTCCAAAAACAATAGGCGAGTGACAGCCATTCTTAAAAAGTGAAGTTGCAGCCTATGAATAGAAAACCTCACGTAATCGTCGACGATACGCTGCACGCTATGCATACTTGTTAGACTATCGTTGGGCATAGGTTGTGGACGCCTAAAACACACTAATCAATCGTTGGTATAACTTATCTATAAGTTATCGAAGCATTCTGTGTTCATTACTAGTACATTATGCATTTGTCCAAGTCGTTTTGAATACTTTAAAAACTGAAACAAAAAAAAAGTTCATCGTGGAATGAGAAAAAAAAATTAGCCGAAAAGAACATCGAACAATGGTGCAAAGTAGTCTCTATTCGTGGACGCAACGAGGATCCATCATCACCCACACCCTCCCCATCACGCTCACCTACTACTACTGACATGGACATACTACTACTACCAATACTACTACTACTACTTACTACTGACACGCTCACCTACTACTACTACTACTACTACTACTGACACGCTCACCTACTACTACGACTACTACTGATACTACTGACATTGACATCTACTCAACATGGAGTCTGGAACACTGACGGGTTCCTCTTGTGAAGCCCATTTGTATGTACCAATTCCCCTAAATGCTGCCAATACGCCATTATACGGTAGATGTAAGTTAGAAACACGTTCAGTAAGTTCTGTGGTCGTCCGGAAGACGTCAATCAAATTCGTCTACATACGACAATGTGCGTTTGAGATACGTTACACATAGGTTCAAAGCACGTACTCATAGGTTCAAAGCACGCTACTCATAGGTTCAAAGCACGTTACTCATAGGTTAAAAATTAAGTTTCGGGTATGCTAAACATTACCTCGACGTGTTTCAACTTATGAGTAACTTACAAGTAACGTGTGTCCGACGTGTGTCAACGATCGCGGAGCGTGCAGAGAACTTATGCCAGCGTTGCGGAACTTGTGAGCCATACGTCGAGTACGTCGTAAAATTTTCAGCATGCTTGAAATTTCACGACGTACTAGATGTATCCACGGAATATGACAGCGTACTTCCTCGTTTTTCAGCGTGCTCTTAACGTATACACAACTTACCCATACCGTATTCGACGTGTGCCAGCGTTTTAGACACATTTTTCATAGGTCGGCATACGCTGGCTAAATCGTCAAGGTGTGACTGTGATGTTGACACTTCCAATTTTCAGGCGGTTATGATTTAAATTGGCGTGCGGCAGTGTTTAACAGGCTACGCCACGAGTTCGTCGGCGATACGTGCAGCGCTCTATGCCTAAGTTAAACTATCGTTGGGCATAGGTTGTGAACGCCGACAACAGGCTAAGCATTCGTTGGTATAAGTTATCTATAACACAACGAAACGTTCTGTGCCCGTTACTAATATGTTATGCATACGACCAACACGTTATGAATACGACCAAAACTTTTTTAAAAACCTCAAAACTTCAGCGTACGCCAACGTTTTACATACATTTTTATACGTTGCATTGCTGGCTAAACGTCAAGGTGTGACAGCGCCTTAAGAAGGGACAGAAACGGACTGGGAACATTTCTAATAAATTTATTAACAGTAAAATAAAGACAAAGGCAAGACTTGGCGTGAATATGCAAGCAGGGAAATATTTACAATAAGCAAAAACACTTACTCAGTTCTACTTAAAGACGGGCCCACACGCAGACACACGCACAAAAAGAAAAGAAACCCCAGAGTCTTTATTTGACCCTCGCAGCCGTGAAGAGAGACAAGCTGGGGGTCAGAGTTTGTGGGTACCTGGTCGGCGGAGGGAAAGCGTGCTCTGTAGTGCGGCACCTGCCAAAGGTCGTCGGTTTGGTCCCAGTCGCACGTGTGGGACTCGTGGCTCATGGCAGAGCTCGAGTGGCGAATAGTCGGGGTCCACAGAACTCCTCTCCCTGTAACAGCCACAGTGAAGAACGAACCAGACTGCTCACAGCCACCGTGAACAAAACTGCCTGACCTAACCACCGTGAAAACTCTTCCTTACTCAGGAGTCTCGGAGATATATCTCCTCCCACATCTCCTCCCACCATGGGGAGGGGCTCTTGGCGAAAAACGCTGCGCTGTCCTCCCCTCATTGGACAGGGTCCTTCGGCCCACCTTTCCTAGGCGGGACCTTGGCCCCTGCCGGGAAACCCCAACCGCTCTTTCCACGCGGGGTCACACTTGATGAGTAACAGTATAACGCTGCAAAGGCCCTCCCGGGAAACCCCAGCCAGTCCTCCACGCAGGCCCACACTCGACGAGTAACAGTATCAACGTTGTAAAGGTACGTTGGTGGTGCAGCCGGTTGGCAGTGGATCGTCACGGGCCGAGGGGTCATGCAGATGGCTTGTTGGTTGTTGTTAGATGTAAAGATTTAATAACCTAACTAAAAGAAGTCGCAACGCACTTTTGATTCTCCCACTAGACAAAAGGAAAGGGGTCTGACTACATATGTACTTAACGGGATAACTGACTTTTGGGACCTGTGTGTTGAATGCAAATGGTTTCAGATCCGAACATATATAATATATATATATATATATATATATATATATATATATATATATATATATATATATATATATATATATTATGATCAAACAAATCCATGGTGAGTTCTCCAACTTTAAATGAAGAAAGAATTGCTCAACGTCTCAGTTAATTACATGTGACAAGCCACATGCATCCACTAACCTTTCTCAAGAGTGAAAATTATCTCAAAATCCCCGATACACCCAAAGGTAGGGGTGGGAAAAGCTAGACAGCCCATCACCCACGTGTCATGTCACTCGCGAATTATGACTTACATTTTGACCATAAATATGTGAAAATGTATATGTATATCTATATGTATATATATATATATGTGTGTATAGTGTCGGAACCTGCCATTCATGGGGATACATCCTAGAAAATGCCGTGAATGTTGGGGCATTGTTTCAATGGGAAAAGGGGAATAGGTTCCTTTTGGTTCGTGATTCATTAGAGAAAATAAAAATCCCGTGAAAAGCCACGAATAGGCCCGTGAAAAACCACAAGTACACCCGCAAAAACCGTGAAATGCGAATAAGTAAAAAACCCGTGAAACTGCAAATATGCCTGCGAACAACCACAAATACGTGAAGTACAGGGCCACAGATGCAGAAGCTGGTCGCATTTTATCAACCGTGAATACGCTGGGTCCGCGAATTGCAGGGTTCGACTAATATATATGTACACACACACACACACACACATACAACACACACACACACACACACACACACTGGGCTATGAAATTGCTCAGTTTATATATGGCCATGATATGTCTGCAGGGTAAGGGAGCGAGCTCAGAGTTTTGCCATTAGTGTAACACACAACAAGAAAGTGTGTCACTACATGGTAGAAAGGAACTCTACTGAAAGCTGTTCGTGTCTGAAGGAATCATATTTGACACACTTTGGCAGGTATGTTTGTGTAATGTTTTTTTAAATCTTTTTTTCAACTAATGTATGAAATATGAAATCTGTAATGTGTTCACTATTGTTGTTTTCCATTAATTGTTTACATTGGTTCTGTTGCTGGAAATTGCAAAGTACTGTATGTTAACTAAAAATGATAATATGACTTCGAAGCACTCTGTTATATTACATACATGATATGCTTTTAATGGCTTTGATGAATGTTATTAAAAATTTTTTTTATGTTTAGATGGTTGAACATTATAAAAGCAAGCCAGATGGACTGCTCACAAGTCTGAAGCAAGTGTGTCCAGCACCTGGTGAGATTTTTTTTTTCAATTATGCCATGACGTTTGTCGGTTAGATGTTTGCAGACAGATTTGAAAGGAGCAAAATAATAATGTAACACACTTGACCTTGCATAATGAAATGAAAAACGAGAGTAGTCTCTTCCTTTGGAGAGAAAAACGAGCCAGTCTCTTTCTCTTCCTTTCTAGCGATGTATCCCTATGAATATCCGGGTCCGACACTATACATATACAGTATATATATATATATATATTATATATAATATATATATTATATATATATATTATATATATATATGGCAGTCCTTCTGTCCGTGTCTGTCTGTCTGTCTGTTTTTTTGTGACGAATAAGCTCTAGACCAGTGAACCGATCTTGATGAAACTTTACACATATATAGAAATAACATTCAGCTCCAGGATGCGCTAAGTGGCTCTCCATAAAAATGAAAAAATATATATATAAAAAAAAAAATACATATATATATATATATATATATATATATATATATATATATAAATAAAATAAATAAAATTTCCATTAGAAAAAAAAAATGGCTTTCGAATAGTGCGCCGGCGTATTAATCATAACAAAAGGCTTCATGGTTAAAAACGCTCGGGTTTTTGAAATACAAAATGTTCGTATTCGTTGACTTTTTAAACATACACATTCTCCTCTCTGTTATTTGAATTCTCGAACTGCACGCGCACGGCAACAGCTAACTGCTGATCGATCTGCTCATGAAAGAGCCAGGCAAGCGGAGTCAGCTGCAGAGAGAGAGAGAGAGAGAGAGAGAGAGAGAGAGAGAGAGAGAGAGAGAGAGAGAGAGAGAGAGTCGTCTTATGCTGATATATCTGCTCATGAACGAGCCAGGCAAGCAGAGTCGGCTGCAGAGAGAGAGCGTCGCCTAACTGCAATAGAGCGTCACACCGACGGGCGAGAGAAGCACAAAACTCACGTTCCAGCTTTCTAGGTCTGGGTTTTGGCAGGACATCAAGGACAGTTGCCACTGCTGCTAGAAACATTGAGTGGCTCAAGGCCACCTTCAACTATGACCTATCTTGAGGATTACGGCAGCATAAAGCCTTCCTTCCATAAATCTCAGGAAAAAAGAAGCCTTCCTAATTTTCTCCATACAACTAATGCCTCAGTCTAACTAACGTGAGGAAATAGGGAAATTTCCCGGTATTACCGGGTACTTCAGCTAGTATATACATATACATATACATATACATAAACAAAAAAGCTATCCAGAGGAAGAGACTGGCTCGTTTTTCATTTCATTATGCAAGGTCAAGTGTGTTACATTATTTATTTTGCTCCTTTCCAACTGTCTGTGAGGAGGTGATTGCTTGAAAATTTTGACGTGATGAGACCTGGGGCCATTATTTCATGCTAGAATCAAAGCAAGCCAACATAGACAGCAAACATCTTGGTTTCCACCAACAGCATTCTCTGAGCTTCAGAGACCAGATATTGGTGAGATTATGGTGGGTGGTTACACCTACGACTGGTCTGGTCCCTCTAATGGTTACCATATCCAGGGAGTTGCAGTAGCTGTGTCCAATAAGCTGAGTCACAAGATAATTGAGGAAACACCGGTTTGTGGAAACAGAAGCTGGGGTGAAGCAGTTGAAAGGGAGTAAAGCTCCTAGGATCTGTGCATCCATGGTGAACTCTCAAGGCTGGTGCAATGCTGTACTCGTGTCATTGCATGCAGTTATGTGCTCTGTCTGGAACACAAGCACATCCAACTGATTGAAGAGGGGCCTTGTTGTCCTCTCTGGAAAGGGAAGGTGATTACAGGACTGCAACAACTATGAAGGGGTGACGCTGCTCTCAGTGCGGGCAAGGTCTTTGCTTGGATAATTCTTGATAGAGTTCGCCACCATCTGCTTGAGCACCAGCGTCCAGAGCAGTCAGGCTTTACATCAAAGAGGTCAACAATTGACCGTATCCTTGCTCTTCGGGTCCTCACCGAATGCAGATGAGAGTTTTAGCAGGAGTTGCTCACAGCCTATGTTGATCTCGGCAAGGTGTTCAACTAAATGAATTGGGATGCCTTCTGGAGGATTATCGGTCTTCGCTAGGTGCCCCCAAACTTATTAATCTTATTTCTGAATTTCTACTCTGGTACTGAGAGTGCTGTGAGGTGTGAGGGTTCCATCTCCAATATATTTCGGTTGTTATTTGAGTTTGTCAGGGGTGTGTACTGGCTCCATCACTTTTCAGCGTTTGTATGGACTGGATTCTGCAGAGGGTGTTTGAGAGATCAAGCTACGTACATTGTTTGGGAGTGTCAAGATCTCTGACCTTGCTTTCGCAGATGATTCAGTCATCTTTGCGGAATGCTGGATATCCTTTTGCAGGCCCTTGAGGTGCTGAATGAGGAGTCGGACCTGCAGGGTTACGGGTTTCCTGTGTCAAAACTAATATCCAGTCTTTCAATGACATCTTAGATGCTGCTATGTTGTCTGTACCTGTGTTAATGGTGAGGATGTTGAGGTAACAAAGAGATTCACTTACCTAAGCAGTGATATTCATGTCTCCACATGTTGTGAGCCAGAGGACAATAGACATCTGGGTCAGGCCAGGGGAGTCATGGAGTAAATGAATCATGGGGTGTGGCACTGTCAGTATCGATGCAGGAGGATGAATGTTTGAGTCTTTAAGTCCTTGGTGCTTCCAGTCTTGCTCTACGAATGTGAGACTTGGACTCTCACCATGGATCTGAGATGGAGACTTTTCTACTTCATACCAGGTTTCTTCGGAGAATCCTTGGCTATTGCTGGTCAGACTCTTTGTCCAACGAGTGGTTGCTGAGAGAGAATGAGATGAGATTTGTTACCTGTGTAGTCCGTGAGTGTCAGTTGTGGCTGTATGGACATGTGGCTTTTTTTCCTGATGCTGATCCTGCTTACGAGATTCTCTCAGCGAGGGAGCTTCATGAGTGGAGGAGGCCACGTGCTTCATGGTTGCAGCAGGTTGATTGGCATATCAAGGAGATGGGGATGGGCCAGGTATCTTCCTGGGGGATGACCAGATTGAGGCCCGTGGAGTACCAGCAGAAAGTGGATGCAGCAACGCGCTTCTCCGGTGCATGCTGACCTGTCCTGACCTGACCACCAAAAATATTCAAGGTTCAGCCAAACAATCATATCGGTGCCTACCATTGCCTATGTTTATCCCCTAAGACTAGCTTCTCCCCTTCGCCTGTGTCTTCCTTCCAATTCTTCTAACTTGGCTGCCATATTTGCTAACGTCCCAAGAACAACCATCAATACATTTGTCATTGTTCTTGTCACTATTGCTTTTACCATTTTTTTATTTTTTTTACTGTCACTGTTCCTCTGGTCATCACTGCTTTTGCTGTCACAATAGTTTCTCCCTCAGTCACGAATACGACTTCTTTGATCACTTTATTTTCTGTCTCTTCCAGCTTCCCTTACCCTGTTACTTTGCCCTCCTCTGTTTCCTCTGCCATCTCTCTTCTGGCCATGCTATAACATCTACCACCTAATCTAACTCCTCTGCAACCACTTCTACATCCACAACTTTACTGGGATAACTTACACTAATACTAACAACTGTGCTCGCATCTCTGCTACCACTGACCCTTGGCACACTTATCATCTGTGACACTGCTGTTGCTACTACTTCCAACATATGCTATGCTTGTCACATCTATTCTGGCTCCATCTGTTACATTCACCCAATCTACATCTGCCTCTGACACGTCCGCCAATGCACGTCCGCCAATGCCGCATGCGCCTATGCCATGTCCGCCTATGCCACGTCCACCAATGCCTTGTCCGCTAATGCCTTGTCTGCCAATGCCATGTCTGCCAACTCTGCCCTATCAGCGCCCATGTGCTGATGTTCCTGCAACATACTTTTTACTGCATGTTCGACCTAGATTGAGCCAACCCCAACCAACTCATTTCAGCGGGCCTGGGCTGCAGCCATTTCTTATTGGTCCACTGTGATTCCATCCCAAAGTTGGGCCTGGCCACACAATTTTATTACTAACCTCAAGCTGGCTGGCTGTTAGTTCAGTCTAGCCTGCTTTCAATGCATTCAGGCTGGCTTACATATGAGCCAGGTCAGCTCTTAGGTGTCCTCGGCCCACTGTTATTTTGGCCGAGCAGTTCAACTGGTCCCTCCAACTCTCACTCCAAACTGGGGTGAACACTGGCCCATTAGATGAATAAACTTTAGTGAAGATCAGAGAAATATACGTAGGTTATATAATTTGAACCTGTGGTGCCAGCATCAGATCCATCTATCCATCCATTGGGACCATACTCTGTATAGAGCGTTGCTGCTGCCGAAGCAGTCTCCTGGGCTATTGGGCACAATCCTGGACAGGTTGCTACTCCGACGCAGGATACTCGAATGGCTCACTTATCCCAGCAAGCTGGAACTCATTTTGCGGACCTCCGAAGGATGACAGGCTGAGTCAACCCCACCTGGTATTAATGCAACAACTGAGTGGGATTTGACCTCAGGACCCTAGGATCGCAAGCCTGCCACCCTAACCATTTAGCCAACACCAGGCTGCATCAGATTATCAGATGATAAGTGCTCAGATGGGAATACAAAACAGGACAAATCAACATACTGTATTTTATTCACATACAACATTCTATTTGAAAACATCCATTTTAATTTTCAATAATAACATTTAACAGAGCTTTGCTCAAGGTGCTACATGTACAAATGGCAAAATGGTGGAATTTTTTTTATCCATCCTCCCCTCACAAAGTTTCCTTTCCCACCCCTCCCATTGCACTACTTACTGTATTACCTCTTCTCACCTTCCTCCTTGCCCTCCCTACCCATGCGTTCTCCCTCTCTCCTTATTGCTTCCTTTATCAATTCCTTCTTTCTTAACCCCCCCCCCAAAAAAAGATACAACTGTTGCACACCTATAATATATTATGTCCAATATGTTAAATCAAATGGCAGTGTGTTTCTACCTTTAATAGGTAAACAATGTTAAAGCACAAAAAATGCAAAACCCTTTCTCTCGTTTGTTACCTTTCATGCGAATGCAACCCTCTTCCATATCACCGCCCTGTCTCACAGAACCGGCCTACTGCTCTCCCGAACAACCATCCCTTTACATTGAAGAAGATCTTCTTGTGCTAGACCACGAGAATGAGCTGGGAAAAGGAAATTTTGGCTCAGTGGTTCCTGCGATCTACAAGCGACCCACGTTTGTATTGCTGTGCTAAAGGCTTTGAAAATATATTGCTGTTTCACCATTTTAATAGTTTCTCGTGTTCTTGCTACTTGTGTTTTCAATTTCCAATGCAAATTTATGTGTTCAGATTCAGCATTGTGTAAAGTAGCTTCTCTGACAAGAGATTCATGCATAGTGCTTCTTTTCCTTTTTAACCAAACACCACTTTCTGAGAATAGGGGAAATCAAAGTGAGTTTTGAAATCAGGTCAGGTCGAGTCAGGTATGGGAGCAAGCGCAGGAGCAGCACATCGCTGCATACACTTTCTGCCGGTACTCCAGAGGCCTCCATCTGGCCATCCCCAGGCAGAAGCCTGGCCCATCCCCATCTCCTTGAGATGCTGATCAACCTGTGACAACCACAAGACACTTGGTCGGTGCATTGGCCTCCTCCACTCACGAGGCTCCCTCGCTGAGAGAATCTGGTGAGCAGGATCAGCATCAGGAAAACGAGCCACATGTCCATACAGGCACAGCTAGCGTTCACAGACTATGCAGGAAACAAATCTCATTTGAGTCTCTCTCAGCAACCACTCGTTGGACATAAAGTCCAACCAGTGATAGCCAACGATTCTCCATAGAGACCTGGTACCAAAGGAATTAAGTCTCCATCTCAGATCCCTAGTCAAAGTCCAAGTCTCACATTCCTAGAGCAAGAATGGAAACACCAAGTACCTGAAGTCTCAGACTTTCATCCTCCCGCACAGGTACCGACAGCGCCACAACCCATGATGCAGTGAATCCATGACTCCCCAGACCCGACCCAGACGTCGATCGACCTCTGGCTCACAGCCAGCTGAGATATGAATATCACTGCCAAGGTAAGTGAATCATTCCATGACCTCAACATCCTCACCACAAGCAGGCACAGACAAGGTAGCAGCATCCAAGATGTCATTGAAAGCCTGGATCTTAGTTTTGACCCAGGAAACCCATAATCCCAGCGGCTCCGACTCCTCATTCAGCACCTCAAGTGCCCCCAAAAGGATATCCAGAGTCTCTGCATGGATGACTGCATCATCTGTGAAATCAAGGTCAGAGAACTTGACATTCCCAAACGATGCACCGCAGCTTAATCTCTCCGACATCCTCCCCAGAATCCAGTTCATAAAAGTGTGGGGGCCAGTACACACCCCTGACAAACTCCAGTAACAACTGGAAATAAGTCAGAGACGGTATCACCACATCTCACAGCACTCTCAGTACCAGAGTATAGTTCAGAAATCATATTGATCAGTTTTGGTGGCACCCCACGAAGACCAAGTATCCTCCAGAGGGCATCCCGATTCACTGAATCAAACATTTTGCAGAGATCAACATAGGCTGCAAGCGCCCTTGCTGAAACTCTCGTCTGCATTTGGTGAGGATCCAAACAGCAAGGATACGGTCGATTGTGGACCTCTTTGGTGTAAAGCCTGACTGCTCTGGATGCTGGTGCTCAAGCAGATGGTGACGAACCCTTTCAAAAATTATACGAGCAAAGACCTTTCCCAGCACTGGGAGCAGCATCACCCCTTGGTAGTTATTGCAGTCTTGGCGATCACCCTTCCCTTTCCAGAGGAGGACAACAAGGCCCCTCTTCCAGTCAGTTGGGTTAGGCAGGGAGAGTAAGCAACAGAACTGCATGAAACGACACGAGTACAGCATTTCTTCCAGCCTTGAGAAGTTCAGCATGGATGCCACAGATCCCAGGAGCTTTACCTCATTTTCACTGCCAAGGTAACTGGTTCTGTGTTTCCACATGCAGCTTGTGTTTCCACAAACGAAGGTGGACCACATTTGATTTTCGAGTCAGCATTAGGGATTGTAACACCCCGTCATCCAACTCAACAGCTGGTGGGTCAGCCTGTTACAGGCGCTCAAAGCAACCAGCCCAGTGGGCCTTCACTTCGGACTCTGTCAAGAGACCTCCACCCTCCATTCTAACTGCAGTTCATAGAGGGATGAGCTTGAAGGAATGCAATACGCGAATTGCCCTTTACGCAGGACGAGAATCACTTGACCACAGGTGATGCTCTACACCCTCACAGATTCCTCGCACATGGGCCTCCTTGTCCTCCTTCAGCGCATGTCCAGTTTTACGCTTCAACTCCCTGAACAGCTCAGCTCTGCCATTAAGCCTGGCCCTGTGACTCTTTTCAATGGTATCCAGTGTCCCTTGAGAGACAAAATTCTTCCTCGCCCGATGGTGATTTCCAAAACATCCACATCAAAAACATCCAAAAACAAAAAAACAACATCAAGGATGGTGGTCTTGAAGGCACTCCGCAACTCTTCAGGATTCCCCAAAGCACACAGACCCCCCAAATCCCCACTCAGCCTGTTCGCAAACTCCTTAGCTACCCTCTCATTCTTGAGCTTGCCAACATACAGCTGATGCTGGGATGGTACCATTCTCCCAGATTTAAGCTGCAAGTTCAGAGTTGCTACAACCAGCCTGTGGTCGGTATTGAGGAACTGAGCACTCTGGTAGAC
>CM068962.1:41929280-41946780 GCA_035128595.1 Eptatretus atami
TATATCTTGGAGCCTCCTTTACCTTCTCAAGAGAAGATAATGTTAGTGGAGAAAAATATATGAGAACGAATCCACCACACCTTATTACATCAATTGATAGCTTCCTTAAATCTCCTATCTTTGAGAGCATATGCACATATATTGTATATAATATATATATATATATATATATATATATTATATATATATATAATATATATATATGTGTATATATATTATATATATATATATCAACCCCCTCATCTATCCTCTTGAAGAAAGTCCTCTCATTCAAGCTTCTGGGTCTCACTATCTGCCATGATCTTTCCTGGGAAAGCTACATTTCCAAGCTGACCTCCAAAGCTAGCCCCCGACTGGGTATCCTCCGTTGTGCAAAGTCCTTCCTTGGCACACTTGAGCTCCTGACCATGTACAGAACTTCCATCTGCAGCCTGATGGAGTACTACTCTCCCCTCTTGGCTGATGCTACTGCCTCTCACCTTTCTCCAATTCATGGTGTGGAAACCAAGGCATTTAGGATCATTGGTAATTCCCGCGATGAGGCTGAGTCTTTGGGTCTCTCACTCTCTCACCGCAGGCAGGTCAGTGGTCTTTTGTCTTCTACTCTTTTCTCTCTGCCTCACCCCCCTGCTCTGACTGAGATATGCCCCCCCCCCCGCCCCATATTTCTGCTGGGCTTTCAACGTCCGACAGCACCCCTTCTGTTAAAACTACCAAAATCACGAATCACTGCTCACCTTCACTCTTTCCATTCCTCTTTTTCCCCACCTTTGGAACAAACTCCCACACTCTCTTCCATCCCCCTCTTCCCTCCAGGTCTTCCACCATCCAAAACCACGATCTTTTCTACCCCCATTAATCCATCCCAAACTCACTTTCAAATTCCCTGCTTTCCTTTCTGAAAGTCCCTGTAGTTTAAGGACCTGAAAATCCCTGCAGTGTCCATCTTGTTCACCCCGTGTACCCCACCCCATCCCTCACCCTTCCATTGATCGAATATCTGTGTTCCCCACTGTTTTATGCTTCCCTCTCCTACCCCTCTTGTCTCCTGCTCCCCCTTGTTGTACGTTCTGTGTTCGCTCTTCTATGAACCTCGACATTGTATACAAAACAAAAACAGGACAATACAACAACGGCTTTATGAAAATGGCAGTAAGTCATCATCATCATGTAATGAGGATGAAATAATTGAAATGCAATTCTAAAGTCAGCTCAACCACCAGTGAATGTCATGATGAAGTATCATGACTTGACCTTAGTGCTGATGCCGAGCAGTAAGTGGGGAATATGTCAGCATTGTGAAGGCTTAGTGTCAATGTGGTTGTGGATTCTTGGCATGACCTGGATAATGCTTGTTAAATTTAATTGTCTGTGCTGTTAGTTAGCCAGCTAGATGCTGTTCAGTGTTGAGGGAAATGTATTTATAATATCTTCTGTCCTAATCATTTACATTTTCATGTCCTCTTTGCTTTTCCCATCTCTATGGTTTTGATTTTGACCACTGCTTCAGTCAACTCTAGAACACCCTCACAACACCTTGTTATCTTGTTACAATCTTGCAGACATCAACAGCTGGAAAGTGGCCACTGAAGTGGTTTGCACCAGAGAGTATCGAGTACTACACGTTCACCTCACGAAGCGATGTCTGGAGTTTTGGAGTCACGCTGTGGGAGGCATTCTCTTATGGCAACAAACCATACTCTGTAAGACATAATATTGATGCACATTCACTCACGTGCTATGCCATCAGCAGTAAATCACGATGGCAGTCAGCTTTGAAATTTGTTTATCCTAATTACTAAATTAGTGATGTGTAAATAGTGTGTTTTACTTGACTCAGAGTGGGGCTGACCACATAAAGTTTGAGGGTAGAGGAGTGGCGGCTGAAACCCGAATCCTATCCAGGTTCCTCCTGGTGACTCCAATACAGTATTTGGTCTTCCATGTGATTTGAATGGAATGTTCTTTTTAATCACATTCTGAATTCAGTTTTATAAAGGGGACGTCATGGATCACATATCTGATCAAAGTAGGGTTCTATCAAAGTGGGGTTGTATTAAAGCGGGGGGCGCTGTATAGCTCCCCCCCCCACCCTGCCATGACCCCTAAAACTCTCCACGGGGTTGTATCAAAGGGGTGGGGGGGGGGGTGTCTTCATACCCGATCATAAATGCCCGCAGTTATAAAGTGGCACGTCTAACTATTATTATTATATTATAAAAACTAACGTTATAATGCAGTGCAGGCTGTGGATGCTTTACCGAGGAGCACACAGTTCTTTGGAAAGGGACGTAAAGCTGGTATCCTTACATGCATTTTTGTATTATTGATGTTAAAGATCCCAGGGTATCTCTCAGATAGTGTTGGTGCACTGAGCAAATTATCCGCTTTTCCATGTTAGTGATACAGATTTTAAAGTTAGATTACATTAATGGTAGAATATGAATCGTACAGAGAAGGCAGGTGAGTAAGTTATTGGGGTGTTGCATTATATTTTCTTCCACATAATATATACATATGCAACAATTTTGGCAATCTACATCAGAGAGGCTGGTGGAGGTTTCATGGATACATTTCTTTCTGGTAGTCTCCCAGTCCTCTCTAGTGGTTGGGTGATGCTGATGGCAAATACGTGACTTTTGAAATGATGTAATGTGTCCCAGAATGCTTGGTGCGCATGCACAGAAACCCCAGGAAACAGTGGCATTCAGGTCAACACAAAGTATATCATGTGTGCGAGATAAGGATTGCGACCTAAATTGGCTCACAAAGCTTCAAAAAGAAGCCAAAAATACTTGGAAACTTACCTGTGAGAAAGGGGTGTGCCTCTGCACAACAAAAGAGTTGGAGAACTTTCTGAACCCACCCAAAAAGCTGATACCTTGCAGCTCCCCGTTCTGCAAACTCTCAAGGATGTGAACTGGTACAAGGCCTGAAGGTTTGTAGTCGGGTGAGTGCTACCCAAACCTTCGACCATCGCTACCAGTGAGTGGAATTTTAACGTTGTGGGATTACCTCGTATGAACATAGCAGGCTTGATTATTTATTTAATGGACGTCTGCTGGGAGTGTGAGCTGTGTTTGCTATAAGGGTCATTATAAGTACTGTATGTATTTTTGTTTGATTACGGAGCTACAAGATAAATTATACTAGATTTTTTTTAATTTATTGATAAAAGTAGAAGTGTGTGTGTGTGTGTGTGTGTGTGTGTGTGTGTGTGTGTGTGTGTTGTATCCACTGTCGTCAATCTATAATTGTATTAACAGGAACAGGAAAGCAATCTACACTCTCATTCATGGATATCTATCATATATCTTATATTCTGTGAGTCTGATTTTCATTCAGGAACAGAACAATTGTGGTTAACCATTTTGAAATTGCCACTCTTTCATATAAATGCTGAAAATTCTGTTTAAAAGACTATTTGAATTACCGATTTCACGCCAGCAAGAGCAGGATAAAAGTATCCGGCGAGCAGACCTGAATCACTGAAAATGCACACATAGCGCATGCGCAAAAGGTACGTCATTAGCTTTCATACGTCATTTTGAAAGTCACTGATTCCAAATAATTAGCTCATGCGCCTTGAGATGGCATTTCATCCACCAAGGGTCCCACCAACCTGCCTCTCACGGTGCTCATCTGCCCTAAGCCATTGACACTTCCTGATGTTGGCCAGGTTATTTGCCACCACCTGGCACTCGGTATTGGTAGCTGCTATGGAGGTACTGCTCACCATAACGGAAGCAAGTTTAGTAGTAGTAGTAGTAGTAGTAGTAGTAGTAGTACAGCAGAGAGGCAATCCATTAGTTTGCATGCACTGGAATTAGACAATGACGAACAACACAGTCCATGATGGCTCAACGACAAAATCGATCTTTATTAACAACATCAAAAGAAGGTCAACTTTGCTGTCATCAAATCTGCTATTGACAGCAGAAGAGTCGAGATTCACATAATCTCCAATCATAATTGGGAAAGCAACTACAATAGCACCTCTCACATATGCACGATCAAGCATGGGGGGGGTTACTTTGACAAACCGTGTATGCGCCAATAATTCTCGAATCACAAGGGTGCAGAAACAATGGTTCAGCTCTCTCCAAAACTTTGAACAGCACCGTTCTTTTTTGTTCTTCATCTTCTTTAGTTGTAAAGGGTATTTTTTAAGTGGTGGTTTAAAAAGACATTAAACATTGATTAGTGTGATGTTTTCTTGCATTCATTAGTGACGAAAAGCTTCCACTTTTACATCATTGCTGTGAATAGAAAAGTATTGAGTGCTCCATATTCACCTCAAAGAAACATGTCTGGGGTTACTCTCTGGGAAGGATAAACCTCATAAATTTGCAATCGTGACATCGACAGATTGTGTTGTTCATAACTAAGGAAAAGGTGATCTCGTGGTAATTCAACATCTTTCTATGAATTATTTGAGCACTAACATGAAGGACATCTTAGGCATCACTTGAACTATCAAGTAACAATGACTGGACAGGCCACTTGTTACGATGTCACAGTTTTGTGGATTCATCCTGGGAATGAATGACATGCATTGCTCAACCATTGTTCCAGATCAAATTGAACCAACAATGCTGCATTTCACCACAATGAAGGTAACTTTATTTTCAAGATGACAATGAATGCATACACTTTGCTGAAATTGCATGTGAATGGTTTGAGGAGCATGGCCCAAAGTAAGCATCTTCAATGGTCATTGCACCAATTTGCCATCTCGATCTTACCTCGACACAAATGGTGTGAAATAGCGATGAGCAAACACATGATCATCCAACAGAAAATCCTTTGGTACTTTTTGGAGCCTCTGTTTTATATTATTAGGCTGTGAAACATTCATTCATTCATTCATTTGATACAGCACTTGGTTGCCAGAATTGCATACGTTCTGAGAGCGTAGCTGTGCTCCTGATGGCATCTGAAGGCGAGGGTAGGAATTTGCAATTTGGCCAGGGTACCGGCAAGCAATGGCTCATGAAAGACACCGTGGGATCGTTAATGTGCATCAGCAAATGCTGGCAGATGTGATCTTGGCTTAATGTCTCATCCGATGAATGGCATATTAATTGATGCAATGCTCTGCCTGTGAAATACCAGGACGACAGGTTATAGTTGGTTTGGGAATCAAACCCAGACTAGACAGCTCAAAGACTGGTATGCTACCTCTGAGCTATCCTGTCAGTTCGAGTCAGTGGTGAGGCCAAACATGACCAAAATTGGGAATACAACGATTGGCGAGTACTGCTGATTGCGAACCTAATCGAGATATAGTCAGCATAGCTAAAGCAAGCATTTTTATTGCATAATGTAATGTAACTTTTTCTTCAAACTCCCAACTTGTTTATCTTCATTTCCAAAATGGTCTTTGAAATATGAAGGCCGAAACATAAAAAAAATGGACATTTGAAAACTGGCCCTTGAGAAAATGTTTCATTAAAAAAGGACTTTGCATACCAACAGTTTATTTGGGAGGACCATTCTTACGTAATAGTCAATAGTTGGGCCAATACGTTTAAAGCAGGAAATAAAGGGTGGAAGAGTGGGTGCCACATTCAATGGCATCATGTGACCCAAATGTTTTCAACTTTTCCATGAACCTCTGACTTTGTATTTAAATAAATGTTGACAGGAGAAAAAAGATTACTGCAAATGATTAAGTCCTTGTTACATTGTGTTGTGACATTTATCTAACACTGGATATATAATCAAATAAAAGACCAAATACACTACCGATCCTGCAATGGAGTCATCAGAAGGAACCCGAAGAAGTAAAGAGCAAAGATGGAGTCATCATGAAGAACCTGGATAGGATTCGTGTTTCAGCGGCTACTCCACAACCCTGAAACCCATCCAGGAACAGCGAAGTGAGCCATACAGAAATTTTCTTTTTGTAAGAATTCACTTCTTCTGAGACAGCTTGGTAAAGAAAGATAGAAATGAAAAGTAAAAGAGAGCAAGATCAACAAAAACAAAAGAAAAAAGCAAAAATTTGAATGAATAAAGAGAAATGTGAAAAATTATAAAGAAATGCGAAAGGAGCAAAATACAAAGATGTCGGGAAGAACCCGGACAGATGGATTTCAGCAGTTACTTCCCAGGCTCAAAGGCCGCAACAGGCACAAGCTACCAGAGGTCCGTCAGCGGGGAAGCACAGCCCACACAGCATCAGGATTTGGTACAAACGTCATCAAATGAAAGACTAAATACTGCATTGGAGTCATCAGAAGGAACCCAAATAAGCAAAGAGCAAAGATGGCCGTTTGGAGGAACCTGGATAGGATTTAGGTTTAATCCTGAGCTAACGCTTGAACAGGAAAAGTTTGTGTGTGCAAGATGTGTCCTCCGAATGCTCATGAGGGACCAGAAGAGTCATTGACAGCAAATCTTTGAACAGAAGTTGGAGAGAATCTTTTTTCACATGCAAAATTTCAGCTCGTGGATGAACTAGGTGACAGATGATATAAGGGTAGCATACTAACAGCGAGGTGAATGGAAAACAACTGGATACAAACAAACAGGTGTTTGATTACGTACTGAAAGAGGAAGAGAGATAGAGATAGATAGATAGATAGATAGCACCTGCAAGTAAGAGAATGGGTGTTTGTTAGGGTTACCATGGCGAGATAATATCAGGGATGGGAATGGAAGTTGACTTGAGATGGTGGCGTTTTGCCATCTTATTGAAACCCCTGAGGAAAGAGTGGAGTTGTACTGACTCAGGGAGGCAGGTGGATACTGGATACGTACTATATGGAAAATCGAGAAAAGTGTTTTTTACCCAGTGTGTAACTTGGGATGAAACCTGGGTTCATCATATTGCATTGGAATCCAAATGACCAAATGTGGCCTGAAATGAAAGTCCCCTTATTCCTCTGTACTACACGAATTTTGAGTCAGAGCCTCAACTGTGAAGGTTAAATTTGTCTGGTGTACCATATCCTGAGGCCAAGCATTGATGAATCGCTCAGCCTGTGAAACACCAGGATGACATTTTATAGCTGGGTCGAGATTCAAACCCAGGCTAGACATCTCTGAGGTGAGTGTGCACACCTCTAGGCTATCTTGCCAGCCAACTGATGCATATTATTCCCTTTTATTGGAAAGACTGAAGAACAGTTCTTCACAAAAATACCATGAAAATCTCATGTTGAACAATTTTGACTCTCTTGTTGCACCTGTAAAAACAACATAAATGGAGTTTATGTTCTCTTTGTTTCCCATAATCAGATTTGTCTTCATACAATTATTTCATACCCAAACACAAAAAGAGAAGTATTCATCCACATATCTTTCAGTGTGATCATACCATGAATCTATCAATGCTGTCAAATAACCTGGACAGCATTTTGAGAACTAGGACAAAAGCTTCTACTATGTGGGCTTAAAGATATTGGATAAACTTTGCAGGAAGTGGGGTGGCCTTAAGAGGGATAATAGCAAGAGTATTAATTTTAACCCTCGATTTAATAAATTTCATGTTCAAGCTGAAAACTTTGTTGCCAAGGATTGAAAGTGTACTAATGTCGTATAAAAAAAAGGCTAGTCTGTGCATTCTGCTCCTTTGTGTTGCTAAATTACTCTTGACGTTGCCTTATATTGCCAGGATAAGCGAGGAAACGACGTCCTAAAATTCTTAAAAGATGGCCACCGTCTTCCCGCACCACCAGCTTCTCCTTCAGTCCTCTGTGACCTCATGGCCAGATGCTGGCTGGCATGGTAGTGTTCTTATTCCTCTTTTATTATTTGTTCCTTATTTCATTCTCTCATCATATTGTTTTGTCTTGCATTGTTTAATTACCTTATTTCTGCTGTTTCACCATTGACTCTTTACCCTTATTACCTCCGCCACCGAAAGTGAATGGAGGTTATGTTTTTACCTCTCTTTGTTTCTGTTTGTCTGAATGTCAATCGCCTACAAGTCACAATTTTAAGCCGATCTTCAAGAAACTTCACATGGTAGCGTTGGTCACAAGCAAGACGCTTATTGATTTTGAGGTTAAAAGGTCAAAAGGTCAACATTGGCCAAAGGTCAACAACTTTGTTAGATCTCTAAAATCATTAATTTTCATCCGATTGACTTGAAATTTTAAAAAGGATTTGCCTATCAGGTCACTGAATTCAACCACCCATTATTTTTAAGGTCAAGATAGACCAAAAGGTCAACATAAGCCAAAGGTCAACAATTTCAGTCGTATTTCTAAAATCCCCAATTTTCATCCGATTGAGTTGAAATTTGAAGATGATTTGTATATCAGGTCACTGAGTTCAACCACCAATTATATGTGAGGTCAAAATAGGTCAAAAGGTCAACAAAGGCCGAATTTCTAAAGTTCTCAATTTTCATCCAATTGACTTGAAATTTGAAGACGATTTGCATATCAAGTCATTAAATTCAACCACCAACTATTTTTGATGTCAAATTTGTTTTAAGGATTTCACAAGTATCATGCTCTACACGACGTCTTTATTGTTTGTCTGTCTATCTGCAGGATACCTCAAAAAGTTATGGACAGATTCGGAACAAATTTGGTGGACAGGTTGGGGATGTGACCAGGACATTTTTGTAATAATTCTTTACCATTGTGCGATAGTGCCAAAAATGATCTATAGCACGATATTTCAAAATGTTTTGGACGGATTCAGACAAAACTCAGTGGACAGGTTGGGTGTCTGACAAGGACGAATTGGTTCGATTTTGATGAAGATCCAAATCAAGATTCAGATGCGAGAATTTTTTTAATTTTTGAAGTGATTCTTCACCATTGAGAGATGGTGCCAAAAACAATATCCATCCATCCATTGGGACCATACTCTGTGCAGAGCATTGGTGCTGCCTAAGCAGTCTACTGGGCAATTGGGCACAATCCTGGACAGGTCACCACTCCAGCACAGGATATCAGCAAACTGATACTCGTTTTGCCGACCTCAGAAGGATGACAGGCAGAGTCAACCCCACCTGGTATTAATTCAAAAGCTGAGCAGAATTTGAACTCAGGATCCTAGGATCCCAAGCCCACCACCCTAACCATTAAGCTAACACCAGGCATAAAACCGATACATAGCACGATATTTCAAAAAGTTGTGGATGGATTATGACAAAACTTGGTGGATGAGTTGGCTGTGTGACAAGAACAAGCTGATTCGATTTGAGTTCAGGTTCAGATTCAGATCTGGCCTATCAGTAGGATACAAAATGTAAACTGTGCAGCCTTGCAGAGGTGTGCTCTCTACCAAGTGTCGTTCTCGTTAATATTGTTTTTCATTTATATGTCTTCATTTGTCAATACATAATTTACTTTCATTCCTCCTTGATTTGTTCTTTTATCCCCTTGTTTTAATTATTTCATGTTTCTTTTGGCCCAACAATGCATGGTATGCATGGATAAAGACGGAGATGCTGTGCAATGAATATGATTGATGCACAGTATATTAATTTGATTTGTCTCTCTCTCTCTCTCTCTCTCTCTCTCTCTCTCTCTCTCTCTCTCTCTCTCTCTCTCTCTCTCTCTCTCTCTCTCTCTCTCTCTCTCTCCCTCCCCCAACTTTGCAGTCCTTCTGACAGACCCTCATTCAAAAACATCAAGGATGAATTTATGAGTTACCTGAATAAATAACTTTGACTGTTTTCTGTATGTTATGAATGTCGCATCATGTTAAATTTCCAGGTGCTCTCATGATCATGACAATGTAGCGAGTTATTCAGCAGGTCGAATACAAGAGTCCATCAGGACGTACTAATGTTCATGAGATTGCATTACATGGTGATTTGACTGTGGGATGAAAAGGCAGGAATACATGCAGAGGGAACAGGAAACGGTCAGAGGTAAAACTTGTAAGCTAATGACATGTTAATTCAAATATGTCGGTTGTAATTTTTAATATATTCAAGGGTTGCATAATGTACTTCATAACTGTTCGTCTGCAGAGGGATAATTTATCATTCATTCATGAGATAATTTGATTTATTCACTTTCGGTTATTTAATTATTTATTTTAATTACACATTATAGTGCTATCTAATTTCTTTTGCAATAATTACTCTGTTTCTGTCATGTTCAGCATGCAGTTACATAGGCCTTTAGGGCCCATTAATGTCTGATTGGATCCAACTTCAAATTGCCTGTTGATGCCAAACATACATCATACATTTCAGATGATATATTAAGCAGGCTGTCTGCTTGCACTCTTGAACAAAAAACAATGATTGTGGTGTTTTTTCAAAGAATCGACCTTTGGGTCCAAACTTTTCATCAAAGCAACCGATATGCTGCCGAGATTCTTCGATACATTAAGGTAATGTTTGGCCAACTACCCCATGAATACTCAGTTCATGAACCCATGCTGGGACCACTATAGGAATCATCATATAGTCCTACTGGTATTACACATACTTCAAAACTTCAGCAATGCATGTGTACTTCTGGATGGGAAACTGACAAGCTGTTCTTCGAGCTGATTTTGGGAACATATCATGGAATATTTATGAAAACACCTGGTGATGTGAAAATGCCAAACACGTCAAGCAATAATGTTAATAATTCCACGGTACTTCCTCAGGTCTCGAAACATGTTACAGATTTCAGGAAAATTATTTTGCTAAGTATTTTTTTTTTTGGACATTTTCTGAACATTTCTATAAAATGGGTGCATGCTGGGAAAATTTTAGCCCTAAGAGAATGGATATACCTTATTATCATCATTTAAACTTTTGTTTAAGGCCACTACAAGTTTCAGTCATCCAAATTCAACACCCCTCTTCCACTACAACTAAAACTCTCAAACACATTAATTGTGAGTGAATAAATTCAGATTATTTTATATATCTTTATGCAAAGTGCTTAATCACTGTAAAGGGAGAAAACGTATTCCCACACTTCAATACATAACAAAACCCTGAAAGACAAAAAGTGCATTGATCTCAGACTTTTGATGAACACAGTCACCGCATCCCATTCCATTAAATCTTTATGGATCAAGTGATCTCGAGCTAATTCATAATCCTGCCCAGAAGATTAGGCTTTTCCCATACATGTATGCCTAACCTTGCAATGTCCAATGATGTTGAATCCATGCATCATATGGTTAGGTGATGATGCTGGAAAATGACAAACAATCCTTGGATGACACCGGAAAATAGTCTTGTTTGGTAATTCAAAAATTATTTTGTCTGAAATAATGTACCCAATCACAAGCTCATGTTGCCATTTTTGTGTGGGTGTGGTTTGTGCCTGCTTTTGAACACTTTGCCAACACCTAATATGATTTCACACAGGGTCTGTCCTGTCTACCCTTGTTGTTTCATCCTGTGTTGTTAATTGTGCCTTGTATCCATAATTGTGTTTTGTATCTAATCTGTCATGTCAAATTTGTGCTTGTGTCTGTCTAGCCCTCAGTCTTCAGGTCAGACATGTAATCGCTCCTTTTATCCTCTCTTCTACTAGTAAATACCTACTCCCAGAAATTTCTGATTGTGCCCCACCTCATCCACTACCACCCCCCTCCCCCACACCCTTTATTAAAAAAGTCTGCTTGCACACTCTCTCCCATTATAAAATTCTGGTTACATCCCACCCCTTTATAATCCTGGTTGTGCCCTCCCTCATTCCTTTATAAAAGTTTTGGTTGTACCACCTCCCCCCTTGTAAAAATTCTGGTTCTGCCCCACTCCAAATTTATAATAATCAACATCATAGTACAAAGGACTGGAATGTGTCATCCCTCTCCCACACTGAGGGGATAAGAGGCTAATTACCTCCACCACTGAAGGTGAAGGAGGTTATGTTTTCACCCCTTTCTGTCTGTTTGTTTGTTTGTGTACAGGATATCTCAAAAAGTTGTGGACAGGTTGAGTGTGTGACAAGGACGAACTGATTCGATTTTGGTGAAATCTGAATCCGGATCTGGAGACAAAAATTATTTAATTATCAAAGTGATTCTTCACCATTGAGAGATTGGGCCAAAAACGATATATATCATGATATTTCAAAAATGTATTGGGCCCGATATGTTCTCATGGATCAAGCATTGTGGGGCAGAGGTACATGCTCTACTGAGTGCCCTTCTAGTTTTAATTGTGCCCATTACCCCAAACACTTGTGCAAAATTTGGGAAAGATTAGCCAAACCATTTTCTATTCTATAATATACATACATACATACATGCATACAATTGGCATATTTTAGTATGAATATATATCTCCCTCTTCTTCTCAAAAAAATAAACAATCTAATTTACATGGAAAAATTACTATTTCATTCTGCCTATTATTAGCCCCCATTAGACTGAGTCTGAAACAGGGGCTTATGGATTTGGTCTTGATTTTCGTGTCAGTGTATGTATGTATGTCAGTTTACCATGCATATCATGCATGCGTGCGTGCGTGTGTGCATGCGCGCGTGCGTGTGTGCATGCGTCCACAACCATATCCTGTACGTGTATGGACCAATTTTATTCTTACCTGGCACAAAGACAACACATGATGGTATTCATATGCACATCATTTTGTTTCGAGATGCGATCAAAGATGGCCGACTGGCGGCCATTAAAAAAAAGAAAAATTTAGTTGCAGTTTTTTAGTTGCAAAAAAAACCCCTGGTATCGAACACGTCCTCAACCATTTCTCGGATATGCATTTACCGATCTTGTTCCACCTTGGCACAATGATATATAATGAATGATGGCTGACATACGCACGTCGTTTTTTTGGACATCAGATCCAAGATGGCCGACTGGTGACAATTTTAGTCGTAAAAAAAACCCGATGTTGAACACGTCCTCAACAATTTCTCAGACCATGCATCTACCGATATTGTTCAAACTTGGCACACAGTTAAGGAATGATGGCTTACATAAGCACGTCATTTTGTTTTCGAAGATCCGATCCATGATAGCCGACTAGCGGCCATTTTAGTTGTAAAATAGCCCCAATGTTGAACACATCCTCAACCATTTCTCAAACATGCATTTACAGATGTTGTTGAAGCTTGGCACACAGATAAAGAATGATTGCTTACATATGCATGTCATTTTCTTCTATATCAGATCCAAGATGGCCGACTGGTGGCCATTTTGTTACGTAAATGTGTTCCCAACCATTTCTCAGACATGCATTGTGCGACTTTGTTCAAACTTGGCACAAGGACAGTACATAATGGCATACACCTGCACCTCACTTTATTTTGCAATCTGATCAAAGGTGGCCAACTGGTAGACTGGTGGCCATTTTAATTGTAGAAAAAACCCAGTATCGAACACATTCTCAAACATTTCATGGACATGCATTTACTGATCTTGTTCAAACTTAGCACACAGATAAGTAATGATGGCTTACATAAGTATATCATTTATTTTCGAGATCAGATCCAAGATGGCCGACTGGCTGCCATTTTCTTACCTAAACGTGTCCCCAACCATTTCTCAGACATGCATGGTCCAATTCTGTACAATCTTGGCAAAAACACAGTACATGATGACATACACATGCACCTCACTTTATTTTGTGATCTGATCAAAGATGGTAGACTGGTGGCAATTTTAGTTGTGTATAAATATGGGCTAGCCATTACCTCTGCACTGCAAAATTATTAAAACAACAAGGCCTATGACATTTTATGTCTTTTTTACTTGTTACTTCTTAATTATCATTCTCCTCGTCATTCTCCTCAATACACCTTGAAATAGTTGTTTGAATTCTTTCATCAAAAGCTTCAAAATGACATTCTAAACAAATGACTCATCTCCTTTTTCTCTTCTTTACAAAAATCTCACAACCGATCTCTTCTTCTTTTTCACACTAATTCTGTTCCAATTCTGGCGAGCTTGCAAGTCTGTACTCCATGTTCCATCGCCAAGATCTTGGAGCTAGACTTTCATTTGTGCTTTTGAGAACCCTTGTTTTCACCTGAGTTATGCCGTCTGTCTTCGTTTCACAGAATTTGATCAGTATCCCAGATGTCAGCTAACAACCGTTAACTCTTCCTAGAATGTACCCCATATGTGTCACGCTATGCCCACCACACATATTGTTGCCCCAACCACGCATATCACCGCCCCAACCTCATGTATCGCAGCCCCCACATCGTGTGTCACAGCCCCCACCATGCATCCCACTGCATGTCTTGCTGCCACCACCATGCCTCCCACTGCCCCAACCACATGTCCTGCAACCCCATCGCATGTTATGCTGAATGTTCCATCGTGCATCCCACCACTCCCATCTCACACATCCCACCACTCCCATCGCACATCCTTCCTCTCGCACCATGCTCCTCACCACCTTCAACGTGCTTCCTGCCACCCCCATTGTGCTTCCCACTGTCTCCACAGTGCTTCCTGCTGCCTCTGCAGTACTTACAGCTATCCAGACCATACTTCCTGTTGCCCCCACTGTGTTTTACACCGTCGCTACGCACCCTAACCATGTGTCTCACCACCCACACCACATATCCCTCCAAATATTGTGTAACCAACCCACCTCACTCTGTCCCAATGATACCCCCTCATATTCTCTGTCTATTGGACTTGTATACTTTTCATCCAAAAAGGTAGAAAAAGTTCTGTCCAGTCTTGACCCTGTTTTGGCGACAGCCACAGATGACATCATGACATCAGTGCCCATGTTCTCAAATCGTGTCCTTTCATTCTTCCTTCCCCTTTGTCTGCCATGCTCAGTCTATCCTTCTCCTTTGGCCATCTCCCATCAGCTTAGAAGTCAGCAAATATCACTCCCTTCTAAAAGAAGGGAGCTGAAACAGATCCTCTATCAACTACAGACCAGTGAGCTTACCTCCAATTACAAGCAAAGTCATGGAATCCATCATTGCTTTTTATATCAATTCTTGCCTCTTTTGAAACAGCCTGATCTCTGGCCATCAGTTTGGATTCTGTCTCAATCACCTCAACTCAGGAACATGCTGTTGCTCCTCTTTCAGCAATGCTTGGAGGCCCCAAATCTCAATCAAGAGGCTATGACCATATCATTGGTCTATATTTGGCATTCAACAGTCTGGTATCCTGCCTTGCTTGCCAAGCTCTCTGCCATTGGAATAGATGGAAGGCCACCTTCATACCTGGATTTCTGACTTCCTCCACTCCTCAATTAATATGTTGCTATCAATGGAACCCTCTCTTCCCCTCGTGCAGTGAAGGCTGGAGTTCCCCAAGGCAGTGTGTTTGACTCAATCTTCTTCCATATATATATATATATATATATATATATATATTATATATATATATATATATATAAATATATATATATATATATATATATTACCCATCCAATATTGTATGGAAAACCCCCTCTTCCTTTTTGCAGATGACTCCATATCATTTCATGCACTACCACATCCACTGCTCAGCAGAATGTCCTCTCTCTCTGTCTCTGTCTCTGTTCTCTGTCTCTGTCTCTCTCTCTCTCTCTCTCTCTCTCTCTCTCTCTCTCTCTCTCTCTCTCTCTCTCTCTCTGTCTCCTCTCTCTCTCTCTCCTCTCTCTCTCTCTTCTCTCTCTCTCTCTCTCTCTTCTCATGAGCCTCACTCTTGTGCATGAAAAATAAAAAATTATGGGACACTATAATGGAGCTATTGCATTTTTGATTTTGATGTACCATACACTTTGCAGAGTGTTGGTGCTACCAAAGCAGTTCTTTGCAAGGGTTATTCTGGGTGGTTTGCCATTTCCTTACCAACTCTGTTTGTCTGTGCTCTATCTTTTTTAAAACTGAGCGTCAAGCATGGAAACAATACATACCATTTTTAAAGTCTTTGGTATGACTCGTTGGGGTTTGAACCATCAACCTCCCAGACTCAGAGTGGATGCTCCAAGTGCTTCAACCATTAGAGTGGATGCTCCAACCATTATGCCACTGAGTCTGGTGCTATAGCATCAGTCTCTCATAAAAGGCATTGCAACGATTTATTGGTGATGTACATGATCAATAATCTCACCAGAGGCGCAGAAGTCAAAACATGCACACACCAAGTTTGGCAAAAACACTGATTTATTTACAGAACCCTAACACCGACCCCTTTAAACACCATTACTGCAACCAATTGGCTGCATAACTGGAATATGATAAGTAAGGTCTCTGCCCTAAGGACAGATATACACTCCAAAATAATTTATTGTTTCAGAATTGTCTTGCATCAAGGCTCAAAAATGTGTATGCCATTGTGCTTTTTCAATGCCGTAATTATAGGTTGAGTCGAGTAATAAATCTGACATTTTCGTAATGCTTACCCATTGTGAATGCATCTTTGTACACTTTGTGATGCAGACCATTTGGCCTTGGCACGAGTTGCAGGTCACTGGAAATGGATTAACATTATAGTGTGATGTTACTTCACTGGCAAGCATCATCACTCTCCCCTCCTCCAACCTCCATTTTCGTCTCCCCCTCGAACCCGACCCAACCCTTTTGCTTGCATGTTACTGTTTCTCTCTCTCTCTCTCTCTCTCTCTCTCTCTCTCTCTCTCTCTCTTCCAATTCTGGCGAGCTTGCAAGTCTGTACTCCATGTTCCATCGCCAAGATCTTAGAGCTAGACTTTCATTTGTGCTTTTGAGAACCCTTTTTTCACCTGAGTTATGCCGTCTGTCTTCATTGACAGAATTTGGTCAGTATCGCAGATGTCAGCTAACAACCGTTAACTCTTCCTAGAATGTACCCCATATGTGCACGCTATGCCCACCACACATATTGTTGCTCCCACCACGCATATCACACCCCAACCTCATATATCGCAGCCCCAACATCGTGTGTCACAGCCCCCACCATGCATCCCACTGCATGTCTTGCTGCCACCACCATGCCTCCCACTGCCCAACCACATGTGCTGCAACCCCATTGCGTGTTATGCTGCATGTTCCATCGTGCATCCCACCATTCCCATCTCGCGCATCCCACCACTCCCATCGCACATCCTTCCTCTCGCACCATGCTCCTCACCACCTTCAACGTGCTTCCTGCCACCCCCATTGTGCTTCCCACTGTCTCCACGGTGCTTCCTGCTGCCTCTGCAGTACTTACAGCTATCCAGACCATGCTTCCTGCTGCCCCCACTGTGTTTTTCACCATTGCCGTGCACCCTAACCATGTGTCTCACCACCCACACCACATGTCCCTCCAAATATTGTGTAACCAACCCACCTCACTCTGTCCCAATGATACCCCTCATATTCTCTGTCTATTGGACTTGTATATTTTCATCCAAAAAGGTAGAGAAAATTCTGTCCAGTCTTGACCTGTTTTGGGTGCCCCCTCAGATGACATCAGTGCCCATGTTCTCAAATCTTGCCCTTTCAATCTTCCTTCCCCTTTGTCTGCCATGCTCAGTCTATCCTTCTCCTTTGGCCATCTCCCATCAGCTTAGAAGTCAGCAAATATCACTCCCTTCTAAAAGAAGGGAGCTGAAACAGATCCTCTATCAACTACAGACCAGTGAGCTTACCTCCAATTACAAGCAAAGTCATGGATCCATCATTGCTTG